>ML798744.1:133263-164924 GCA_009831015.1 Picea engelmannii | reverse complement strand
CAAGAAGCAAACATTAAAAATCAAGTCTTCATAACTTTGTACAAAAATTATGTACAATTTCTTATCAATCTCCTACTCTGCAAATATCTGGAAGAGAAAAATGCCTGGACACGTACACAACTCTTCCTTCTGTCTCACCGTGAGCTTAACTCGATTGAAGGTGCGGGGCCGTTGGATGCCTCCGAATCTCCAATCGAGATAAGGATGCCCCCTGTCTCATTGCCGATGCAGAGGCGGCGTATTCAGTGATCCTTTATCCAAAACAACCGACACAATGCTTTCTTCTCCTGCTGCAGAGTGTGGTCAGATCTTCTTTTCTGCAATAAATATCCTCTAATAGGACTGCTAAAAGCGGCATTACTAAGGTCTTTCTTTTGTGTTATCTAAATCAATATTGATACCTCTCATAGGAGTGGTAAAAGCGGCAATACTAAGGTCTTTCTTCAGCGTTATCTAAATCAATATTGATTGATTTTATCAGTACCAGACCGAGGTCTGACAGAGCTGAAGAAGAGGATTAATTTCAGGTAGCATTGGATTTCCAACTTGAGTGAAGATGATGAGAAAGGAGCTCAAAGACGAGAGTATAACAATTAATAAAGAAGAACAGACGAGAGCCGAGCCCATAACGTATGGAGATATTTTTAGCGTGTCAGGAGAGGTAGAGAAGGAGCCCATAACCGTGAAGGATGCAGCGTTGATGCAGAGCGCAGAGACGAGGGCTGTAGGGCGCAGCCACAAAGGAAGCGCAGCGGCCATCATGCAGTCAGCAGCGGAAATAAACGAGAGATTTGGTTTGGTGGATCGAAACCGCGAGACCATTGCTGCAGCGGAAGGAATGGCGGTTATAGAGACTCAGGTTCCTGGGCAGGTGGTTTGTACAGAATTTGTTGCAGGTCAGCCAGTGCATTCAGAGATCAAGCCTGTTTCCACTCAGCATTCTGTCGCTGCCATCGATGCCATCACAATTGGGCAGGTACTGCAAGTAGTTTCAAACATACAAATACATTTATCTGTTGATTTGATTCTATATTGGTATAAATATTCAGACATAGTACACAGCACATGGAGGGATTTAAAAAAACTCCAAGGATAACATGGATCTATGTCATTTTTTAAAACATGGATTAGCCCCCTGGGCATAGCTACAGCTCCATCATGGGTTGAATTTGAATTTCTACCATCGACAATCCATAACCCATACCTGCTTGCTGAATGCTTATAGTCCCGCAGAATGCCCAGGTTTAACATTTTGGTTAAAGACCCCTAGGTTTTTTCTTTTTATGAGCATTAAGCACATTAAACTAAGATATCAATGTCATTTGGCCTCAAGTTTCTGCAGGGTTTTTCTTTTTATGCGCATGAAGCACATTAAACTATGTCAATGTCATTTGGCCCTGAGTTTATCGAGGACTTTTTTTTCCTTTATGGGCATTAAGCATATTCAACTTTTTTTTCCTTTATGGGTATTAAGCATATTAAATTAAGATGTCAATGTCAAAAAAAAATTGTTCATTACAATTTGTGGCATTACACTTTATTTGACACATCCCTTCCACCCAACCTCTGCATCTCACCCCAGCTCTACCCTACCCAACCTGTAGAGTGTACCTTGCTCCTCTACGTGCAAAAACGATCAGGACAGACAGTTACCTAAATCTAAATCTACACACTTTATATGACACGTCCCTCCCACCCAAGCTCTACCCAAGCTGTAGAGTGCTAGAAGGATTAGAACAGACCTATCTAAATTTAAACCTCCTTGAGGTTGCCATGCTAGAGGTTGGATAACTGGGGTTCCAATATTTACTGTAAAGTGCAAGAAGGATTAGAACAAATCTATCTAAATTTAAACCTCCTTGAGGTTGCCATGTTCTGGGGTTCCAATATTTATTAACATAGATTTATATTGAGATTGGATAATATCTTTATTGAGGTTGGATAAAGATCAATATAGATTTATCTTAACTTTGTATCTATTAAGTATCGAAAATGATCAAAAAACAGTTGAGATGCAAATCTCTCGATGTTTAAAAGATCCAAAGTTAAGATAGATCTACACTATATATATATATATAGAGAGAGAGAGAGATCTATCTTAACTTTGGATCTTTTAAACACGAGATTTGCATCTCAACTGATATATATATATAAGCAAGCTTGGTATCAAGTATGTCACTATTGATAATGTGTGTTGATAAAATCAGCCAAGAATGGTACCAAACAGAATTATCTCAAAATCCTCTTTTTTCAATAATTGACATAATTTAATTTTTATAATGTTATTTTTATATTATAGGCTATATTAGATTTATTATTACTATATTTTTAGTTTTGTATGATATTTTATATTACACTGACATATGAGATGGATGTTACAATCTCTTCAATACTAGGCTGTAGAATGCACTAAACTTCTCCAAGTGTGATTAGGACAAGCCGTAGGGTGCACATTGCTTCTCTTGATCCAAAAGGAATTAGGATAAACCTATCTAAATCTAAACCTCTTTGAGGTTTATGTGAAGGAGGTTGGATAACTGGAGTTCCAATATTTACTAATATAAATCCATCTCGAGGTTGGATAAGGATTAGGACAGACCCATCTATAAATCTAAACCTCCTTGAAACCACCTTGAGGTTGCAATGATGGAGGTTAGATCACCGGGGTTCCAGTGTTTATCAACATATATTAACTTGCAGGTGAATAAGGATTAGGACAGATCCATCTAAATCTAAGCCTCTTGAAACCATCTAGAGATTGGATCACTGGCGTTCCAGTGTTTATTAACATAGATCCAATTTCTGTTTGAATAAGGATCAGGACAGAGCCATCTAAATCTAAACCTCCATGAAACCTCCTTAAGCTTTACCATGCTGGAGGCTAATTGGGGTTCCAATATTTACTTACACAGATCCATCTTGAGCTGGGATGTATTAAGCTTTGTTTTTGAAATTAGATCTATTATAAGAAAAAGTATCTCATTAACATCCAGTAAGACAGATTAATACATGTGTTAAGCCCCTTTGATGACTCATGTAAACGAACTTTGAAAAGTCCTTTTGTTATGTTCAGTGTTACGTGAAGATATATAAGAAGTAATTGAGACGCATACACTAAGTAAGGTTCCCTCACCTTGGCTTGGGCTTTAGAGCACCTTACTTTCTCCTCAAAGGGGTATCCATCCTCTTTGGATCATATGAAGAGCTTGGCAATGTTGATGTCAATATCAGGTCATCTGTCTATTTAGATGGGTCTGTCTATTTAAATGGGTATAGGATATTGTTCATATTCAATTCACAGTGCACATATCTATCTATTTGGATGGGTCTATGCACCAAGGATATATGAAGAGTTTGGCAATGTTAATGGCAATATCAGGTTACCTGTGTATCTAGATGACTCTATAATAGTGTTCATATTCAGTGCACTGTGCACATACCTATGCATTTAGATGGGCCTATGCACCAAGCACATCCTTATCCTTTTATATTTAGATGAGTTCTGTGATACATATCCTTATCCTTATCTATTTAGATGAGTTCTGTGATAGTGGGGCATATCACTATGTTTGGATTTGATTCCACATTACTACTTTTCTGATTGTATTTGTTGGGACGGTGTTGTGAATAATCCCACACATATACATATGTGAGGAAAGCATCATGCACAACAAAAACTTTGCTGATCTGGATCTGAGCATCGGGGTGCAAGTATGCTTTTTGGGTATATGTGAGAAAGCATCATGCTCAACAAAAACTTTGCTAATCTGGATCTGAGCATCGGGGTGCAAGTATGCCTTTTTGGGTCCTGGGATTTCGTCTTCCCTCCTATGATAGGATAAGGGATTTTAATACTCTCGCTAAGATATGGTATGGAATTCTAATACTGTGGTTAACAGCACATTCTTAGTGCAATTAATTCATATCTTGCACTGTCTATTATAAGATATCAATAAATTCTGTTATAAGATATATTGCTTGAGGAAGAATTAATTTCCACCCGTGTTTCTCCTTGTGATTTCATATAAGATCCAATTTTCACAATGAATATCATGTAAAAAAGAGGACATATGCTTAAAGGAAATAATATGTAGTACAAAACTTGGGATTAGCCAAAATCTGCGAAAAAAAAAAAAAGTGGCCTGCAAACATGTCTCTGTGCTCAAGGCCAAAGTAAGCTAAACGAGGGGAACACAGAAGATCAATCTTAGAAAATTCTTGCTTGATGCAAAAGAAATTTTTCCACACTGCAATAGGACCTACAGCAACAAGGTCAATTTTACAGTGCAAATGATGCTTTCAAAAGACTAGAAATTAGCGCTAGCTTTGGTTGACAGTAGTCTGCCTCCACTAAGAGCTGTTTTAAACTTTTAACGTTTGCAAGGTGACAGATTTTGATTTTCTCCCTTTTTTTGCAAGAAAAAATTTGGGATTATCTGTGAGCTTAGAAACTGATTTTTCATGGCACTGTTTTAAACTTTTAACGTTTGCAAGGTGACAGATTTTGATTTTCTCCCTTTTTTTGCAAGAAAAAATTTGGGATTATCTGTGAGCTTAGAAACTGATTTTTCATGGCACTGGTCTCAATTGTCTCTTCCTTTTGATACGTATCTCATTGACAAAACCCTCAAATGCTGCCCTAGTAGAACTGTAACCTTATCCCTAGATTTGGTTGTGGAGGAGGAGCGGCTTCTGATTGTTTAGTAAGTGAAGGCTAGTTCTTACACTTTCTCCAATGTTTAAGCGAGTAAGACTACACCACTCAATAAAAACAAGAAACTCTGAGAAACTTACATAGTCTCCTGAGCTTGCTGGCTAAACAAGTAGCCATCTACCTTAGGGCTTGTGTTAGAATGTATGGATTTTGATGACATTATATAGTTGTTTATCTATCTTGTAATTCCGAGAGTTTGAAAGTGGAAGCAGTGTTTGAGCTACAAGAGGAAAGAAAATATACTCCTAGTCATAAACTTCAGTTAAATTTAATTTAATTTCTTATTCCAATGAGAAGCCAAGATCTCATTCCAATTCCAATGGCTGGATGTTCCCAAATTTAATCCAAAATTATAGTGGCTGGCTGCTCCCAAACATAATCCAAAAAACTGTGGCTTCAACGAGGTTGGCAGTACTTCAAATCCAGATCCACTCATACTGTAACTTAAAATTTTGGATTCTCGTATAAACTTGAAGGGCATAAAGAGGAACCTAAGGAATTCCTAACATGTTAGAAAACTTAAAAGTTAATACTCATGTCTAAACTATAGCATATCCATTTTAATGGTAAAAGAATTTCTGGACTTGAAGTGTTCACTGTTTACTCTATTTAAACATTCGACAGGACAGTCTAAACAATTTCCAGAGAACAAGCCACCTATCATAAGGGGATCCAACATTTTGAAGTATCATCATAGACCACCATAACCCATTTTAACCCCTAATGTATTAAGTACCAGCATAGACCACCATAAACCTCTCAATGCCAGCAGAGACCACCATAAACCGCTCAGTACCAGCAGAGACCACCATAGACTGCTCAGTATAAACCCATTTTAACTCTTGATGTATTAATTATGAGTATAAATCATCGTAATGTATTAATTGTAATGTATTAATTATGAGTATAAATCACCATAGATCCATTTTAACCAGTGATCTATTAAACATCTACACTTATCAAAAACAACCCATATGCAGACCTCTCTACACTTTAAAGATACCAGCACAGACTACCATAGACCCATTTTAACCCCATCTAAACCTATCCAAAACAAACTATGTGCAAACCTCTTTACATATTATATTTATTTTTATTTTTATATTTAAATTTATTATTTTTTTATTTCATTTGTCTTTTTAAATAGACAGTGAATGCGAGTTTTTATCTCATCCATAAGGATTTCATTCATATGAACTTAGATATAAGGATTTCATTCATATGAACTTAGATAGTGGATGCGAGTTTTTATCTTATCCATAAGGATTTCATTCATATGAAATGTAGAGTGCAAACTTTTCATCGGTAGAATTAGTATAACGATTTTATTCATATGAACTGTAGAGTGTAAACTTTTTATCTGTAGAATTAACATAGATTTATTTTAGCTTCAGATCTATTAAATATTGAAAATATGGAAAGGCAGCATAAAAAATATTGTAAACTTTTTACTTTAAGTTAAAAAATTAAAGAATAACATAGTGAATTGTAGGGGTATGAAAAATATCAAATACAAACTTTTTAATTAAAATTAAGTTTTAGTAGAATTAATATAGATTCATTTTATTTCTAGATCTATTTTATTTCTAGATCTATTAAATGTTGAAAAGCAGTATATAAAAAATATGATAAAACTTTTTAATTAAAATTAAGTTTTAGTAGAATTAATATAGATTCATTTTATTTCTAGATCTATTAAATGTTGAAAAGCAGTATATAAAAAATATGATAAAAGTTCTGTAAAATTAATATAGATCCATTTTATCTTCATATCTATATCTATTAAATGTTAAAAAGTAATATAACAAATATACTGAAAAGCAATATAAAAATATCAATGGCAAACTCTTCTTCTTTAAGTAAAAAGATTGAAGGATAACATGGGTCAAAGTTTCATATGCCCCAAGGGTTTTGAGGGTCTGAATTGATTAATAACTTCGAAGATAGAATTAATATAGATCCATTTCATCACCAAATCTATTAAATGCTGAAAAGCAGCATATAAAAAATATGTTGAAAGTTATGTAGAATTAGTATAGATCTATTTTTTCTTCAGATCTATTAAATGTTGAAAGGCAATATAAAAATATAAAAAATATGCTGAAAGGCAATATAAAAAATATCAACTGCAAACTCTTTTTACATTAAAAAAAAATTGAAGGATAACGTGGGTCAATGTTTCAGGGGCATATTTCCATGCCCCAAGTGTTTTGACGGTCTGAATTGACTAATAACTACGAAGGCTGAGCAAACTCAAAAAAAAAATTTGTGCTTACAGCCCATTTTTATTTTTATTTTTTTTAAATTAGAACTCTATCCATATTTGGCTGTAGAGTTCACCTGGCTTTGATATATTCAATTATATGAACTATGGCATAGATCAATCGAAACCCAACCCAACTTCTCTTATTAAACAACTATGAAGTTAAACCATTGGAGGGATTATATTGAATTATATGAACTATGGCATAGATCTATCGAAACCCAACCCAGCTTCTCCTATTAAACAACTATGAAGTTAAACCATTAGAGGGATTAAAATAGTTAATAGACCGAAGTTTATATATGTCTCTGTGTTATGTTAACCATTATTAATTTCATGCAGGCCCTTGCAGCTGCTGCAATGAAGATGGGAGATAAACCAATTGATTCAAATGACGCTCGAGCCATTCAATCTGCAGAAAAAAGGGCTACAGGCAACCCCCTCGCGCAAAAAGGAGGATTAGCTGCCACAGCCCAAGCAGCAGCCGAACTTAATCCTCGAGTAAACGACGTGGGGAAGACCACTCTTTCAAACATTCTGCTGGTATATTATATATACCCCTTGCCATAGAGCTCTATATCAATGACTGTATGAGAGAACAATGCAGTAGATGTGTTTTATTCATGTCTTTTTTTGAGTCACATTTAGTTTTTCTGCATATATTTTGATTTGTTTCTACATAACTCTGTGCATGTGCAGGCCGCATCTGAAGATCTTCCCGCAGACAAGGCTGTCACGACAGAAGATGCAGAAAAAATCATGGAGACGGAGGCTCGTGGGAGTCCTCATGGGCATCCGCAGTCTGGAGGGATTGGAGAGACCATGCAAGCTGCAGCGAAGCTGAATGAGAAATTGGGTATTACTCCTGCTGTGCCTGACTATACATCGGAGGATGCTCTTCTCATCGATCGACTTAAATCCATTGCTGAAAAGTAGGCTGATGATCATACATTAAAACACACACATATATGAATCAGGGAGAACCAGGGAGAAGTTAAATCGGAGACGCTTGTAATGCATTATTGTTCAATGTATAATGTTACTGCCAATACCACTACATCACTCCGGAGATTACTTTTGAAATTTACATGGACAGCACTCAGAAGCTACATTTCACTAGTTGTATTTTTGGTATCTCGTCTGGTGCTTATTTTATTTAAGTTTATTCTTTTCCCTTGGATATGTATCAAACCATACACCTGTGTGCTTTGGGTGAATGGATTTCTATTTTGTTTTAGATTAGTTTAGGTGTATTAGATTTCAGTTCCAAAATTAGGTTGGCATATTTAAAGGAAGGTTAGTTTTTGCCTTAATCATAACTGTTTGAAATAGAGATGAATTTGCATTATAGTTCTCACACAGTAGTGTTCTGACTGATTTTCTCAATATGCTTGATGGGTATTATTAAAAATTAGAATTTAGAAAAAATAGAACATGCTGCTACTTCTCAGTTCCAGCTCCATATTTATCGCTGTCATAATCTATTAATGTTGTTTCAAGCTTCAGTTATACAGTAAATAGAATCTCCAAAATGCTGGTCAGATTCTATCCATTGTTGCCTCAATTCTATAGAACTTTTCTTCGAAAAATGGCCGCTAGGAGGTGGCAGAGTGGAATTAAAAGAGGTGGCAAAGTGGGATTAAACCATTTGATTAGGGTCATCGCAGGGCGAGCCACAAATTCAATGGCTGGGTCCTCCCATAACCCGAATCTGAATCTAGATTACCATATCAAAGAACTCGATTGGAAAAAAAAAAAAAAAATTATATGATTTGATAAAAGAATCTAGAAAAGGGTTTTTGGTTATAAATTTGATGAGAATATTTGTATGATAGGTTACCCACAAATTTGGAGAAAAAAATTAGATATAAATTTCAACCAAAATGTTACCCTAATTTAAGTTTGATGCATTATGCAATGATAAAAGCAAAGGAGCATTTTTTTCCAAAAATGTTACCAGAATTTAAGTTTGATGAATGATGTAACGATAAATGTGTTATTACACAAAGTAGCATTTTTGTTAAAAGTCTCCATAATGTCTTTTCCTTATTATTAATGCCAAGCATTGTAATATGTGAATTGTATCTTTAAGTTTTAATAATAAAATGTGATGTTAATTGCTAAGGGGATATGGACAGAGATGGGGGCGGAATTAATCCACAAGAGAGGGAGGGTCTAGGAGAATGTCTAAGAGAGGGGTTCAAGAGAGAATTACTCATGTCTATTGATTCGTATATTCACATTCATGAATTTTAATATCATTGTGTATTAAACTCCATTTTTTTATTGAGTGTCCCCAGAGCCAATCATTGAATGCATGTAAGAGGGCAGGTGTGAGAAGTCATATTCCATAGTTATTGTGTAGTATTCCAGATATAAAATAGTATGCAGAACATAAATATTTTAGATAGAAATGACATAACAACAATGATATAACCAGAACAATACCAAAATAACACCAGAAAGAGCACCTTGATTAATGATAGCAATGTTCACTTGCCTCTTCGAGGGGGCAACCTCCAGTAGAGTAGAGCAGAGCTCTATTACAATAATATCCAAGACAAAACTTCATATACCCTCTACTCCTATTTATACTAAATCTATCTATCCAAAAGAACAATCTAGAGGAAGATCCTTCTAGAAACAGAAGCTTGTATTAGGTCTTCTTACATTTGACTTATTCTTCCTTATTGATAGGTCTTATTAATATTGGTCTGTATTACATGGAAATCTATTATTCTACCTGCGTGAGGGGTTAGGGATGTTAGGTCCCTAACATGTCCACCCCCTTAAAAACAACATTGTCCTCAAGGTTTGAGATGAGAAATTGTTGCAGAATGGTAGTTGGTTCCCAAGTGGCATCCGCTGGAGTTGTATCTTTCCAATGGACTAACACTTCCTTGATGGTGCATTGACGTAGGCGACGCTCACGCTGGTGCAAAACTGCTTGTGGTTGCAACCAGATGGAGTCTTTTTCATCCAACTCAGGGAGGTTGGTTTGAGTTTGGCACTTAGTTCCAATCACATTCTTTAAGCAAGAGACATGAAAAACAGGATGGAGTTTAGAATGATTGGGCAAAGCTAACTGATAGGCAACCTGTCCCACATGCTTGAGAACGATATAAGGACCATAAAATTTGGGCACCAATTTCTGACAATGGTCAGCCTTGAGGGAAGTTTGCTTATAAGTTTGCAGTCGAAGAAACACCTGGTCTCCTTCAACAAACTGACGTTTAGAGCGACCTTGATCTGCCTATTGTTGCATGTGATTTTGGGCCATGACCAAATTCTCTTTGAGGGTACGGAGAATAGCATCTCGAACTGTAAGCATTTGGTCAACCACCTGGACCTTCGAGACACCTGGCAGGTATGAGAGAACTGAAGGTGGCTTTTGTCCATATACTGCTTCAAAGGAGTCATGCGGGTATTTGTATGATAAGAAGTGGTGTACCACCATTCAGCTAGTGGTAACCATTGAGCCCACTGACTTTGCCTTTCCAATGCAAAACACCTCAAATATGTTTCCAAACACTTGTTGACAACTTCAGTTTGACCATCAGTTTGGGGATGATAAGTTGCGCTAAGATGCAATTGGGTGCCTTGTAGCCTGAATAGTTCTTGCCAAAAATTGCTGGTGAAAGTGGGGTCTCGATCAGAAACAATAGAATGAGGCATGCCATGAAGCTTGAAGACATGATCCATGAAAAGTTGAGCCATAGTGGAGGCGGTAAATGGGTGTTGAAAAGCACAGAAATGAGCATACTTGAAAAGACGATCAACGACCACCATGATGACTAATTTATTGTTCGATTTAGGTAAGCCCACAATGAAATCCATAGAGATCCCTCCAAATAGTAGGTGGAATCGGAAGCGGTTGTAGTGTGCCAGGAGCTTTGACTATTTCACCCTTGTTGCGTTGAAAAACAACACATTCTCCTACAAAATTATGAACATTTTATTTCATACCATCCCAGAAAAAAGAGCGTTTGACCCGGTCATAGGTTTTGGTAAACCCTAAGTGCCCAGTTGTGGGTGTAGCATGAAGCTCAGAAAGTATCATGGATTTAAGTTGCGATGGTTTACTTAAATATAAATGACCTTTGTAGCGAAGCTCATTATTGTGTCAAGAGTACCCTGGGGAAACTGGGGAATTGGCCTGCAATTGTTGGATCAAATGTGAAATTTTTGGATCTTGTAGCCATTCCTGGTGAATAGCTTGGAGCCAAGCTGGTACAATGAAGGAGAGGGAAAAAAGGGACCCTTCATCTTCATATTTTCTTGAAAGTGTATCAACAACCACATTGTCTTTGTCTTTCTTGTAAATGATCTCATAATCATATCCAAAGAGCTTAGTCACCCATTTTTGTTGCTCCGGGGAGGAAGGGCATTGTTTCAGAAAATACTCGAGGCTTTGATGATCTGTCTTAATTTGGAAGCGTTGCCCCAATAGATAAGGGTGTCAAAGATCCACTGCATGCAAAATATCCAACATTTCCTTTTCATAGATTGATGGGCCCAAATGTCGCTATGACAATTGTTTGTTGGTAAAAGCCAAAGGTCGACCGTCTTGTATGAGGATTGCTCCAATTCCTCTCCCGAAAGCATCACATTCCAGGACAAAGGTCTTTGTGAAATCAGGGAGGGCCAGGACTGGAGTGGTGCACATGGCCACCTTCAAGGTTTAAAAGGCCTGATCAACTGTGGGAGTCCAAGTGAAAGAATTCCTTTTAAGGAGAGCAGTGAGAGGTGTCGTAATCTTTCCATAATTCTTAACAAACTTGCGATAATAGCTTGTTAAACCCATAAATCCATGCAATCTTTTGAGAGTCTTTGGGCAAGGCCAATACTGCATAGCTTCAATATTTTTAGGATCCACCCTGACACCTTCCTTTCCAACAATATGACCCAAGTACTCAACTTCTGAGGCGTCAAAAGCACATTTAGATTATTTGAGGAAAAGTTGGTGTTGAGAGAGTAAACGTAGAATTTGATCCACATGAGAAAAATGGGTTGTCCAGGTTTTACTATAGATGAGGATATCGTCAAAGAAAGCTAAGACAAAATGATGGAGAAAAGGACGGAAGACACGATTCATGAGGCTTTGGAAAGTGGAGGGAGCATTACACAAGCCAAAGAGCATGACCAAAAACTTATAGTGGCCCTAATGAGTTCAAAATGAAGTCTTAGGAATGTCTGCCTCGTTCATACATATCTGGTGGTAGCCAGAACGAAGATCAAGTTTAGTAAAGAATTGGGCACCACTCAATTCATCCAAGAGGTCATCGATGACATGAATGGGAAATTTGTCTTTGACGGTGAGTTTGTTGAGGGCACAAAAGTCAGGACACATGCGCCAAGAGCCTTCTTTCTTAAGGACCATGACCACATGATAAGAGTAGGGACTCGTACTAGGACAGATAACACCTACGGTGAGCAATTCTTGAACAATTTTCTCAATTTCATTTTTTTGGGAAAAGGGATGACGATAGGGACGAACATTGGGAAGAAGGTTGTCAGGGACAAGAGGAATGGAATAATCATGAACACCACGGGAAGGAGGAAGTCCCTAAGGAGTGGAAAAACAACTTGATGTTTGGAGAGGATGGATTGGAGGTCTTGCGGCACAGAGGGTGTCTCAATGGCATGAATGGCATGGAGTTGTATAATAATGCCAGAATGACCTTTTTTGAGGAGCTTTTCCATGCGATGGAAACTTATGATCTCCGGGGAACTGGCGGTGATGCCTTGTAACTTATATTGTTGTCCCTCCTGGTTGAATTGCATGGTTAATTCCTTAAAATCCATGAGAATGGGACTCAGAGTCCTTAGCCATTCTGCACCCAACACAATGTCACAACCGCCCATGTCGATAGAAAACATATGAGATTTCATTTGGTACTGACCAATTTGGAGATGCACATTTTTACAATGCCCCCCACATTTCATAGACCTACCATTGGCAATCATGATTTGAAAATTATTGATGGCACAAATATAGCAATTAGTTTCTTGGGCAATGCAGCGATGAATAAAATTATGGGTGCTTCCACTATCAATAAGGATGATGACCTTCTGATGTTTAATGTAACCAATTAGTTTGAGGGTTTGGGGAGCAGAGAACCCAATGAGAGCATTTAAGGAAATGATCGGTTCAACTTCGGGAGGGTCGGAGGGTGGGGTCATGTCAGTGGGTTCAGGTGACACGACCACAGGGGGGGCCTCGACATCGTCTTTTGAAACATCCTCGGAGATGGCCATAAAAATATTTTGTTCCTTACACTTGTGCCCGGGAAAATATTTGTCATCACAATTATAACAAAGGCCTTTGAGTTGGCGTTCAACCATTTCTGCCCTGGTCAATTTATGGATCTTTAATGGAGTGAAAGGAGGAGTGGGAATGATTGATTTAGGATGAGAGGAATAAAGGAGGTTTTTGGGGCTTGAGAAGAGACAACCTGTTGTGCTTCCTAAGCTCTTTTAGTAGCTTCCGCCCAACTCTGAGGTCGAGTCATGAGGACATGGGCACGAATCTCATCCTTGAGGCCACTGATAAAAAATTCTCAAAAAAAAGCATCATACATGCCCTCTGTACGGAAAGCCAATCGATCAAAAGTAGTTGTAAAGTCTTACACTATGTCGAATTGTTTCAACTTTGTCAAACGACTTAAATGGTTGTTGTCAGTGTCAAAGCATTCATAAAGATCTGCCACAAATTGTGTCCAAGCCACATACCCTTGGCAGGATTTTGTTCTTTATTGCCACCATTGCCAATGTTCTTGATCTAGATGGAGAACACCATAGCGGAGTTTGGCCAACTCATCTGTAATGCCATACAAAGAGAAATGATGTCCCATTTGAGTTACCCAGCCAGTGGGATCCGAGCCATAAAATTTATTCACATCCACATGTGGAAGGCACAGGTCACGCTGAAAGTGATGGGGCTAAAAAGTCGGGGAATTAGAGGAAGTTTCACCTTCATGGAAGATCTGCAGGGATATTCAGATTGGCACAGATCATGCTAGTGAAGGATGCAAGCTGGGGTAGTGAGGTCCTATTTGATGGTTTCTATTTTGGTGTCTATGGAGGAATGCATGTTTTTATTGATGGTGGAAACATTGGCACTGAGTTGCCTCACTTTTTGTTGGGTCTCTGTGAAATTAGAGGACAAAGAATTGAAGCGAGCTTCCAATTCTTGGCTACGGGTGTGGTCCATGATGAAGAGGGAAAACAAAAAGGGATGGGTGGGACCACACAGAAAATGGGTTATGGGTGAAGTGTATCATGACGATCAGGGTGACGAGCAAAATCCAATGGGGTAAGGCCCAAATAAGGGTGTTGGAATGGGGTCAAGTTTTTTATCCACATTTTGTGGATAACTAAGGAGATGATGTCTCGAGGCCCTCAGGTTGTAGATATGGAGTGTCGAGAGACTACATGACCAACAGTGCCCTTTGCACAGATGAAAAACCCACTCACCACCACAAATGATCACAGGTTTATAGATGGCATCCACCACACCAATTGGCTTCCGAAAGGCAGTGGGCCTTGCTCCATGAGGTACAAGTTAGTGTTATGGTGAGCATCATTTCAATACCTAAGCCATTTAATTATATTGTATCTTAGATTGCTCTAGATTTCATGATATGTGTTTGGACATTATGCCTTTTGCCTTGCTTCACCTTGGTGGTTGACATTGTGCCCTAGTAAGTGGTCTTCTTTGGGAATGGGTTTGCTACTAGGAAATCCCTTAATGAACCATTGTATTGTTCCCAGCCATACTTACCACGTTTCATCATTATTCCCCTACATTTCCCTATCTCTTGGGATTTTAGGGTGTATTGACCAAAAGAAGGGGTTGTCCCTCATTCTATGGGAAGAAGGGGCTAAAGGCCCAACGGGTTTGGTGTTGGGTAAAATATAAAATCCATATATGAACCTTCTAGATGCTTCACCCAGGGATCACCCAAGAAAGCAATAAAACACTTATCTTTGAATAAAAGGGGGCCCATAATATAATAAAGAAATGCTTGAAAGGTAGATTGAAGGATAGGAGGTCTCATCACGAGCCAACCTATCATGTCCATGAATATCTAGTGGTATGACATTGTCATCATCTGGTCACCTAACCAGGGCAGTGACTCTCAGTTGCATGGCTTAGAGAAAGGGGGTCTCATCACGAGACAACTTTCTCATCTCCATTAGGTGTTTGTGGGTGACATTGCCACCCCCTAGTCACCATGCCAGGGCAGTGACCTTCAATCTCTCCTTATGCTATTATGAAATAAAATATAAAGAAAGAAATAAAGATAAAAGGAAAATGATGGGCTTGGAAAAAGTGCATTGCGGATGAAGGTACCACACACCCTCTACAAAGACACCCATGAATGAGACATTACGACTCCTAGTATGTCATGAGCCCTATGCCTATTGATTCTTGACCCCATCCACCTCATACACCTTACATGGTTTAGAGAGGGACCTCTTGGATGCTCTCCTTGACCTAGGGAAAGATCTACCTAATAGTACACCTCGTCAACCCTCCCATACTTAAGCTTGACAAGTCGCATAGGGTCTTTGAGTTGTTAATTGTTTGATATAGTAATCTTTGATGCACATGCTTGGATGGATTATTTATTGATTGGATCCACTTATCATGATGTTATGAATTGAGATCCTTGGAGGGCGTGTTCATTTGTCTTTGCAGGACCTAGCTGGTGGACGGTTTTGGGAGAACAAGCCTAGCTTGGGCTTCCATGGGGCTACAAGCCCACAGGTTGGATGTCAGGGGCATGCGTGCCAAATGAGAGAGAGATGACTTGGACAACCTTAATGATGACTTGGATGACCTAGCCCACCCATTGCTTTCCAAACAATTTTCCCGGGAGGGGAAAACCGTCCCACTTTTGAGCATGACATCATGATATTGGGGGCTAGGGCTTGGTGGTGAGGTTCCACT
This sequence comes from Picea engelmannii, assembly GCA_009831015.1. Taxonomy (NCBI): domain Eukaryota; kingdom Viridiplantae; phylum Streptophyta; class Pinopsida; order Pinales; family Pinaceae; genus Picea; species Picea engelmannii. The sequence continues at coordinate 148,991 of ML798744.1, read as the reverse complement.
CATTTTAACTTGGACGTTTTGAGGAGAAGAAGGTCTTCACCATGATGAGATCACCTAAATGCTTGACACATGGCCTTGGGAGACCCTTCCATCCTTCTCCAACACCAACGACCTCCTCAAAGTGACAAAACATCCCCTAAAGGGGTGACATCATCCTAGATTAGGGTTTAATTTGTGCAAAAGATGAAATTTTAAGTGAATTGTTTAATATTATTGTGTTAAGGGGGAAAGATTAGGGTTGTTGACCACTAATCTTCTGTTTTACTCCTTATTTTCTGGACAAGCTAGGTTAGCTAATTTTTGTATAAATAGAGATCATAAGATCTCATTTTGAATCACAACTCTACCTCTTATGAGAGGCTTGGTCTTAAATTTTTGGCCCCCTTATCTCTTTTATCTTTTGTGCACTTGTTCATGCCTATTCTATGAATGGTTGATGGAGGAGGCCTAGTGCTAGCTTTGGATGGTGCTTTCTAGCTCTTGTGGTGAATTGCCTTAGCATTTATCTTGATCTTGGTATGGTTTTTACTCTCTTGCTATCATTTTATTCAAGTCAAGTATTGTTATGCTAGAATCTAGGTGGGAAGTATAAGGGCATACACCCCCACCATAGTCTTCACAATTTTTATTGCTTCATCTCATTTATTTACAAGGGTTTGCTAAGAGAAGTATAAGGGCATACACCCTCTTAGCTTAAACCATAGCTTAGAAAAACTTGCCTTGGGGAGTAAAAGGGCTTACACCCCCAAGGAGGTAGATTCTCTAAGCTCATTGTGACTCCATTAACCCAATAGTAAAGGCACTAGTCATTGATTTGTTGCATTGGAGAAATAAAATATTGCATTGGGAAATGTGATTTTCGGTCATTTTTACTTCTTGCAAAGTGGATTGTTTTCCTTGTGCCTTGGGCACCTCACAACCACTAGGGCATCCCCATCTAGGGGGTACTTATTTCTGCTATTAAAAAATTTCATCTTCAGCGATTAGGGCTACTGAAACCCTAACATACTTTCTTTAATAATTCTCTTATCAACCATTGGTTTTCACTCAAAGTTTTCACATTTACTCTCATTGTCCTAGCGCACTTTTTGGCAAAGTTTGAGGGGATTTGAGTGCTGATTTTCTTGTTGTAATACATTGAATTTTACAACCATAAGGCTGATATAATTTTCTACAGACAAGTGTTTACAACAGCCGTATCTTTTATGCTAAGAGTATTGATCGTTCACCTTGAGTTTAGCTAGTCATTTACTAGTTTTTCTCTTGCATTTTCTACTTGATCTCTAACACTTATTGAGCAGCATATAGTATCATGTATTTGCTGATATATACTATTACCTATTGCTGAAAATTAGGGACAACGAGATTCACTCGTTGATCCAACTATCATATAATGTTGCAAAGTGTCTTTTCTTGTGTCTCGGGCAGGTACAATCATCTAGAGAAGCACCATACCTGTGGGGCAGCCATTACTTAACTTGCATGGCATCTCTCCCTACCTTCCTTTCCATTTAGACTTGACCTCTAGGGGCTTCATTTCCACTTCCCTCCATCTTTGTCTCAATCCCCCTGGGGTCACCGAGATCGCCTCCCTAGAGTGACCTAGTCACCCTTGAAGTGCAGGCCTACATCGATGTGACATTGGGTGTAGGATTCGTAAGTTGTAGCACTTGTTCCGTGGTTGGGTTGGGATTTTCCCAACCTACAACTTGCACTATAACAAGGTCCATGTGAATTTTTTATTTATTGAAAAATGATAGGTATGATTGCAATAAGGGAGAAGAGAGGAATCCAAAGGGATAGGACTCAAATAATGGTGCCAACAGGAGCCAAAATTTGTTTTTACTCCTACAGAGTTATACTCAGGTCTGAAGAATATTGCAGTGTTGAAATGCCCAAATTCTTAATAGGAATAAATGTGTAGTAATTTCACAACCCGAATGCGAGAGGCACATTTGTGCGACAATAAATCTTGCATGTTCTATTTTTGTTTCCGTTCCAAGGGTTAGGGTATGCAGGGTGTCTACAGACAGGGGTTTTCCCTGTGCTATATCTCTCTGATATACGTGCAGAGTTCAACAGTACTACTCAGCCCAATATCTTAGGGCACCAACTAAGGAGGCTAGACCATGCCCTTAGTTGTACTACCCAACTACCCAGGTACTAGAGAGTATATTCCCGAATGATGTTCTCGGTGGAACTATAGAAGTCAGGCAGCCAATTGGTTTATCTATGGAGGGATTTAGGAGATCTATGTTGTGTATGTGTTATATTCTTTGCATGAGTAGTAGTGTCTGAGCATTGCGTTGGGCGCACAGGGGGGTTTGAGGGGGGGTGCAGGGGCACCACCCCCGAGAAATTTGTTTTTTTCCTCAGAAAACATGTCACATATTTAGGTGGTTTTTCGACACATGGTTTCTTTGCCGATGGTTTTCTATTTGTGGTTAAGGAATTAGGGTTGTTGACTAATCCAGGTCATTGGGTTAGGGTTTTGGATGTCGTTGACCCCTATATGTATAGTGTATTGTAAAGAATCTATCACTATGAATGAATATAGAATATGTTGGCTTTCCCAGTTTGGGTTTCCAGGGGAAAAAACTCTATGTAATGTTTGTATTTGCCATTGTATCTTTTATGTTCTTTTACTGAAAATTTGTTTGCAGTAAATATTGTGCAAGGTTAAAATCTACATTTGGTATCAAAGCATTGTTGGCTTCAGGGGGACACCTTTGTGGTCAAGGGTTTGGATCGGGACTATGATAAGCCTTGTTACAGTGGGGGATATGTGGTATTGATTTTTCAAAAGAAAAGAAATGGCAAGCAATTCGAAGATGGAGCTCAAGAAGTTTAATGGAAAAAGTTTTGAGTTGTGGAAGCTCAAGATGGAATATCTATTGGTGGACAGAGATCAATGGATCATGGTAGATCCATGTACTGCACCTACAAGAACTTCAACATATGATTGGAAAAAGTTGGGTCGGAAGGCAAAGAGCACAATTGAATCATGTCTCTTCGATTCAATATTACTGAATGTATCAGAGGAAGCTACAACCAAGGATTTATGAGAAAAGTTGGGGAAGTTGTATCAGTCTAAGTCCCTAGTAAATAAACTATTCCTGAGAAAGAAGTTGTATAACCTGAGGATGAGAGATGGAGACTCGATGGTAGAACATTTGAACGCCTTCAATATTGTGGTAAGTCAGTCAGTATTTGTTGAGATTAAAATTCCAGATGAAGATAATTGTATCAGTTTACTGTGTTCTTTACCAAACTCGTGGGATAGTTTGGTTGTGGTCATAGGTAGTAATACAATTGCCTTGAAGTTTGATGAAGTAGTCTCATCCTTGTTGTCGGAGGAGATGAGACAGAAGAATATGGAAGGACATAGCATATACACATTATTTGCAAGTGGATGTTCCCATGAAAGAAATAGATCTAAGTTCTCAAGTGGGAGATCTAAGTCTAAGGGTAGATCTAAATCTCCCAGAAAATTTGTAAAGGTATGTTGGAGATGTGGAAAAGAAGGGCACTACAAGAAACCGTGTAGATCAAAAGTTGAGAAAAATTGGGGTCTGAATAATCTCCTTCTATAGAAGAAAATACCTCCAAGGAAGAAGGAGGGGATGTGTACTTGGATTCTTCAAACACACGCAGATCATGAGGCATGGTTGGTTGACTTTGGTGCATCCTTTCATATGACTTTCACGAATATGAAAGGTATGATGGAGGTAATGTTTTCTTAGGTGATGATTCGACAACCAGAATCATAGGACAAGGAAAAGTCAAGTTGAGGCTCATAGATAGAAGGATTACAACACTGTCTGGTGTTCTGCACATCCCCGATTTGGCCAGAAATTTGATTTCTGTAAGAAAAGTGGATGATGCAGACGTAAAAACAATATTTGAAAAGGAAACCTGCATGATGGTTCAAGAAGCAATGGTGTTGTTGAAGGGAGTTAGGTTTGGAACTCTGTGTAAATTGCAAGGAAGCACTATTAGTGATGGGTGTAATAGTTCCATTGTTCCTGATATTGGAGTTGAAGAAGAAATAACTCCTATAGTCTTTGGAGAAAAGGTCATGTTGTGGCATCAAAGACTAGGGAATATCGGAGAGAAAGGTCTTCAACTACTACATGGTAAAGGTATGGTTGAAGGTATGTTTAACTGCTCTCTGGATTTTGATTTATGTGAACATTGTCTATATGGGAAGCAGAATTGGGTAAGATTCCCCTTTGGTGCAATGAGGGCAGAAGGAATTTTACATCTAGTTCACAGTGATGTTTTTGGACCTATGTCTGTCCCATCATTGGGAAAATCCATGTACTATGTCTCATTTATAGATGACTTCTCGAGGAATACTTGGATATATTTTCTCAGGAAGAAATTTAAAGTCTTTGATAGATTTAAAGAGTTTAAGGCTCTTGTTGAGAATCAAACAAAGAAAAGAATTAAAGTGTCGAGGACAGATAATGGCGGAGAGTTCCACGGGAATGAATTTGAAGAATTCTATAAGAAGTGTGGTATAGCAAGGCATAATACTACTCCATATACACCTACGCATAATGGAGTTGCAGAAAGGATGAACATGATGCTGATAGAAAAAGCATGGTGCATGCTTAGTGGTGTCAGGTTAGGGAAAGAATTATGAGCAGAGGTAGTGGGTACTACATGTTACCTGGTCAACAGATCACCCTCATCAACGTTAGATGACAAGACTCCACAAGAGGTATGGATTGGTAAGGAACCTTCTCTCACACATCTCAAGGTATTTGGTTGTGATGCATATGTTCATGCTCCAAAAAAAAACAAGAGTAAGCTAGATAAGAAGGCCGAAAAGTGTATCTTTATTGGATACAAAGATGGTCTTAAAGGTTATAAGCTTTGGAACCCAAAAACTAATAAGGCAGTGTATAGCCGAGATGTGGTATTTAGATAGATGAAGGATGTTGTTAAACAGGAAGTCCTACCAAGTAAGGAAGAACCAGAGAAAATAGAGTTTGATTTAAAGGATGATGAGTTAGACTCTACAAAAGAACAAGAATCATAAGAAGAAGATCCTCATACTCCAGTATTGAGGAGATCGGTTCGATAAAGAAGGATACCAGAAAGGTATACTCCATCTGATTTCCATTCAAATTTTTCTTTGTCTATTACTATAGATGATCCTAGAAATGTTAGGGAGGCAGTGGATTCAGAGGATGGAAATATCTAGAAAAGGGCCATGGACGAGGAAATTGCATCTTTGGATAAGAATGAGGCTTGGGATCTAGTGGATTTGCTAACTGGAAGAAATCCCATTGGCAACAAATGAGTATTTAAAAAGAAGCTGAATGCAGAATGAAAAGTGGAGAAATACAAAGCTCTGTTAGTAACAAAGGGTTATTCCCAGATTGCGGGAATTGATTTTGGTAAGATTTTTTCTCCTATTGCCAAGTTAACCTCTATAAGATTTCTATTATTTGTTGCTACTTCATTTGATTTTGAAGTAGAAGAAATGGATGTGAAGACAACATGCCTACATGGGGATCTAGAAGAATAAATCTATATGAAGCAACCAGAAGGTTATGTTGTGAAGGGAAAGAAGGAGCTAGTATGCAAGCTGAAAAAGTCCTTGTATGGTTTAAAACAATCACCAAGGATGTGGTATCAAAAATTTGATACTTATATGCTGGGACTTGGCTTCACAAGAATAAAAGAGGATCATTGTGTGTATTTTAAATTAATTGGTGATCATTTGATTTATTTGGTCTTGTATGTGAATGACATGTTGTTGATAGGAAACAACAAGGAGATTATCCAGGATGTGAAAACTCAGTTGTCCTCTAAATTTGACATGAAGGATCTCGGTGCTTCAAATTTCATTTTGGGCATGTAAATTAAAAGAGATTGGAAAAAGAGGAAACTTTTGTTAAATCAAATAAAATATGTCGAGAGAATATTGCAGAGGTTTAATATGTAGGAATGTAAATTGGTCAAGGTTCATATTCCTGTTGGGGTAAAGTTATCTGCAGATCAGTGTCCCAAGACACATGAAGAGGAGGAGGACATGTCTCATGTTCCATATGTGAGTGCAGTTGGAAGTTTGATATATGCAATGGTCTGTACTATATTGGACATTGCACAAGGAGTGGGCATTATGAATAGGTATATGTCAAAACCAGAGAAGGAGCATTGGACAACATTAAAAAGGGTTTTCAGGTATTTGCATGGCAATGCTAGCTATGGATTGTGCTACCAAGGAAGAATGGGATTGGACAGAGTGGTGGATATACATTGCTTTGTGGATGTAGACTAGGCTGGAGATCTAGACCGTAGGATATCTACAAGTGGGTATGTGTTTAATCTGTTTCGAGGAGCAATAAGTTGGATGAGAAAAAGACGGGTTGTAGTGGCACTTTCAATTACAGAAGTTGAATACATGGCAGTTGTTACACGTCAAAATTACTCACTTTGATAGTGTCACAAGTGTCATCATTACAAGTGTCGCATTTTGCTCACAAGGTTGCAAGTGTCGCATTTTTCTCAAGTGTCGCAAGTGTCAGGGAAGCATACGGCCATGATGCCTATGTTGTTCCTATAACGACATGAGAAGGACACTTGGAACACCTCAAACATTTGATTTGGAAGAGGAGAAATGAGTCAGCAGGCTTGCAAACCTTTTGCCATATGAAAACACTAAAAAAACTAGATTTTGGAGGAGAGCGCTCCTCTATACCTCTTATGGGAGCACCAACGCTCCCCCTTACACTATCTGGGAGCGTTATAAAGATCCTCTGGCCCTTTTGAGGGAGTGCTATAGATTTTTAAAGTGCTGGTGCCCCCCTAAAGCCTACTAGGGAGCGCTACAACGCTCTGATGGTCCTTTTGAGGGAGAACTACCTATTCTGGGCAATAGTTAAGCTGTTGAGATGAATGGGGGAAGCATCTTTTCATTCTTGGAAGGTAGTTGGATTCGAATCCCTAGTCCAGCCATGATCTTAGGGAAGATCCTCAACTGAAGGAGGCAAATCCTCAACTTCCCCAAGGATATCTCAAGTGGTTAAAGCCTCTCCAAGGCTATATAAGCAAGCTTTCTAATGGTGAAAGAGGACTGGAAAAAGGAGAATCACACCAAACTTATGATCTCATAAGTGGTGCTGGAACAGAGATATTTTGGAAGCAAGAGACCTATGATCTCATAGGGAGCAATCAGTGAAGTTGTCATCATTCAGATCGTGGATCTTTTGAGCAAGGGGTAGACAAGGAGGACTTGGCAGAGTTGCTGCAATCAATCCATGGTTGTAAGCAATGTTTCATCCTCATTAATATAATTTGCTTGGCCTGTTTCTTTCTAATTTATGTTCAATCTCACATGAATTTGTCTCTTTAGTAGATAGATCTATTTTAGACTAATATCAATAGAGTAGGAAGTGGTCGTACTTTGTTTGTCTACAGACCCCGTCGAGGAGCGAAAGATTAGAGCTCAACTCGGAGCGTGCAGGGACAAACGTCGATTAAAAGGTACCTATATAATCCTTCCTCCTCATGAATTAGTTTGTATAGATCTGAAAGGAAGTCAGTGTCCACGTTAAGCACTTTCTGTCTTAGATTTAAGGGTCTAGCTCTTTGAGGCGATCTACCTGTCCGCAGGGAGATTTTCCTACAATAGAAACTGGCGACTCTGCTGGGGAACGAATCAAAACTTTTGGTTTTGTCTTTCCTCATAGGCCTTGTCTTACCTTTTGATTTTATAGAACTTGTTCACCCCATTTATCTGATTGCATTTTCTGATTGACTCTTCACTCCATCACACTCAGCTTGATTACAAAAATTCCATTGAAATTTTGGGTTTTTTGGACTTTTTTCTGAGCTTTAGGACTTCAACGCTCCCCTGCCTTTTTAGCGGAGAGGAAATGCTCCCTTAAGTTGTTGGACAAAGATTTATAACACTCTTTTGGCCCTTATATCAGAGCGCCAACCCCTTTTTGCCCAAAATCTCTTCAAAAATTGCAATTTTCGGAGGTCCAAACCCTGTTTTTTCATTTGCTGAGCTGCCTTGTGATTGAATGCTTCTTATTTTGACCTTTGACATGCTTCCTCCTGAGAAGTAAACACATTGTTTTTCATATTTTATGCCCTTCTTCCTTATTTTTGAGTTTTTGCTGTTGAAAGCTTGGAATCGATCCCCTGCTTTCTTCTCTCCTATCCGACTGAGCGGGAACTCTAGTGAAGGACATTTGGAGCCTGTAACTCTTCTCATTTGGTTCTTTGAGGTCATTTGATCCAATCTCTTTCTCCTTCCTTTTGTGTTTTTGGTTTTCTTTCTCTTGTTTGATTGCAAAAGGGTGTGTTGTTTGTGCGAAATCTGCGTTTTCTTGTCTGAATCTCCTTGATCTGAAAGGGTAGTTGGCAAGAGAAATTTTGCATTGAATTGATTATCATTCGCATAAAAATGACAAAAGTACATCTTAATGATTAGTTTGCATTTCTGAAATGTTGTAGCATCATATTGGATTTGATTGAGAACAAAATTGATTGAGGGCATTCCTTATCAAGTGTTTGATAGTGAAAACGACTCTTCTTCTTTCCCCTAAATAGGTATTCATTGAAAAGAAATGATTGCTTATCATATTTCATGCATATTTTTGGGAATTGAGTCATCATTCCATCAGTTTCACTTTCGTACACCCTCTGAGTAAACAACAACTATTAAAATCAACGCTTAACTAAAATTTATCAGACTTTTTACATCTTTGTTAGCAAACCTACATTAGTTTAAGGTGTAGGGATTTGGAATAGGTTGTAAGGATAACTTTTCAAAGCTATCAAACAAACTTAGTATCTTGCGGTAGGGAGAGTTAAATCCAATTGTCGTATTAGTCTGCCTGGGATCCCCCTCTCACATAGGGGTTACGCACGAGGTCGCATTCAGGTGAGTTACGGAGATTATCCCTTCGTGGTTCAACTGTTTGTAGTGGTCGGATCGTATATTGGGGGTCACTGGAAGGTAAATCCACAATTATTGCGTGGAAGCCTTTCAAGTTGATTTCGGACTTGTTATCCTGCCCATAAGGTTCCGATTGGACTGTCGACTGTACCCGCCCAGGGGCTGACTACGAGTTGGTGACCTTAGTAGCCACAATCTTTAGGGTCTCGCACAAGGTGACGGTGAAAGGAAGTCTCACTGTACCTGGAACAGACGTTGGTCAAACTCACTCGGGCTCCTTGGAGGGTAAATCCACAATTACTACGTGGAAGCTTGCACCAAGGAGTAAGTCCGTTAAGTAGGTCACCAACGTAACTGATCCACCCGCTCTATCCCCGCCCCTTCCTATTTTGATCTCGCGATGTTGGATTTCATCACCAACTAGTGGTTTCATTGTAGGAAGGTTTGTTTGATTGATTGTTTCTTAGATTTATAGTGTGTGTTGTTTGTTTTACTTAGTTGACCTTAGGTCGAGTCAGTGATAATGGCATCGAATCCTGAGAGTACCAATGGAGGAACCCCTTTTCCTGGGGAACCTTATACCTTTCCTTCATTTGGAAACTTTGGTCCTCCATATGTTGCCACACTGAGTCTTCCCGGACTCACTATTGGATTACCAGTTTGGTTGTTCCCCACTCTGGTCATCTTGAATCCTCCCAATGTTTCAGTTGCACCTAATACTTTGGATGTCAATACACCGCCCACACATCAATCTCATGTCGAATTTTCTCCTTCTTCGCCTAGTGAAATCTCTAAAGCAAGTAGCCAGGTTGATCAGAAGAAGAAGAAACGGAAAGAGAAGAAGAAGAAGAACCCGAAAAGGACAAAGGCCCTGACAACATCAGATGTTGGCTCTAAGAAACCGGTTACTGTTAATAGTATTGGGAGTTTTGATGAGGTCAACAAGATTAAAGTGAAGAATCCAAAACCCAAATTCCCTTGCAGCCTTTGTAAGGGTGACCACTTTCTGAGGGATTTCCCTGGCCTTACCCAGGTCTTAGAAATGTGGTCCTCCATGTCATCGTCCTCTGTCGATCATGTCGATGATACCGCATCAACTAGTGATGTTCAGGTTGGTAATAATAAGAAAACTGTCAAGTTCCCTTGCATGTTATGTAAAGGTAATCATTACTCTCACCTTTGTCCTCGCATGGACGAGGCTTCTTTTCTTTTGGAAAAACTTCAAGTTCCAAAAGGTTATCGTAAGCTTTCCTCCAACCCATCGTTAGTTGATGGACTGGTCAATCCGGTTCCATCCTTGGTCAGTCTGGTTGATCAGATGGTCAATCTAGTTTCTTCCTCGATTGAACCACAAACCCAAGTAGCTGATCCAGTTTCGTCATCGATCAGCTCTGCTCTTCATCAAAAGAGTGACACCAAAGTGGTCGATCTATTTTCATCCTCGGTTGATCCCGCTCTCCCGTTAGAGAGCGATACCAAAGTGGTTGATCTGTTTCCACCCGTCGACCCCATTCTTCCTTTGGAGACTGAAACTCAAGTGGTCGATCCGTTTTCACCTTCGATTGATCCCATTCCTCCATTGAGGAATGCTAAAGTGATTGATCCAGTCCCTTCCTTGGTCAGTCCCACTCTTCCTCTGAAGAGTGCCAAAGTGGTCGATGCAGTGTTGCCATCAGTCGATCCCATTCCTCCATTGCAAAATGTCAAAGTGACTGATCCAGTCCCTTCCTCGGTCAGTCCCACTCTTCCTCTGAAGAGTGCCAAAGTGGTCTATCCAAGTCCACCTTTGGTTGATCCGATCCAATCATTGGTCGATCCTGCTCCCCTTCTAGAGAGTAAACCCAATACTGCCCATGTTTTTCTCGTTAATACAGACTCTACCGTACCGGGGGGCATTCCTCCTTCTCCTACGAAACTCCCTCCAAGTAATGAGGCCATCCTTTTTTATTGGGGTGTGCTAACTGGACCTCGTCTTCCCTCTCACATTCCTTTCCAGATTACAGTACAGGTTCATGGTCGAGACGTTCCTCAAACACTGATAGATGAAGGTGCGTCCATTAGTATTTTGTCTTATGTTTCTTGGTACGCTTTGGGTTGTCCGCAGCTTGCACCGGTTACACAGAATTTGTTAGCTTTTAATAGAAGAACTAGTCAACCTTTAGGGATCCTTCTTCAGTTTCCTGTAACTTTGGGAGGGAAAACTGTCTTTATCGATGTCATGGTAGTCCGAGACCCCTTGGATTTCTCTTTACTCCTTGGACGGGATTATGTCTATGCTATGAAAGCTCTTGTATCCACTATTTTCCGTGTGATATATTTCCCTCACGATGGAAGAATTGTGACTATTGATCAACTTTCATTCATCAGCCCCGACTGGGTTACCTCCCTAAGTGGTTCCTATATGCAGACAGTGTCACCCCCGCCGCATGTCAATTATGTGGCGTTGTCTCCCATGACCTCAACTTTTGATGATTTGGATCCGGTAGTTAACATGGTGATCTCTTAGGTAGGGTTATTGGAGCCTGATCTCCTTACCCCTGTCATGACCCTCGACATGTGTTCCTTCTAGAGTGATTTTCTTCCATCCGATGAAGATCTCTTGGAAGCCATGACCGAGTTTTGTCCCTTAACATGGTACCCTTCCAAAGAATTATCCTCTTGGAAGCCATGATCAAAGAAGAAACCATGAGCATAGTTTCTCTTCTCTATGGCAAGCTCGTTAAAAAATGAAACAGAGGTAACGAGCATAGTTTCTCTTTTTTGTGGCAAGCTCGTTAAAAAATGAAACAGAGGCCTTGAGCATAGTTTTCTTTTCTGTAGCAAGCTCGTTAAAAAATGAAATCGAGGTCATGAGCATAGTTTTCTTCTCTGTAGCAAGCTTGTTAAAAAATGAAACAACAATCTGGGGATCGAACCTGGAACCTTGAGCATAGTTCTTTTCCTATGTCAAGCTCGTTAAAAAATGAAATAGTCATCTCTCTTTAACCTTCATTTCATCCACCTGTATCCTTTTTCTCCATCTATCACAGAAATTGGTGACAACCTCACAGTCGGTGAATGAATTGAAGCTTGGGGGGCATGTCTCCAGCCTTTGATAATCATTCTGGAGTCAAGTCACTAGCTTTCAAGCTGGGGGAAGAGTACCGAGCTTAGTCTTTGTTCTTTCTCGTGCTCGTAAATACATGAGAATGCATCCGGGTAAACTTTTATCTCTTTTTCGGACCCGTATGGATACACGAACACACGAAAAAGGAACCCCCCTGGAGTTATCTTTAAACTCTTTTCAGACTCTCTAAATATGAAAAGATTGTCGAGTGACCTTGCTTCCTTTCACACTCGTTAAAAGGTTCAAAAGGGTGTCTTTCGAGCGATAGTTTATCTCTTTTTCGGTCTCGTTAGACTACTGTATGAAAAAGGAATTGAGAGAGTTCTCTTTTAAGTGTTTTTCTAGACTCTATAATCATGAAAAACCTTCGAGTTTTCTATTTTTGGACTCGCTAAAACACACAACGACAGGCCCATACAGGATCAAACCCCTACTTCTTCCAATTCGTTAAACAAAGGAAGAGGAACTTACCGAAGGTGAGTTATATCGAGCATGTGTTATCCTTCTCGAGCTCATTAAATCAAAAAGAGGTACTCGTCTATCTGGATGGGGGAAAAATTGAAAGAAGCAAGCCAAGCAGTCTCTTGAGAACATTACCAAATAATTCTTAGAGTCGTCCTTGAACATGACACTTTGTCATTTGCACGCATTATAACCCGTTGAACCTATGCACTGAGCCAATCCTTTGAGTTTCTTTCACTCCTTTGGGTTACCCGACGCAAGTCACAACATCCTCTGCATCATCAAGTTTTGGTCCATGTCATGTTCTACTGTTGTGCCTCAGTGTTCAAGGGAAGTATCCACCTCGAGAGTCAGCCATCCCAAATATCTTGCCTCAAAACCTATGTCAATCCATGTCCATTTGATCCACCAATCACATCTCTATGTCTGTTTCATGTCGTTGATGGGGGATACATCAAGGCCCTCCTTCGACGAGCTTATTCCTGTTGACCTCATCACATTATCCAGAAATCAGGCTTAGAAACCAGTTAGTACTTTGGGACCTGCATGCCTCAATGGCTGGCCTCCTCACACTCGATAGGAGGTTTACATCATTGAACTCTGATCGAATGATTCCATGGATGTTCGACCTCAGCTCATCTATTCACATTCGTTGGAATGTACTAGAGTACCTTGGGAATCATTGACATTAATGGTGATCTCCCTCGTGCTTGTTAACGGTTTACATCATTGACCGGTAATCAAGTGGTTTCTACCATGTTCGACATAAAGACATCTATTCACATGGTTAGATTCGTACTACATCGGGATCAGTAAGAAGACCCTGGGTTGAGTGATCACTTTGATATGTGCTTTGCCCAGGTTGCGAAGGATTTTCTTTTGAACAATGACACATATATTGTTACATAGATCCACTTTGTATTGGTTGTGGCTATGTCTTGTCATCTCATAAATCCACTGTGTATTCTTCATGGCTACGATCAGTTCCGGTCATAAGCGTATAGATCCACAGTGTATTTTCAGTGGCTATACCTTTTTATTAATACAATTATGGATTCGCAGTGTATTTTATGGCGGCCAAACCTTGCAAGTCTTTATCACCCAAGCATAGGTATGCCTGCCTTGGGTTTGAAACATGTCATAATATTTGTTGGATGTTTGTGTGCAACTTTTGTCAGGTTCTCTGCGTCTATACCCTTGCTTGAAAGTCTACAAAGTATTTCAGTTATCAGTTCCTGTCTTCTAACTTCATACTTTGGGGGGCAATCTGTTACACGTCAAAATTACTCACTTCGATAGTGTCGCAAGTGTTGTCATTACAAGTGTTGCAAGTGTTGCATTTTGCTCACAAGGTCGCAAGTGTCGCATTTTGCTCAAGTGTTGCAAGTGTCAGGGAAGCATGCTGCCATGATGCCTATGTCGTGCCTATAACGATATGAGAAGGACACTTGGAACACCTCAAACATTTGATTTGGAAGAGGAGAAATGAGTCAGCAGGCTTGCAAACCTTTTGCCATATGAAAACACTAAAAAAACTAGCTTTTGGAGGAGAACGCTCCCCTATACCTCTTCTGGGAGCGTCAACGCTCCCCCTTACACTGTCTGGGAGTGTTATAAATCTCCTCTGGCCCTTTTGAGGGAGCGCTATAGATTTTGAAAGTGCTGGAACCCCCCTAAAGCCTACTAGGGAGCGCTACAACGCTCTAATGGTCCTTTTGAGGGAGCGCTACCTATTCTGGGCAGTAGTTAAGCTGTTGAGATGAATGGGGGAAGCATCTTTTCATTCTTGGAAGGAAGTTGGATTCGAATCCCTAGTCCAGCCATGATCTTAGGGCAAATCCTCAACTGAAGGAGGAAAATCCTCAACTTCCCCAAGGATATCTCAAGTGGTTAAAGCCTCTCCAAGGCTATATAAGCAAGTTTTCTAATGGTGAAAGAGGACTGGAAAAAGGAGAATCACACCAAACTTATGATCTCATAAGTGGTGCTGGAACGGAGATATTTTGGAAGCAAGAGACTTATGATCTCATAGGGAGCAATCAATGAAGTTGTCATCATTCAGATCATGGATCTTTTGAGCAAGGGGTAGACAAGGAGGACTTGGCAGAGCTGCTGCAATCAATCCATGGTTGTAAGCAATGTTTCATCCTCATTAATATAATTTGCTTGGCCTATTTATTTCTAATTCATGTTCAATCTCACATGAATTTGTCTCTTTAGTAGATAGATCTATTTCAGACTAATATCAATAGAGTAGGAAGTGGTCGTACTTTGTTTGTCTACAGAGTCCGTCGAGGAGCGAAAGATTGGAGCTCAACTCAGAGCGTGCAGGGACAAACGTCGATTAAAAGGTACCTATATCATCCTTCCTCCTCATGCATTAGTTTGTATAGATCTGAAAGGAAGTCAGTGTCCAGGTTAAGCACTTTCTGTCTTAGAGTTAAGGGTCTAGCTCTTTGAGGCAATCTACTTGTCCGCAGGGAGATTTTCCTACAATAACAACCACTCATGTAAGTAAGGAAGCAATATGGTTACAAAGATTGTGTTTAGGTATTGGGTTGGTAGAACAAGCTGTAAAGATAGATTGTGACAGTCACAGTGCAATTTTTCTGGCGAAGAACCCAACTTATCATTCAAAGACAAAGCATATTGATATTCAATATCACTTTGTGAGAGACATGGTTGAGAAAAAGAAAGTATTGTTGATGAAGTGTAACATCCCGCTCTGGCGCACTGACAAAACTTATTCTTTGAGGACACTTGCTTGCAAGTGATCTCGATTTTTATGATGATGAACCACTTAACCTTGATGATGATGCATTATGATTTACGACAGGATGTTTTTACTACGTTGATGCAGACAGGTGCTGCTGACTCAGTTTCATTGAGTGTGCAGGGTTTCAGACCTTGAGGATGCAGAGGCATCGGTGGAACTCCCTTGGACTCCGGATTGAGTCAGGGAGTGGGCTATTTGGGTTGTTTCATTTACGGTGATATTGTTTTGTTTTGATGATATGCTATTGATTTTATGATATGTTGTTAACATGATATGACATGATGGTTGATGATGCAGGCTGACGATAGCTTGCCGACCAGACTCACATATGGAGTAAAGGGGCCACACACGATTTCCAGAGAGATTGAGGGAGAGGTGTGGACAGCAGCCCTGCCACAGCCTACTAGCACTCCCGCCGTGGCTCGAACTGTAGGTTAACGATTACCTAGTTCGAGAGG
>ML798744.1:82886-121579 GCA_009831015.1 Picea engelmannii | reverse complement strand
AAAAAAAAAAAAAAAAAAAAATTGCACCTGTTATTAGAATGGTTGTCATAACGAGGCGGTTCGTTACATGAAGGTGGAAACTTTGAAGAATGTTGCATATTCATTAATAAAATCTGTGAGCACTGAGAAGTTATCTTGGTGTAGAGGATCCATGGGCATTGTTTCCCTAGATGGTTGGCTATGTAACCCTGTAACCCCATGTATGCAAAGAAAACAAGAAGTGGGAGAATGTTGGGTATGTGTTATATTCTTTATCAAGCACGCAGGGGGAATTGAGGTGGGGTGCAGGGGGGTGAATGCCCCCACACGGGGGTTCGGGGACAGGGCCCCCGAGAAAAAAAAAATTATCTCGGAAAACGTGTCACATATTTAGGTGGTTTTTCGGCACATGGTTTCTTTGTCGATGGTTTTCTATTTTCGGTTAAGGAATTAGGGTTGTTGACCAATCCAAGTCATTGGGTTAGGGTTTTTTATGCCACTGGCTCCTATATGTATATTATATTGTAAACAATGTATAACTATGACTGAATATAGAATATGGTTGTTTTCTTGGTTTGGGTTTCAAGGGGAAAAATCTGTGTAATGTTTGTATTTTCCATTCTATATTTTTTGTTCTTTTACTGAAAATATGTTTGCAGTAAATATTGCACAAGGTTAAAATCTACAATCTAGGTCAATCTGTATACAGGTATTGTCTGATGCGCTACCACTTGAAGGGTAACCAACAGGGGTTACAAGGGTGGCCAATAGATGTGCGCTTAAGTGCCACTTGTATTTCCTATGTGTATAACTCCCCAACCGCGGGTTTATGCGCGTAATGACAGATATTTGTAGATTTAAGACGTCAGAATACGTCTCTACCCTAAAAAAAATTAACCCACAATTTTATTCCAAGGAAAGTGCTCTGATAGCACTTGTAGTATTCCAGATATAAAATAGTATGCAGAATAGAAATAGTTTAGCTAGAAATGGCAGAACAACAATGATATAACCAGAACAATACCAGATTAACACCAAAGAGCAACTTGATTAGTGATAGCAATGTTCATTTGCCTCTTCGAGGGGGAAACCTCCAGCAGAGCAGAGCTCTATTACAATAATATCCAAGATACAACTTTTTATACCCTCTACTCCTATTTATACTAAATCTGTCTATCTAAAAGAACAATCTAGAGGAAGATCCTTCTAGAAGCAGAAGCTTCTATTAGGTCTTCTTACATTTGAGTTATTCTTCCTTATTGATGGGCCTTATTAATATTGGCCTTTATTACATGGAAATATATTATTCTACCTATGTGATAGGTTAGGGAGATTAGGTCCCTAACATATTGGGAGTATGGGGGTTGAGCACCATCAACTTGGGGAAGTGTGTGAGTCGGGCAAGTAAGACAAAGAGAGAAAATTCATATGAAAACTTACAATAGTTTTAGACGATCAAGTTTTTGCATGAACAACCAGTAAATAGTAGAAAAGAAGATCTTGGAGCTAAAACAACCATGGAGGGTGAATTTTGGAGCATGAAGTAATCCAAAGAGAGGAAATTCATATGGACAGTTACATCAGTTTTAGACAGTTAAGTTTTTGCATGAACAACAAGTAAAGACCAGAAAACAAGAGCATGGAGCTTAAACAACCATGGAAGGCAAATTTTGGAGCATGTTGGAGTGTTTTTGGATCATTATGGAGTTGAAAACTGAAGAGTCGGCTTGTCAATATTTTTTTTCAGTACTACTTGTCAATACTAAAGAGTGGAATCATGTGTGAGTTGCATTGTAACAACAAGTGTTTGTTGTTGTTGTTGGTAGTTTTCTTGGAAGTGAGTTTCCTTTGAGTTTTCCAGCTGAGAGATTCTTGTTTACCTATCCTAGAGAGACCCTGATAAACAAATGGGACTCCTAAGAGACCAATATTAGTAAAGGGGTACATTCCTTGAGTTGAGCAGGTTAAGAGGAAGAGCACTGGTGGAAAATTGAGATAGTTGTAGGAGAATACCAGTGGGTTGTGGGATTTTTATGCAGTGAGTAGACAATGAGATACCACCCTCTTTTGTGGAGTGCTAGCCCCAAATCGGGGATGAATTTTTGTTGATATTTGGAACAACAAGTCTATGGTTGGGTGGAACGTCTATCCCAAGTAGTTGATTGCACAACTGAATTAAAAGATAACAGTTTTATTTGTTTCTATTTTGCATTATGAGTTTTAATTATTGTGCATGAACTCTGTGTATGAGATTGATTTATATGTTTCTATAATGAGTTATTAGTTGCATTCATGTGTGGTTTTAACATGTTGTAGATGCATTTAATTAATGATATCATCATATAGTTAAATATATGTATAATTCGTAGCTGGTAATTTACAGGAAATTGTTTAACAAAAAAAATTAATTTTCTGAGTATTTCGCACATAATGAACCTCAGTTGGGTTGGGGAACATTACAGAATGGTGTCAAAGCTTCTAGGCCAAGAAACATTGTGAATTTAGGTAACATTTATTGTTACATATTTCGATCTGTGCAAATTTGGGGGAAAACAGTGAAAAATTAGAGATAAATCCCCAAATTCGTGAGCAAAAATTGAGATTAAATGCCCCAAAATTGTCTTAATAATTTTAATGGAGTAAATCTGCAGAGTTGCATAGTTAAAATTAGACCTGGAAGGTCAAAATCATATTTTAATGAATGTTGTAGAATTGGGCAAAGTTCAGTGAATTGACGGTCGATATCGCGTTTGATCTCGAGATCAACGACCCATATTCATTTTAATAAATTTAAAAACTTATAAGGTTTTCAAAGCTAGCAAGGTGATAACGACCCACCAGGTCTAATACCCACAAGTGTAGAGTTACTAAATTAAACTTTGTTGCATATTTCAACTCGATCTTCTCTTAGATTCTTTATACATGCCCAAAATTCCTCTATTAACAGAGATCTGTAATACTATGTTGTCGCACCAGTCCACTAGCACCTAAAGTATAGGCACTAATATCTCCTTTTTTCCACATGACCAATGGTTGTGATTGAGTGTGTATTCCCTTAAGCACTTAAACCTTAGTGCTAACTTACAACTCTCTCATTTCATGTGACCATATTCTATGATCGTCGACTAAACTTTGCGAATGTACACGATCAATCTGGATCGTCAATCTATACACTTCAATGGATGACTACCACGTATAGCGGTCCTAGGACGTCGAGACTCCACGCCCTTCTCAACAACCCAAAACTCCCAAAGGTCGCAGTTTGCAATGATCTGGACCATTGATCCCACTGGTGATCAACGATCACGAGCTCTTCCTCTATGATATCGTCCAATGATGGATCACTGTCAATTTGGATCACAGATCCTTTCTAGACCATTGATTTATCCTTAATCAAACTTAATACAAATCGTGAGATC
Organism: Picea engelmannii; assembly: GCA_009831015.1. NCBI lineage: Eukaryota > Viridiplantae > Streptophyta > Pinopsida > Pinales > Pinaceae > Picea > Picea engelmannii. The sequence goes on along the minus strand of ML798744.1, from coordinate 118,181 downwards.
ACCATGGAACTCTAAGCACTTCAGAACCTTGCTTCCATGTGTCATCCCCTGAATGGGGCTCTAATGATCCGGATTTTATGAGCAGAATGAAATGACTAAATATTTTTTCCAGATGCTTAACACAGAATAACAAAGATACAATAAAACTAGTTTTCTATTCAATAAGGAAATAAGTTGAAACTATAAAATGCAATGGAAAACAAGCTTGCTAGAATGGTGGCGGCTTATCTCTGAGAAGAGATGTGACGACTGCTCTCATTCGCAAGAAGATGATTACAATGAGGTTCTCAAGGCCTTTTTACAATAAACAGGAGTTTCAAAAACCTAAACATCCAAAAACCTAACCCTAGGAGATGAAGCGCAAAAAGTCATGTGGGCCCCGTTTGGGTAAGTCAGTACATCAACTTCCCGAGGTCTTAACTTTTGCATACGATCTTCGTTTTAGGAATATGATAGCCCATTGGAAATATCTATCTGAGGAATACAACAGTTGCACAAAATTTCATGATGAAATTTTGTAACCGCCACATACCCCAAAAAACGTCGTTTAGGGCCTCAAAACGGCTCTAGAAGTTCAGGACCCGAAAACTGCTAAAAATAGTAAATTATCAAAATTGCTAGAAAGTTGTTTTTAGCCAACTAGAAAAGGTGGGTGCCCACTGATATCCACCTGGATCATATGATGTCAGCCTGGCCTATCTCGACGTCGGGACGTTGGGACTTTTATAGTCTCCAAGAAACAGAACTCGTTGAGGTTCAATATCTGAAATAATATGGAGCATTGATCCTGCTAGTGATCAACGGTCACAATCTTCCCATCCATGTTTTAAAGCTACTAGTACACACTTTAGGCTTGCCTACATGGATTTGTCGTGTGTCACTTGTTTACTAGGTTGCCACGTGTCACCTCATTTCGTGGCTTTCATAGGTACCATCTGCCAAATGGACTTTAAAATGTGTCATCTTCTGTATGGATTACATGCCACTTCCTCCTTGGAGTTCCTTACGTTATTGTGACGATTGTTGTCATCAGAACCTCATAATTTTTCAAATTTCTCATCAACCAAAAACTCCCACGATCCAAGATTTGCGATGATCTAGACCATTGATCCTGGAAAATTTATCCTAGATCTAATTTGAGTCGTCGATCTCTTCTAGACATAGATCGGTTGCCTTTCCTTTAACTACCTTGAACCTTCTAAACCCCAATACACTCTTGTTTGTCAATCTGCCTCTGGATTTGGCAGTCAAATATGTTCCCATCACCGGATTGTCGGGACTTTTGCAGCCTCGAACACCTTAAAACCTCTGATGTTCATTGTCCTTTGTAATGAGGACCATCGATATGGATTTGGATCAAATGGTCATGATTCTCTAGCTATGTGCAATGAGAATCTCTCTCTCTCTCTCTTCTGATCCAACGACTTCTATTTATAAATGGAATGATCCAAGGATCACAATTCCCTCTTCATTATCGTTTGACATGATTTGGATCGTTGATCCTTCCAGTGATCAACGATCAATGACTATTGTAGCTTCCCTACATCCAAACCTGCAACAAGCACTTCGTGAGAGTCCAATTATGGACTTCAATCACATCAAACATTGATTCAATAGAAAGATATCTAGATCTCACATTGACACAGACAACCAATAAAACACACAGAGATTATATTCATGAATATGTACACAAGTATATAGGGTCTCCTCGCCTTTTTGGCCTGATTTATAATCAATTGGCCTTTATTGGATTTTAAGCCACACTTAGCCTTATACACACTCAATTCCCCTTTCTCACTCTGTCTCTACACACATTCCTCCCCAATGCCTCAAGGCTTACAATTTTAAGCATGGAAGGTCAACTTCCAGCTCATCAACAAATCCCTCACATTGTGCAACTAACAACCATAATAACAATCTCGTACTTTACAATTGATAAGGATCAAATGGAATTGAATCCTCCATACTTAGGATAATCTACCTAAACTCAACTAATTGCTCAATTAAGCTTTTACAATTTAAATAGGGAAAACAAACCCTATTCTTCTAGAATCCCACTAAATCATGAGAAATTACATTAATTTGAAGTTTAGGGAACCCACTCCCTTAGTAAATGTAAAGACCCTAGGTCAAATCAATAGGATTGATTTTGGAGGTGAAATGCTCCTACATTAGACTCCCAAGGTTAAAAATGTTCATGATATCCTGATCATGTGTTCAATTACTTCATTCCCTTTGATCACAGTGTTGGTGTCGTCACATGTTCTGCTGCATATTTCATTCATTTTTATCCTCCATCTTCCTAGATCCCAAATTTTATGTTGTTTTAGCTTACTTGCATTGTTGCCTTGTTGATGTATTGTTATTGTCTTCAATTCTCTAGGTCTCCAAATTTTATGTTGCAGTTGTCCACTTGCTTTGTTGATTCAAACTTGTAGAGTTAACTGTACTATGTTGTTGACTATCCTTCTTACTTCAATATGCTTTCTTTTAGGCACTTTTACCATCAACATATACATTTTATCAATATCCACATTCAACTTATCCTCTTGCTGGTACATCCCACTGATTCTTTGTTGAAACATATTGTTGTTGATACCCACTGATTGTTGCATCTCATCTTCATCCATGCAAATGTTGTATGTCACTCTAATTTTCTTTTCAGAATTGGCTTGAACTAAGTCTGCATTTTTTATATAGTCCTTTTCACCTGGATCTCTTTCTAACCATTCCTCCAAAAACTTCGATTCTTTCTTAAAATCTATAAACATTAGCTCTGAATATTATACTTGAGGTTTAACTTCATCTTCAAGAAATAGTTTAGATTTTTTTTCTTTAATTACAACTTCATGTTCATCATCACTTTCTATACCTACAACCTCATAATCAATTTGAAATTTAATATTTACCTCTATTTCCTTAGATGTTGTAAGCACTTCTTCGTTACATGGCACTTGTGAACATTTCTCCTCTCCGTTGATGAAAAGATGTGAAATGATCTTACTCAAGCATTTTCATATTCTACTTGGCTAAAGAAAAATAGATGGGAATCTCACCCTATGTTTATAGCCAACAAAAGTAACATCCTAAATCACAAGTATTAATTACCAGTGCTTAGGCTAGTCTTTTATCAATAGAAAGCTTGCTAAAAATTTACTTTTTATGTAATTTTCTGAATACAATAGTTGTTGAAATACATGTAAAGACATAATTAAATACACCAAGATGATAATCAAGACAGATGAGACATAAAGAAAACCTTTATTTCATTCCAATTCACCAAAAAGTCACTCTCTTTACAAAATTTCAAGCAGAAATTTAGGACCAAAGTCAAACTTAGAGATCCCCCATGGAACATACAAAAGGACCTCTGACAGAAAATCAAAACTGAACTCTAAAAAGTTGGATCAGCTTGCCACAGATTGTTGCCCACTCGACTCTAAACAATATCCTTTGTCAGTCATGAAAACTAATTCACAAACAGATAAGTCTACACAGACTATCAAAGATAGATCAACACCTCTGAAAAACAAGTGTCTGAATGATGTAATTCATCCCTGAATCTTGTTGTCTACAATAAGACCCTGCTATCATAAAACAAATTAGGCTTGGATAAATTAAGGAATGAATGAAAACTGAATTATCTCAACATAAACTCAAAGAGAAAACCTTAGTATACTTCTCATTCTATCCTCCTCTTGTTCCTCCCTTTCTTTTTTCTTTTAAACAAATTAGAATTGGTTGAAGTAGTTGAACCAACTCATTAGTTAAGTTAATTAAAAGACTCAACCAACTTTAGTTGGGGGGGAAGTAAAAATCATAATAAGGGTTATAAATAAATAATAACTAGTAGGTGGGTCCCCTTGTGACTCCCTTTAGCTCATAACATAACTATTTAGTTAAGCAAAACACACCTCCTTGTGACTCCCATCCACATATTCACATTTGACAATTTAGCTCATGATATTTGAAATTATTTTCAAAATATATTACTCATATATCCAAAAATAAAACATGTTGTTCAAAGACTCCTAAAGTCAACTGTCATAAACAATAGATAAAATAAAACTCAAAATCCATATTTCCCAGTTTGTGAGGAAATATTTCTCTTGTTGATGCTATCATCTTTTAGTCCTTTTGAACCTGTCTTAGGTTGTCTAGAATCTTTAAGCCTCATGGTGGTTATCATATGAGAGCAATCATCCTTCCAATGCAAGTGAGAGGACACAAACTTACCAGAATGATCTAAAGATGTGGAAGGGGCAGTATCGGCTTTCTCTTTGATAGAGGCGTAGTAGGCCTCTGTTTTCATGCTTTTATTTGAATATCTCACCGATGTATGCGTGATTGATTAGCAAATAATCTTTTAAATAACCATACATGATAACTCTTTAGAAAATATGAAATAGATTTTGGCTCAGCAATGTATTAGACTCATGCAATCCAATCCATACAATTTGTTTAACTGTTTGTCAACGAGTAGTGGGTGAACAAAGGGTTCTGGGATATGCGAGCGGTTTGTATTGAGCGAAACATGATAAGATGAGGGGGAAAAAACATGGTTACTGCTCAAAGAAAACAAATAATCAACTGTAATGCAAACCCAAAAAACACCACTGCTATCCAACCAAGACACTGCTACTTCCAACTGCCTCAACATCGATTTTTTCTTGACTGTAATCAATTTTATAACAGGGAGTGAAAAATGAATGTGGGAAGGCGATGGGGTTGTAATTAGCGAAAAGAGAAATAATGGCGAGGGAAAAAGAGTGGGTATTGTTCATAAAATTAATTAAGGAATCCATAAAACCATTTTGTTAAAGGAAATACACCAACCAAATAACCCATGTGACCTCAAAAAAAAAACAACTGTTGTGTATAAGTTAAACAACTATGTGCATTAACTTGCTCACTGTTGATAATCAAATATTTAACACAGACATCAAACAAAAAACCATGCATTCCACAACAGCCTGTAGGGGAGCTTTGTTCCTTCCATTCTATTCATCATCAAAATCAACCATTGCCCACACATTACTTCAATCATCGAATACACTCAAAGTCATCAATCCAACACGAGGAGATAGCAACATAATTGCTCAATTCAATCACATTGTAGCGAATCATACTGTGTAAAAATGTGTGCCCATTCTTGATGAAGTAATCAAATAACCATAACATATATAGTGGGTGGAAATTCCATAAGCACCCTAATTTCAATAATCATTTGGCCACACAATTACAGTAAACATTGATTTGTGTTTAGGAACGCCACTCATAGCAATAAATCAAGTGCGAAGCATCATTGAGCCTTAATCAATTTTAAACAGTGTCGGGTTATCCATTCAATAAACACAAAGAGGTAGCAACTGTGTATTTGATTTAAAAGTTCATTCTAATTAACCATGTTGGGATTATCTATCCAATAAAACAATTGTTGTGACTAGATGCCGAGACCAACACCACTGTCACACAATAAACAGGGCGAGCCAATAATCAACACTACACCAATCCATAACAACCCAAAATAAACTCGACAGGCCACAACGGTCCTTTCCATCAACCCTCGGGCTTGAGGAGTCAAGGGTTTGTTCTGTGGAACAACATAGGGAAGCTAGAGTCGACTCCTCTCAATGGTGGAAACCTCTGAGACCAACGGTGCACACACAGAGAAAACGACAATTCATTTTGTGGACAGGTGACAAATCCCGCGACAGGAGAGGCTATGAATGAGGGGAGTAAGGCTCCAATTCGACCTGGTAATGATACTTGACACACGCGGGGTATAACCCTCATGGCTCTTCAGCGAACCAAATACAATGCTAAGGTGAAAATAGGGTCAAGAAGACCCAATATAACCCACTGCACAACCAATAAAAGCATGAACAAACGAATGCCCAAGTAAATAATGCGCATTGAGATTAGGCATTTCAAACCCATTAAACCCCATAAAATCCAAGACTGGATATGGTGATATAATGTGTGTAGGCAACTAGCTACCCAAGACCAAACAAAACCCTCCAACTAAACCAGCAAGGATAACAGAGATTCCTTATTGCTGCTAACACTTAGGATGACCCAATACACTGTAACTTCAAACATTATCACAGAGGAAGCCACCAACAATTCATTCCAAAATCACAATTCTACACAGTCGCAATACTTAAGGAAAGAACAACCCATACATTCGAGCCAATATCCTTTTCATAAACAGCGCAGACTCATGGATGGCCAAAAAAAAGACATACCTGTAAACCAAGCACTTTAAACGCGAACTGGATGAACGGTTCCTCCCTGCTTGAAAATTGGATCATAACCACAACAATAAGGTTGAACAATAGCCTGACTAGGGTGGTGGCCAACGAGAGGATTAAGGGTGACATGTAGTAAATGCATGTCACCTCCAAACTTAAGTTCATTCAATTTCTTAGTATGCGCCAGCCACTAATCCAACAAATCATCCAATTGAACCATACATTGAAACCAACCACCCTTAATTGCCAAGAGCGCCACCCACATTTCATATTACCATTTCAAACTATACAGTAATGCATGTTAACTATGTTTCTATATAACCTTAATAAATCGTATGGCTATCATATGTTATCTAGGATTTACCACGATCCTTTTAATGCATATAGTGTAGCATGTTAGTATAGAATAGTTCCTTCCCTTTGCATTTTTGTTCGCATTTCTTAATCTCCTTTTAATTTTCCTTTATATGTTGATACTAACATATATTTGTTGCAGGTGTCACGAGTAATATATCCAAGAACATACAACAATGGTACCATGAATAACATAGGTCATAAAACTCGAGTTTGGAGTAGCACAAGAAACACGTATAATATGCCTGATCCATCATCCAATAAAACTAGATGTCATCAACCATGTAAGCAGTGTTAGATAGTAGAATAACATCAAATAAAAACCAGACATGATCTCCATTCTACAAGGGGGTCCCACCTACTACTATTATTTAGCTTTATAATAATAGGCTTTAGCAACACTTTGTCAGCAAAATTTCGTTGTGATTTTTAATCGTCAACAAACTGGCGACTCCACAAGAAAAATTGTTTTCAATAGATTTAGAACTCATAACTCATGGTTTTGCAGACCAAGAACAATAAATTTAGAATATATAACCAGAATAACTATGCAACAGGGGGAAATGAGCGGATTTAATGGAAAAATGATCGGGAATTGGGAATAAATCATGAAAAATGTTAATTATGAGGGGGGTTATCCCTGTACACATAATAATTCAACTAGAATCAGCTCTTGTTTCAAGGAGAAAAATTAAATGATCTTCTCTGTTATTTCTCAAATGGATGAAGAAATGGAAAGAAGAAGCGGGAGATAACCAATCTCTTTATAAGACACCAGTGAAAGTAGATAACAAATTCAAGTGTGCTCTCAGGGGAAACATCATAACAATCGTGTAAGCTTGATTGTTATTGACTAACAATATCTCGCAGGAGTGTCATTGTGGCATAACTGATCCAACATCTTATTTCCAACTAAACTAAAAATATGACAAAATGCGAAATCCAACAGAATAAAATGGCAAAAAAATAAAATAGCAAAAATAAGTGACAGAAAAGTAAAAATAGTAGGAAATGCTTAAATCATAAAACATAAGTCAACTATTGTAAGCATAAAAGAAAAATATTGTAAACTGAAAATAGAGCTAGACTACTAAAATACAGAAAATCCAAAGAGTGTTAGAGATTTCAAGTTGGTTCCACATAATTCTTTAAGTGAGAACTGTTAGTGCTGTAGGAAAACAACTGCTTCTGTAAATCTTTCAAAATGTAATAATTTGTACCTAAGACCAAAGCGATCTTGAAAGGACCCAACCATAATTTCTGAAATTTTGAATGCCTTCCCCTATCAACGTGAGCCGAATCCCATAGAAAAACTTTCTCATTGACCTTAAACTTGACAGTCTTGACACTCTTGTTGAAATACTTCTTAACAGTTTGTTGTCTCCTTTTAATATTATCCAAAGCAAACATCCTTTGTTCTTCCAAAGCTAGTAGTGCATTTATCCTTTGTGAAACATCCGAAGAATTTAATTCTTCGATCTGTAGCATCAACCTTAAGGAAGAAAGTTCCAGCTCGGTTGGCAAGAGAGCTTCTTGACCATAAACAAGATAAAAAGGGGTACATCCAGTGCTTAACTTGGCGGTAGTTCGATCTGCCCAGAGGACGTAAGTGAGGAGAGGGTGCCATTGATGAGGCTTATCTTCGATGAGCCTTTTGATGATTCTTACCAGATTTTGGTTGGTAGACTTGGACTGCCCATTTCCTTGGGGGTAATAAGTTGATGAGGTGAAATGTTTAACCCCCAACTTGGCTAGAAATTGAGTCAGCTTAGCAGATATTAAAGCAAGGCCATTGTCTGTAATAATTTCTAATGGAAGACCAAATAAGGAAAAAAAATTATTTTCAAGGAAAGAAATCACATGATCGTCTGTGGAATGCTTAAGTGGGACAACTTCAGCCCATTTTGTAAAATAGTCTGTGGTTGTCAAAATAAAAACTTCTCCAACTGAAGAAGGAGGATAAATAAGACCATTAAAATCCAATCCCCACTTTGAAAAGGGGAAATCTGGTAGGATAGGTTGTAATGGCATGGATGAAAGGCGTTCTTTCCCAACAAATTTTTGGCACTTGTGACAAGATCTCTAAAAAACATAAGAGTCGTGAAAGATTGAAGGCCAGTAGTATCATTTTCTAATAATCTTGAAAGCAGTGGTTTTTGCAGAAAAATGACCTCCTACATGATTGACAGAGCTTGAAGAACCATGAGCTTCTTGCAATAGTTTATGTGTGTCTTCATTATTTACACAGTGAAGCAACACACCAACAGCAGATCTTCGAAATAAGAAGTCTCCTATAATGACATATATTGCAGATTCAAAACAGAGTCCTCTCCTTTGATGAGTGTCTAAGTTGTCTGGACATCTTTGGTTCTGTAAATAATAAACCAAATTCTTGTACAAAGGATGTTCAGACACAGGGAGGATCTGATCATCAATATAAAAGAGAGTTGAAAGGGAACTATCTTCTTCATCAATTTCTTCACCATTCTTAGCATGTTGAGCCAAGTGAAGGGATAGGTCATGTCCTTTGATAGTAGTAGAAGTCATGATATTTAAATCATGCTCATGGATCTGAGCAAGCCAATGTGCAAGCTTTCCTAAAAGATAGGTCTGTGAGAGAAAAAACTTGGCAGCAGGTAAAGGGACCTTTACCAACGTATGCTTACCTAAGATGTAGTGGCGAAAATTTTCAACGGATTTAACAAGAGCGAAAGCATGTTTCTCAATAAAAGAATATTTAAATTCATCATCAGACAAACTTTGAATCATGTAAGCCTCTATTTTTTCATTTCCTTGGTCATCACTTTGCATAAGGACAACAAAAACTGCCTCCTCGATGGAATTAGTATATATCGTGAATTCCTTCTCGAAATCTGACTTCGCCAAAACCGGTGCGGAACTGATTGCTTTCTTAATCCCTTCAAAATCATTTTCGACATCATCAGTCCAACAAAAAGAATGATCTTTCTTAAGTAGATTATGAATTGGCTTGACCATCACCGCAAAATCTAGAACAAACCTACAGACAAAGTTAATAACCCCCATAAAGGCTTGAACTTCTTTCTTGGAAGTGGGAGCAGGAAGATTAAGGATAGCAGTAATCCTTTCAGGATCAATGCTTATTCTTGAATCAGAGACAATGTGTCCAAGGATCTTTCCCTCGGTAACACCAAAAATGGACTTGGAAGGATTTAGAGAAATGCCAAATTTCCTACATCGCATGAGAACTTTTCTCAGATGACCAAAATTATTTGATCGTATTTTAGAGTAAACTATTAAGTCATCAAGGTAGATCTGAATGATCTTATCGATCAAATCGTCAAAAGATAATTGCATAGATCTTTGAAAGGTGTCACCTACATTAGATAATCCAAAAGGCATATGTTCATAAGCAAAGGTACCCTAACGAGTAATAAAGGTGGTTTTATATTTATCTACCTTTTTTACCTTGATTTGATTGTAACCAGAAAACCCGTCAAGTAAGGACATCATTTGTGACCCTGCAACTTGCTGCAAAATCATTTCCATGTTAGGGAGAGGGAAGTGATCTTTTATACTAGTTTGATTTAATGCACAAAAATCAACGCACAATCTGATCTGACCATTTGTTTTTCGAACAAGAACCATATTTGAAACCCATTCAGAATATTTGACCAGAAATATGATTCCATCCTTCAAGCATTTTTCCAACTCCTTTCGAATAGTTGCATCTAGTGCAGGGTTGATAGGTCTTTGTTTTTTCCTAACTAGTTTTACGCCTTCCTGAATGGGGATGGCATGTTGTATAAGACCAGGATCAAAACCACGAAGATCCTCATAAGACCAAGTGAAAACATCTCTAAATTCACCAAGCATCTTGGCAAACTTCACATTTTCTTCATCTGAACACTTGGCACCTATTTTAACATTCCTTGGAGTCTTGGGTGTCCCAATGTTCAAGGAGATGGTTTCACCCACCTTCCTTCTCGACTCTTATTCCTTTTGTTTCTCCTTGTTTCCTACATCACTCGAAGAAAATGAACTCTCTAGAGGAGTCAAGCCTTTAGGAATCTTGTTATCTTGTATGGATATAATCTCCTTCGGCTTAAAAGGTTCATTTTGAATAAAAGCACAAATGCTCTCATCGTTAGGGAAGACCTGCCAAGATTCTATATTGTCGGGGATATGCGGACGGTATAGGGATTGAAAGGTACAATCAGGTCGATGTGGTAGAAGTTGTTGATTAGGGGAGGCTGCAAAAACTGCTAACCGATCAGCCATTGAGTTTAACTCCCTCTTAACATGAGTGATGTTGAAATATAAAGGTTCGAGATAAGTGCCCAAACAGTTTGGGTGTATCGTTTCATCAACTTGTTGCTAGGAGAGTAAATTTTACGCACAAGATTCACAACAAGTTCGGAAACCACAAAAACTGAAAGGTGACCACAACCAAGATTATAAGTGTTCTCAATGCCTAACAACAAAGCTTCGAATTCAGTGACATTGTTAGTGCAAGGGAACTCCAACCGGTAAGAAAAGTTATGGATTTTTCCTACAGGAGAAATCAAGATAATGCCAGATTCGTTACCTTCATTAGAGCATGAACCATCAAAGTGCATGTGCTACATGCCATCATCTAGATCAATTTGTCCCATGGGAATGTTACCTTCCTCAAAAAAGATGGAATACACTCCTAGGTCCTCTTCGATATAGTTTACATTAGGTTGTGGGACACTCTCTATGTAAGGTGATATCCTTCCTTCTCTAAGGACTATAATTTATTTTTCGTTCTGAGGAAGAGATAAATGTGTTCTATCAAGTGAGAGGTATCCACCCGTTGAGGCTTGCCAATCTCTTCCTAAGATGATTGAGTAATTTCTTGTTGGCATATCAATTACCTGAATATTGAGGGTTGTCCTTATTTTAGGATGAGCACACAAAACTAAGGTCACATCTTTAATCTCACCTATGGTCTTTTGTTGTAGACTATTATAAGAGAGCATGCTTCTGGTGTTTTCATTTGTACAAGACATGCATAGCTCTTCCATAATGATCTTCGACATCACACTTGGGCCTGAACCTCCATCAATGAGGCAACAATGGGCAATCTTATCCATAATTTTTACAGAAATATAAAACGGGGGATTTTTTACAGGGTATCTAAAGTTATGTACACCTACATTATTTACAGAAGAATCCTCTTCGTTTACCTCTTCAGAGAGATTGGCTACAATAGAATCTTTTCCTTCCATGAATTGTTTCAGATGCATATGTTTTTCAAGGATGACAACCATGTCTAGGAGGGTTGCATCTGTTTTTATGTTGGCCAACTGATTCAAGATATTATATTTGAAAGAGGGGAGAGGGGGAGTGATTCCTTGAATCTCAAGAACCTTAGGAACCTAGAGAGTAGCAGCGGTTTGGGATGAGCTCGGGGTAGAAGAACTATGGGGAGGATCAAATTTTCCCTTGGGAGCATAGGCTTTGCTCCTAGTATTGATAACCATGACATCTTTTGGTTCTGCAAAATCTAGGACAACGATAGTAGCTTCTAGTATTTTACCAAATATCTTATCTTTGACACTCTTCTTTACCTCACATGTGGTTTTCTCGTGGTGTTCCTCGCAAAATTTATACCAACTCCGAGGCAGGATAACTTTAGGATGAAAATTGTTTTCAACCGAATTTCTAAAGGGGGGTGCAGAAGAGGATGAAGCTCCAGGGGTGAGAGGGAAGACAGTACCCTTCCGCTCAAATGTTATCATACGGTTGTTCATATCTTGTACTAGCTGTAAGAGAGCGGAAATGTCTATCTATCTAACCAATTCTCCCTGGGGAAGACTAGTTCTTTCAATTTGTTCTTCATACTCTGAACAAGCATGCAGAGTGGAACCAATATTATCAATGGATTTTTCCTCAATCCTATGATGGTAGGGGGAAGGAAATGCATTGTAGTAATGCATGAAAGCGGCTTGGTTCCGAGGGCGGATAAGTTCGGGGATTTGATTGTATAACTTGGTGAAATGCAAGTTGAAAGACTTGATGGTCTCACCATCCTTATAGGTGACATTATTGTATTCCCTTAAATTCTTGGTGGGGCTTTTAGATTTCCCATAAGTGGATTGGAACCAATAGATTAAATCCTCCCAAGTAGACAAAATCTTAGGATGAAGGTCAAAGAAGTCGGCCACAACCTTTCCTTCCAAGGAATTGACGAACAAGCACATGCAAGTGTCATTGTCGTTGACCCCTATGTTATTGCAAGCATTAGAAAATGCTACTAGATGTTTGTTTGTACTAACAGTGTTATTTCCTGAAAAATAAGGCAGGTGCTCTTTAAACTTTGGAAGTGGACGAGTAGCGGGTGCTAGGTTAAGAGGAGAGGACACATGCCACGGTGTGGTTGTGGCGTCTTCTTCGAACTGAAAAAACCCATACTTTTTAATGAATTTGGTAGGGTTTGTGGTAGATTGGACAGGGATATCGTGGTTATATAAGCTACCAATCACCGATGACGATGAAGATTGGGAAGATGGAGCACTTCCAGTGCCACCAGAGCCACCACTAGATTCCATCTTGTGGATGATAAATGAGGGAAATAAAGATGGGCTGGATGAATCAGATAAATTTCTCCTTAGAGAACTTTGTTGGGCAGATAACACAACGTTCCTTCTTCCTATTTCAACAATAGGATTGATTTCAAGTGATAGGCCTCTTCTTCTTCTAGAAGCACGAGAATCTAAGGACATGAAAGAAAGGCCAAAACTGAAGAAACAAAAGGTTACCGTTGATTTCTGGGTTGTCTACGTCTAGCTTCCAATCATTCTTGAGCACTAATATCTCATTCAATCGCTGCCCAAGAATGGTTAAGCTCAACACGAGTATTGGCAATGTCTAAAATGGTGTTAAATAGATTCAAAGCAATGTTGGTATGGTCTTGAAGACCGGGCTCAATATTAGGCTACCTTGCAATAGGAACAGTCATTAGAAATAAAAGAGTCAAGGATCAATAACATAAAAGAAAGATGTATTGATGAAAATCGAGTATAAAATTTAATCGGAGAGATATCGAAGATCTCCCCAGAATGGTCACCAAATAAATGTTGAGGAAAAGATACGAAATGATCTTACTCAAGCATTTTCAGATTCTACTTGGCTAAAGGAAAATAGACGGGAATCTCACCCTATGTTTATAGCCATCAAAAATAACATCCTAACTCACAAGTATTAATTACCAGTGCTTAGGCTAGTCTTTTATCAATAAAAAGCTTGCTGGAAATTTACTTTTTATGTAATTTTCTGAATACAACAGTTGTTGAAATACATGTAAAGACATAAGTAAATACACCAAGATGATAATCAAGACAGATAAGACATAAATAAATCCTTTATTTCATTCCAATTCACCAAAGAGTCACTCTCTTTACAAAATTTCATGCAAAAATTTAGGACCAAAGTCAAACTTAGAGATCCCTGATGGAACATACAAAAGGACCTCTCACAGAAAATCAAAACTGAACTCTAAAAATCTAGATCAACTTGCCACAGATTGTTTCCCACTCGACTATGCACAATAGCCTTTGTCAATCACGAAAACTAATTCACAAACAGACAAGTCTACAAAGACTATCAAAGATAGATCAACACCTCTGAAAAACAAGTGTCTGAATGATGTAATTTAGCCCTGAATCTTGTTGTCTACAATAAGACCCTGCTATCATAAAAAAGAATTAGGCTTGGATAAATTAAGGAATGAATGAAAACTGAATTATCTCAACATAAACTCAAAGAGAAAACCTTAGTATGCTTCTCCTTCTATCCTCCTCTTGTTCCTCCCTTTCTTTTTGCTTTTAAGCAAATTAGAATTGGTTGAAGTAGTTGAACCAACTCATTAGTTAAGTTAATTAAAAGACTCAACCAATTTTAGTTAGTGGGGAAAGTAATAATCATAATAAGGGTTATAAATAAATAATAACTAGTAGGTGGGACCCCTTGTGACTCCCTTTAGCTCATAACATAACTATTTAGTTAAGCAAAACACACCTCCTTATGACTCCCATCCACATATTCACATTTGACAATTTAGCTCATGATATTTGAAATTATTTTCAAAAAATATTACTCATATATCCAAAAATAAAACATGTTGTTCAAAGATTCCTGAAGTCAACTGTCATCAACAATAGACAAAATNTGACTCCCATCCACATATTCACATTTGACAATTTAGCTCATGATATTTGAAATTATTTTCAAAAAATATTACTCATATATCCAAAAATAAAACATGTTGTTCAAAGATTCCTGAAGTCAACTGTCATCAACAATAGACAAAATAAAACTCAAAAGCCATATTTCTCGGTTTGTGAGGCAATCTTTCCCTTGCTGATGCTATCATCTTTTAGTCCTTCTGAACCTGTCTTAGGCTGTGTAGAATCTTTAAGCCTCATCTTGCTGATCATATGAGAGCAATCGTCCTTCCAATGCAAGTGGGAGGGCACAGACTTACCAGAATTATCTGAATATGCAGAAGGGGCAGTAGCATACTTCTCTTTGACATAGGCATAGTAGGCCTCTGTTTTCAGCCTTTTATTTGAATAACTCATCCCTGCATGCATGATTGATTAGAAAATAATCTTTTAAATAACCGTACATGACAAATCTTTAGAAAATATGAAATATATTTTTGCTCAGCAATGTATCAGACTCATGCAATCCAATCCATATAATTTTTTTAATTGCTTGTCAATGAGCAGGGGGTGAACAAAGGGTTATGGGATATGTGAGGGGTTTATATTGAGAAAACATGATAAGATGAGGGGGGGAAAAACACGGTTACTGCTCAAAGACAACAAACAATCAACTGTAATGCAAACCCAACAAACACCACTGTTATCCAACCAAGACACTGCTACTTCCAACTGCCTCAACACATATTTTTTCTTGACTGTAATCAATTTTAGAACAGGGAGTGAAAAATGAATGTGGGAAGGCGATGGGGTTGTAATTAGCAAAAGGCAAAATAACGACAAGGGAAAAAGAGCGGGTACTGTTCATAAAATTAATTAAGTAATCCATAAAACCATTCTGTTAAAATAAATACACCAACCAAATAACCCCTATGACCTAAAAAAAAACATTGTTGAGTATAAGTCAAAAAACTCTATGCATTAACTTGTTCATTGTTCATAATCAAATATTTAACACTGTCATTAAAAAAACAACATGCATTCCACAACAACCTGTAGGGGAGCTCTGTTCCTTCCATTTATCCAATTAACACCTTATAACAACTATCAAATGTATAACAGTAACCATTTCCACTATGTTCATCATCAAAATCAACCACTACCCACACATTACTTCAATCATCGAATACACTCAAAGGTGTGTTTTAAAATTGCAACAAAATTATACTGTCACTGCAATCATGCGTTATGTTGGGGGATACGAAAAACCATTTGACCAAACACAAATGTATTTCTGTGACCATATGAGTCCAATTTACTTTGAATTTAAACATTCCAAATGTTGGGCTATCCATCCAATATAACGAGACATCAATAGCAGACTCGATTTTACAACACAATCGATCAAATTACAACAATCCATTTCAAAAACTTGGGCCCCTTCCCAATTGCGCAAATTAACAATGATAACAGCATAGTAGACAATCATACCATAACCATCGCGACTGCAACATTCTCATTTGATAATTTTAAAAACATAGTCATAGTATCATTAACTCAACCTATCGTGTCGAGTTATCAATCCAACAGAAGGAGATAGCGACAGAATTGCTCAATTCAATCAAATTGTATCAAATCATATTGTGTAAAAACTTGTGCCCATTCTTGATGAAGTAATCAAATAACCATAATGTATATAGTGGGTGGAAATGCCATAAGCACCCCGATTTCAATAATCATTTGGCCATGCAGTTATAGTAAACATTGATTCGTGTTTAAGAACACCACTCATACCAATAAATCAAGCATGAAGCATCATTGAGCCTTAATCAATTTTAAACAGTGCTGGGTTATCCATTCAATAAACACAAAGAGGTAGCAACTGTGTATTTGATTTAACCGTTCATTCTAATATACCATGTTGGGTTTATCTATCCAATAAAACAATTATTGTGACTAGATGCTGAGACCAACACCATTATCATACAATCAACGGGGCGAGCCAATAATCAACACTACACCAATCCATAACAACCCAAAATAAACCCAACAAGCCACAACAATCCTTTCCATCAACCCTCGGGCTTGAGGAGTCGAGGGTTTGTTCTGTGGACCAACACAAGGAGGCTAGAGTCGACTCCTCTCAATGGTAGAAACCTCCGAGACCAACGGTGCACACAAAGAGAAAACGACAATTCATTTTGTGGACAGGTGACAAATCCCGTGACAGGAGAGGCTATGAATCAGGGGAGTAACGCTCCAATTCGGCCTGGTAATGATACTTAATACACGCGGGGTATAACCCTCGTGGCTCTTTATCCAACCAACTACAATGTTGAGGTGCAAACAGGGCCGAGAAGACGCAATATAACCCACTGCACGACCAATAAAAGCATGAACAACCCAATGCCCAAGTAAATAATGTGCAGCGAGACTAGGCATTTCAAACCCATTAAACCCCATAAAATCCAAGACTGGGTATGGTGATATAATGTGTGTAGGCAACCAACCACCCAAGACCAAACAAAACCCTCCAACTAAACTATCAAGGATGACAGAGAGTCCTTATTGCTACTAACACTCAGGATGACCCAATACACTGTAACTTTGAACATTATCACAGAGGAAGCCACCAACAATTCATTCCAAAATCACAATTCTACATAGACGCAATACTTAAGGAAAGCACAACCCATAAATTTGTGCCAATATCCATTTCATAAACAGAGCATAGTCATGGATGTCCAAAAAAAAGACATACCTGTAAACTAAGCACTTTAAATGCGAACTGGTCGAACGGTTCTTCCCTCTTTGAAAATCAGAGCATAACCACAACAACGAGGTTGAACAATAGTCTGACTAGGGTGGCGGCCAACGGGGGGAGTAAGGGTGACGTGCAGTAAATGCACATCACCTCCAAACTTAAGTTATTCAATTTCTTAGTACGCACCAAACACTAATTCAACAAATCATCCAATTGAACCATACATTGAAACCAACCACCCTTAATTGCCAAGAGCGCCACCCACATCTCATATTACCATTTCAAACTATACAGTAATGCATGTTAAGTATGTTTCTATATAACCTTAATAAATCGCATGGCTATCATATGTTAGCTAGGATTTACCACGATCCTTTTAATGCATACAATGTAGCATGTTAGTATTGAATAGTTCATTCCCTTTGCATTTTTGTTCGCATTGCTTAATCTCCTTTTAATTTTCCTTTATATGTTGTTACTAGCATATATCTATTGTAGGTGTAACGATTAATAGATCCAAGAATAGACAACAATGGTACCATGAATAACATAGGTCATAAAACTCGAGTCTAGAGCAGCACAAGAAACTCGTATAATATGCCTGATCCATCATCCAATAAAACTAGATGCCATCAACCATGTAAGCAGTGTCAGACAGTAGGATAACATCAAATAAGAACTAGACTTGATCTCCATTCTACAAGGGGGTCACACCTACTAGTATTATTTATCTTTATAATAATAGGCTTTAGCAACACTTTGCGGGAAAAAATTCGTTGTGATTTTTAATCGTCAACACTCTCTGGATGTAATCTCCTTTTCTGACTCAAGTCCTCTCAACAAATTTTCCAGCAACTCTAATTCCTTATCATACTTCTTGAGCATTGCATCTGAACACTTCTCTTTGTCCATCCCTTGGTTATCTTTATAAGCCAACTTTATCCTACTTTATGCACCAACGGATTCCTACAATTGTCCTCCAGTAACTGCATTACACAACGGTGTATGGGTATCCATTTTACCTTTATGAGATAATGTGGTCTCATCCTCCTTCATCTATGTGATAGCTTCAAATGACTGTCCATTATATACTAAACCTGCAATCATACATAAATTATCAGTTTGAAAAACATAAGACCCTATGGTCTCATTTGATGCATCTGGCATCATCATATCTTCATGCTACTATGAAATTTCCACATAATCCATGAGACTCTCAACATGTCTCTTTTCAGCGTCTTCACCATCACTATCACCAATGATTGTTCCTTGTTCAGGTTTACAAAAGTGAACTTCTCTTTTTGTCTTTAACCTTTTCTTAAACTCAACTTCTTTGAGTTTTTCATTCATCAACTGAGCACTCAACCTATGCTTTAGCTTCACCTGCAACATATGCCACTTCACCTTCTTTAGCGGAATCCATTTGCATTCTTGATCTTCCTCATCTTTTTGTAGCAGTTATATTAGCACACTAAGATGTGCCTTCACCTCAACTATCTCCCTTTCAAATTGTTCATCACTCAACTTTCCATGGCTTACACTGGAACCTTTGCTATGACCATCAATAGTCATTGTCTTCCTTCCTCTATGAGCTTCCTCTTGCTCATTTTGAGTTGCAGTCAAGCCTATGTAACAAACTTTCTTGTTACTCAATACCTCACTCAACTTCTCCATAGCCTAGACCTCTAGTATTTCTCTAATTTTCCCCCTTAGAACCTTCTTTTGAGTACTCCTTGCTCCTCTGGCTCCTGCACATATCTATCTCACATCTTTGAGAACTTCATTTGTCTTCCTTCCTTCCAACCTTCAGCTGAAACAGGTTCTTTGCCATGATCTCCAAGAAATTTCTTTGTCCTTTGTTACAGTCCTCTTGTTGTAACTACCATAACTGCTACCTGTAATCGACCATTTCCTTCTCAAATTAGTTGAAAACAAAAAGACCAATTTACCTCTTGTCTGAACTCATTCGAACATGTATTGTTGCAATCTTTCCAATTTATTTTGTCAGTTATTCTATTGCATATATTCACTCTCTACTGCCTTCCCAAAGTAGACATTATCTTTGTTTCCTTAAAGAAATCCAATTCTCTTCCTCATAGCTCAATCTGATTCCAGAGAATGTAACTAGATTTGATAGTGACCCACTAGGTCGAATACCCATAGGTGTAGAGTTACCGAATTAAAATCTATTATAGCTTCCAACTCGAGCTGTTCTTAGATTCTTGATACAGGCCCATAAATCCTCTATTAACAGAGCTCTGCAATGCTCTGTTGTTGCACCAGTCCACTAGCACCTAAAGTCTAGGTGCTAATATCTCCTTTCATCCACGTGACCAATAGTTGTGACCGAGTGCTTATTCCTTTAAGCACTTAAACATTAGCACTAACTTCAAGTGCTCTCATTTAATGTGACCATAGTCTATGACCATCGGCTGAACTTTGTGGATGTACATGATCAATTTGGATCGTCGATCGATACACTTCAATGGATCAATGCAACGTATAATGGTCCTGAGACGTCGGGACTCCACACCCTTCTCAACAACCCAAAAATCCAAAAGGTTGTAGTTCGCAATGATCTTGACCATTGATCCCGTTGGTGATCAACGGTCACGATATCTTCCTCTATGACATCATCCAGCGATGGATCACCATTGATCTAGATCACATATCCTTTCTGGATTGTTGATTTATCCTTAATCAAACTTAATACAAATCGTGGGATTGCAACGAAACTTTGAGCACTTTAGAACCTTGCTTCCACATGCAATCCCCTGAGTGGGGCTCTGATGTCAGCCTGACATTTCTCGACGTCGGGATGTCGAGACTTTTCTACTCTCCAACAAATAGAACTTGTAGAGGTTCGATATACGAAATAATATGGACCATTGATCCTGCTAGTAATCAACGGTCACAATATTCCTATCCCTATTGTACAACTACCAGTATGCACTTTGGGCTTGCCTACATGGATCTACCACGTGTCACTTGTATACTAGGCTGCCACGTCTCACCTAATTTCGTGGCTTTTACACGCACCATCTGTCAAATAGAGTTTAATATGTGTCATCTTTTGTACTGACCACGTGCCACTTCCTCATTGGATTTCTTACGTCGGCGTGACATTTGTCATCATCAGAACCTCGATACTTTTTAGAATTCTCATCAACCAAAAACTCTCACGGTCCAAGATCCACGATGGTCTAGACCGTTGATCCAGACAACTTTATCCCATATCTAATCTAATTCATTTATCTCTTCTAGACGTAGATTGGTCTCCTTTCCTTTAACTACCTTGCACCTTCTAAACCCTGATACATTATCATCTGTTTATCTACCTTTGGATTTGATGGTCAAATATGTTCCTATCACCGGACTGTCGATACTTTTGCAGCCTCAAACACCTTAAAATCTATGTTGTCCATGGTCCGTCATAATGAGGTTCGTCGATCTGGATCTGGATCGAATGGTCACGATTCTCTGACTACATGCAATGAGAATCTCTCTCTCTCTCTTTCGATCCAACGAATTTTATTTATCAATGGAATGATCCAACGATCACGATTCCCTCCTCTTCATTATTATTTGACACAATTTGGATCGTTGATCCTTCCACTGATCAATGATCAACGACTGCAGTAGCTTCCCCGTGTCCAAACCTGCAACAAACACTCTACAAGAGTCCAATTCCAAATTTCAATCACACCAAACATCGATTCAATAGAAAGATATCTAGATCTCACATTGACACATAGAGCCAATAAAACACATGGAGATTATATTCATGAATTTGTACATAATTATACAAGGCCTCCTCTCCTTTTTGGCCTAGTTTACAATTAATTGGCCTCTGTTGGACTTTTGGCCACACTTGGCCTTCTACACACTCAATTCCCCTTTCTCACTCTGTTTCTACACACACTCCTCCCCAATGCCCAAAGGCTTACAATTTTAAGCATGGAATGTCAACTTCCTACTCATCAAAAAATCCCTAAGATTGTGCAACTAACAACCATAATAGCACTCTCGTATTGTACAATTGATAAGGATCAAATGGAATCGAATCCTCCATACTTGGGATAATCTACCTAAACTCAATTAATTATTCAATTAATTTTTTACACTTTAAATAGGGAAAACAAACCCTATCCTTCTAGAATCTCACTAAAGCATGATAAATTACATTAATTTGAAGTTTAGGGAACCCACTTGCTTAGTAAATGTAAACACCCCTAGGTCAAATCAAAAAGCTTGATTTTGGAGGTGAAATGTTCTTGCATCAAAAGGTCGAGCAGATCAATGGGCAAGATTTGTTTTCGGTGTTTGTAAAGGAAGATAATCAACGATTTGGATTCATTTTCAATCGTTGGGAAGTTAGAACCGATCGACTATTAGGATTTTCTTTCGAAGCTTGGGAAATAGAGAAAATTGACAGTTGAGACTCATTGATAGAGCTGGGGAAAGTTTGATGGATCAACGGTCAAGATCATTTTGAATGGTAGATCGATGGTCCAAATTCATCGGGGATTCAATCAAAAATTTTCCAAGTGTTGGAGTTAATTAAGAGAATTAGATGATGGTTGATAATCGGGTCGGTCGAATGGGCGAAGTGTTCCAATTTCCAATGGAAATCGTCGATGACTGATGGTCGGGTCGGCCATTTTAGCAAACTGTTTCGATCTAGAAAGATAAAGTGTCGATGGTCGATGGTCAGGGGTCGACCGAATTGGTGAAGTTTTGGTTCATCCAAAATAAGTTGTCGATGGTCGATGAAGGAAAGAGGGTGATGATGTGTCGTGCCATGTCAACATCCATGTGTCATGTCATGTTAGCCAAAGTGTTATGTTAGAGCCTACATGTCATGCCACGTTGGTATAATTTCCATGTCAACTAATAAATGGTCGATGGCTGATGGTCGGGTCGGCTAAATTGAAGAAATGTTTTTCGTCAGCCGACCAGAATGGCCGATGGTCAATGATCGCGTCAGTGGAATTGGTAAGGAGTTTCATCTGCCAATGAAAATCATCGATGGTCTATGGTCGATGGTCGGGTCGGTCGGTTTAGCAATGTATTACAATCGGTTGTCAAGGGAAAGGGCCAATGGTCGACGAACGGGTCGACAGTTTTGGAAAAGTGTTATGTGCGTCCAAAGGAAATCATCAATCATCGATCATTGATAGAATTTAGATCAATGGCTAAGATTTCACCCAATTTTGAGATTGACGGTGCAAATGAAACGGTTGTTATAACAGTAAAACAATCAATTTTATATGAAATTTTCTAGATTTTGAAGGTCTTCAACTTGCGGGGTGATTTTGAGACCATAAACGGCGTTGTTGGGCAATCAAAATCCACAAGTATAGAGTATATCAGTGTACCTTTGGAATACATTGCCTCTGCAGCGTAAATAAAAGAACTCGGAGAGAGCTATCCAATGAGCTACTCCGGGTGTAAAATAGAGCTCATATGAGAAAGTTACAGTTGAAACAGTTAAGCTAAACTTTTAGCACCGGTTTGCTTCCAAAGGGCATAACTCCTTGCTTAGAAGTCTGTTTGAGACACATGAGCAGTCTATGGAAAACTTGTGAACTATAGAAGAGAGACAGATTTGGAATATGGATATGTAAAAATGTGCAGGAAGAAAAACAAGACATTTGTAACATACATAGATAAAATTGGAAAAAACAATCTAAACTTCTTTGGACCATAAATTTTAGTTCGGAGCTTAGATTTCAGCATACAAATGGTCATTGAAAAGGTATTAAGGAGGAGAAGACATATATCTACCCAGAATTTTGAATTGGGCACTAAAATTTCTAAGAAAGTAATAAATAAATTTATGTAGCAGTGAGAGAGTGAAAATTGCAACTTATAAATGTTGTAACATTTCGCTTAGAACTCAGAAATAGGCATGAGTACAGTGATGGATATTTGTTTCAGAGAGGAATGCATCTAAGAGAAACAAATGAAAGCCAAATGAAAGCTAGAGAGCCTCTTCCACTTGAAAAATAGATTCATGTTTTCAAAAATGCATACTCTAATACTTTTGAAGAATATCCGAATGAATGGAAGAATAATATTCTTGCTTATTATTTTTTATTAAAATATGTTCATTTATGTAAAATAACTATAATTTTGTGGATATTATGAATTTAAAAGAAAATTTTAAATTTTTTAATAAATTTTTATTTAAAATTTACAACTTTTTATGTAACCGTTCTTTAATTTTTTAAAATTGTAAAGATTTTACAACTTTCAATCATGTTGTTCATCAATTCAAGCTAACATTTGTCAAAATAAGCAATATTGGGTCCTATGGGATAATTTAGATGTTTGAGTATCCCCTTAGGGCTACTAAGCCTTCAACTTGTTGATGTATATTGCTTTCCATATCGGATCATGATTGTTTCATAACAACTTAAAGAAGTAGTTGAGTTTTGGGTACCTATTTCAAAGACCTTTCTAGATGTTGTATATATTGTAATAATCTTGTCTGAAGCCATGGTTTTTTTATTTCAATTTATAAGGACTTAGGTAGAATACAAGCATTATTTTGTTATGGATGATGTTAATGTTTATTTGTTGTTTCCTATGTGTTTTTAATGCAGGTTCAAAATGTAACTTTGCTTCACCTCTATAAATAAAGTTACATGTTTTTTTTTTTGAAAAATTCCTTTGGAAAAAGAAAAGGTATGGTTTTCTCATGGATTTCAAGTGAAACAAGTTATTGTTGTTTTACATTCATGCATGTTGTTGTAGACCAACCTCCACAATAAATGCAAAATAACATATAATAAGAAAAGAGATTTTATAGTTATAAAAGCAACTCCAAGAAACCACAAGTGGACATAAACATATACACAGATTTAAAACACATAAACAACTCATTTCCAAAAATAATTACCACAATTTAAACACAAACACATCATACATACCACAAAATAATTACCACAATTTAAGCACAAACACATGATACATACCACAAAGGAAGAGAAAGTCAAACATACTCTCTCCTACAACTAACCAACTATTATGTTAATGGGAGACTCCACTATTTTATAGCTACTCCCATTAACATACAGATTATCTTATTTTAAAATTTATGTACTATCACATAGAACTATCAATATAAAATAAAACACAAAAATATAAAATAAAACACAAAAATAGAAAAGATTTTATAATCATAAAAACAATTTCAAAAAACACACATAATTACTTTACAAGACCAATCCCAAATCTGTAAATTATTCAAGCTTCTCTCTCACATATATAAAGAATAAAATGTTATATGAAAAACATAAACTATATGAATAATCATGGCAATTCACATTTTAATTACTAATAAATATGGTTTTTTTATTATTGTCAAGAAGCCATCAATAAAATTTAGTCTTTCTCTCACACATATATAAAAAGAATAAAATGTAAACATAAATTATATGAATAATCAGGTCAATTAACATTTTAATTACTAATTAATATGGTTTCTAAAACTTTTATTATTGTCAAGAAGCCATCAATAAAATTAGTCAAAGCATGTACACTTATAATTATTACAGGAAGTAATCATTGAAAATCAAGTCTTCATAACTTTGTACAAAAAAATATGTATAATTTATTATCAATCTCCTTCTCTGCAAATATTTGGAAGAGAAAAATGCCTGGACACGTACACAACTCTTCCTGCAGTCCACCACCTGTCTCACCGTGAGCTTAACTCGATTGAAGATGCGGGGCCGTTGGATGCCTCCGAATCTCCAATCGAGATAAGGATGCCCAACAGCCCATGTCTCACTGCAGCAGCAGCGACGTATTCAGTTATCCTTTATCCAAAACCACCGACACAATGCTTTCTCCTACTGCACAATGTGGTCACATCTTCTTTTCTGCAATAAATATGCTCTCAGCAAACAGCTAAAAGCGGCATTACTAAGTTCTTTCTTCAGGAGTTATCTAAATCAATATTGATTGATTTTATCAGTAACGGACTCTGACAGAGCTGAAGAAGAGGATTAATTTCAGGTAGCATTGGATTTCCGATTGGAGTGAAGATGATGAGAAAGGAGGTCAAAGACGAGAATATAACAACTAATAAAGAAGAACAGTCGAGAGCCGAGCCCATAACGTATGGAGATATTTTTAGCGTGTCAGGAGAGGTAGAGAAGGAGCCCATAACCGTGAAGGATGCAGCGTTGATGCAGAGCGCAGAGACGAGGGCTGTAGGGCGCAGCCACAAAGGAGGCGCAGCGGCAATCATGCAGTCAGCAGCGGAAATAAACGAGAGATTTTGTTTGGTGGATCGAAACCGCGAGACCATTGCTGCAGCGGAAGGAATGGCGGTTATAGAGACTCAGGTCCCTGGGCAGGTGGTTTGTACAGAATTTGTTGCAGGTCAGCCAGTGCATTCAGAGATCAAGCCTGTTTCCGCTCAGCATTCTGTCGCTGCCAGCGATGCCATCACAATTGGGCAGGTACTGCAAATAGTTTTAAACATACAAATACATTTATCTGTTGATTTGATTCTATACTGTTATAAATCCATTTGACTCTATACTGGTATAAATCCATTTGATTCTATACTGGTATAAATCCATTTATCTGTTTCCACTCAGCATTCTGTCGCTGCCAGCGATGCCATCACAATTGGGCAGCTACTGCAAGTAGTTTCAAACATACAAATACATTTATCTGTTGATTTGATTCTATACTGGTATAAATCCCATTTTAACCTCGTAGCTATTCAGACATAGCACACGGCACATGGAGGGATTTTAAAAAACTCCAAGGATAATATGGATCTATGTATATTTTAAAACATGGATTATACCCTGGGCATAGCTATAACTCAACATACAGCTCAATCGTGGGTTGAATTTGAATTTCTACCAATGACAATCCATAACCAATACTTGCTTGCTGAATGCTTACAGTCCTGCAGACTGCCCAGGTTTAACATTTTGGTTAAAGACCCCTAGGTTTTTTATGAGCATTGTCAATGTCATCTGGCCTCGAGTTTCTGCAGGGTTTTCTTTTTATGCGCATTAAGCACATTAAACTATGTCAATTTTTCATTTGGCCCTGAGTCTTTTGAGTTTTTTTTTTTTCCTTTATTGGCATTAAGCATATTAAACTAAATGACAATGTCAAAAAAAAATTTGTCCATTATACTGTATTGGCATTACTGGCATTACACTTTATTTGACACATCCCTTACACCTAAGCTCTGTATCTCACCCCAGCTCTACCCAACCCGCAGAGTGTACCTTGCTCCTCTACGTGCAAAAACGATGACAGACACCTACCTAAATCTAAACCTACACACTTTATATGACACGTCCCGCCCACCCAAGCTGTACAGTGCAAGAAGGATTAGAACAGACCTATCTAAATTTAAACCTCCTTGAGATTGAGATTGGATAACTAGGGTTCCAATATTGAGGTTGGATAAGGACCAACATAGATCCATCTTAACTTTGTATCTATTAAGCATCGAGAGGGATCAAAAACAGTTGAGATGCAAATCTCTAGGTGTTTAAAAGATTCAAAGTTCAGATATATCTACACTAGTTATATATATATATATACTTGGTATCATGTAGGTCACCATTGATAATATGTCTAGATAAAATCAGCCAAGAATGGTGCCAAGCAGAATTGTCTCAAATTCCTATTTTTCCAATAATTGATATGATTTAATTTTTATAGTGTTATTTTTATATTATACCCTACATTAGATTTATTATTACTATATTTTTAGTTTTGTATAATATTTTATAAATACTAGGCTGTAGAATGCACCTAGCTTCTTCAGGACCCACCCAGGTGCAATTAGGACAAGCCGTAGAGTGCAAATTGTTTCTCTTGGTCCAAAAAAGATTAGGATAAACCTATCTGAATCAATCTAAACCTCCTTGAGGTTGCCGTGATGAAGGTTAGATAACTAGGATTCCAATATTTACTAATATAAAGCCATCTTGATGTTGGATAAGGATTAGGACAGAGCCATCTAAATCTAAACCTCCTTGAGACCACCTTGAGGTTGTAATGATGGAGGTTGGATCACTGGGGTTCCAGTGTTTATTAACATAGATCAACTTGCAGTTGAATAAGGATTAGGACAGATCTATCTAAATCTAAACCTCCGTGAAACCTCCTAGAGGTTGGATCACCGGGGTTCCAGTGTTCTCCAATTTGTGGTTGAATAAGGTTTAGGACAGAGCCATCTAAATCTAAACCTTCATGAAACCTCCTTAAGCTTTACCATGCTGGAGGCTGCATAATTGGGGTTTGGATATTTTTCTTACTTAGATCCATCTTGAGCTTGGATGTATTAAGTTTTTTTTTTTTATGTTCGATCTATTGAAGGATAAAGTATCTCATTAACATCCAGTAATACAAACTAAAACATGTGTTAAGCCCCTTTGCTGATTCATGTAAACGAACTTTGAGAGGTCCTTATCATTATGTGGAGTGTTACGTGAAGATACATAAGAAGTAATTGAGACACATGCACTAAGTAAGGCTTCCCCCACCTTGGCTTGGGCTATAGAGCACCTCACTTTTAAGTTTTCTCCTCGAAGGGGTATCCATCCCCTTTGGATCATATGAAGAACTTGGCAATGTTGATGTCAATATCAGGTCATCTGTGTATTTAGACGGGTATAGGATACTGTTCATATTCAATGCACAGTGCACATACCTATGTATTTGGATGGGTCTATGCACCAAGGATATATGAAGAGTTTGGCAATGTTGATGGCAATATCAGGTCACCTGTGTATCTAGATGGCTCTATGATAGTGTTCATATTCAGTGCACTGTGCACATACCTATGCATTTAGGTGGGCATTTAGGTGGGCCTATGCACCAAGCACATCCTTATCCTTATCTATTTAGATGAGTTCTGTGATAGTGGGGCATATCCCTATGATTGGATTTGATTCCACATTAATACTTTTTTCATTGTATTTGTTGGGAGGGTGTTGTGAATAATCCACACATACACATATGTGAGAAAGCATCATGCTCAAGTTTCAACAAAAACTTTGCTAATCTGGATCTGAGCATCGGGGTGCAAGTATGCCTTTTTGGGTCCTGGGATTTCCTCTTCCCTCCTATGATAGAATAAGGGATTTTAATACTCTCGCTAGGATATAGCATGGGATTCTAATACTGTGTTTAACAGCACATTCTTAGTCCAGTCAATTCATATCTTGCACTGTCTATTATAAGATATCAATAATTTCTATTATAAGATATTTTGCTTGAGGAATAATTAATTTCCTCTCCTGTTTCTCCTTGTGATTTTAAGAGTGGTTTCATGTAAGATCTAATTTTCACAATGAATCTCATGTAAAAAAATAAGCACATATTCTTAAAGGAAATAATGTGTAGTACAAAACTTGGGATTAGCCAAAACCTGCAAAAAAAACAAGAGGCCTGCAAACATGTCTCTGTGCTCAAGGCCAAAGTAAGCTAAACAAGAGGAACACAGAAGATCAATCTTAGAAAATTCTTGTTTGATGCAAAAGAAATTTTTCCGCGCTGCAAGAGACGTGCAGCAACAAGGTCAATTTTACAGTGCAAATGATGCTTCCAAAAGATTAGAAATTAGTGCTCGCTTTGGTTGACAGTAAGGCTGCCTCCACTAAGAGCTGTTTTAACATTTGCAAGGTGACAACTTTCGATTTTCTCCCCTTCTTTTGGCAGAAAAAATTTGGGATTCTCTGTGACATTGGAAACTGATTTTCCATGGCACTGGTCTCAATTGTTTTTTTCTTTTGATACTTATCCCATTGACAAAACCCTCAAGAGCTGCCCTAGTAGAACTGTAACCTTCTCCCTAGATTTGGTTGTGGAGGAGGAGCAGCTTCTGATTTTTTAGCAAGTGAAGGTTAGTTCTTCCACTTCGTCCAATGTATAAGCGAGTAAGGCTACACCACTCAATAAAAACAAGAAACTCTGAGAAACTTACATGGTCTTGCTGGCTAAACAAGTAGCAATCTAACTTAGGGCTTGTGTTATAATGTATGGATTTTGATGACATTGTATAGTTGTTTATCTATCTTGTAATTCTGAGAGTTTGAAAGTGGAAGCAGTGTTTGAGCTACAAGAGGAAAGAAAATATACGCCTAGTAATAAACTTTAGTTAAATTTAATTTAATTTCTTATTCCAATGAGTAGCCAAGATTTCATTCCAGTTCCAATGGCTGGATGTTCCCAAATATAATCCAAAAGTATAGTGGCTGACTGCTCCCAAATATAATCCAAAAAAATGTAGCTTCAATGAGGTTGGCAGTACTTCAAATCCAAATCCACTCATACTGTAACATAAAATTTTGGATTCTCGTATAATTTTGTAGGGCATAAAGAGGAACCTAAGGCATTCCTAACATGTTAGAAAACTTCATGTCTAAACTATAGCAGATCCATTTTAATGGTAAAAGAATTTCTGGACTTAAAGTGTTCACTGTTTCCTCTTTTTAAACGTTTGACAGGACAATCTAAACAATTTCCTGAGAACAATCCACCTAACATAAGGGGATCCAACATTAGCTTTGAATGATAGAGAAGAAGAGTCTGAGAGATTAAACAGGAAAAAAACCTAGAAGAAAAAGGGAAATTATTAAAATAAAAATAATAATAAATTCTTATCAATAAAAGGGAATTGATCAATTATTAATTCAATAATATTTAATTTATATTATTGAATATTACTTCATTAATATTATTTAAGAAGGATATGGCAAAAGAGACTCTTGGCCAACGAATCAATAAAAATTAAATAAGAAGTAATGATAAAATAATCAATATTCTTATTTAATTCTAGCTTTAGATTTATGAAATACAGCATAGACCACCATAACCCTAGCATAACCCTTTGGGTTAACCCCTGATGTATTAATTACCAGCATAGACCTATTTTAACTCTTGGTGTATTAAGTATCAATATAAATCACCATAAACCCATTTTAACTCCATCCATGTGCAAACCTCTCTACATTTAAAAGATTTCGTTAAGAAGCATTTATGTTATATTTGTTTTATTTTTATATTTAAGTTTGTTTGGTTTTTTTTAAATAAAAATTGTATTTCCTTAAAGTGTCTTCATAGCAGTACACATGGCAAAGCTTGCCACATGTTCTGCCATACATATGGAAACTAGGACATGTGGCCAGCAAGAGCAAGTATTCATGTTTTTGTTTACATTTGAGAAGAACTAGTAAACAAAACTAGTCCTAAACAAAACTGTAACTATGGCCTCTCTGGACTTGGAAACATAACAGCAGAAAATAAAACTAAACAGTAGGCGAACCCGGGTTTCCATCGACACTGGGAGAGTGTGGCCGTGCAAGAGCGAATACATAAGGTTGGTAGCAGGTCAGACACCTTTGCTTGGCAAGCTCGCCTGAGAGAGAATTGAACAAAGCATCCAGCTGACGGTTGAGGATATCCTGGCGGTGAAGTTGGTCGGCCATGTCCCGTCGCATTTCGAAGATGAGCTGCAGATGTTCTTACGAGAAACTATGAGTGTTGGGCATCTCTGGCTCAGAGGCTGTAGCAGGTTGAGGCACATTAACAAATTGTGTCGTCTCCATAATTCTTTCTGCATGCCATGGTGGAGGGGTCTCTTCCTCAATCGAACAACCTACCACTTCTGACGCAGGGTCGACACTTTGAGGCAGTCATCCAAAATTGTGAGGGGGTTCCTGAAGGTCCGAGGCAGAGAACAGGAGAGAGTCTGAAGGGCTTGAGGAGGAACTAGAGGGATCTCTTCCTCCACATAAGTTATGGCATTGTCTTCATCAACCCAATTTTGATCAGACAAGGGAGGACCAACATGTTTTATGGAAGGGACGGGAGGTGGAATAGGATCTGAAGAGGGACCAGGTCGATGATGGTGAGCCATAAAACTGTAATAGGCCGGCCCGTGCTTCGGCTTGCCCCGTTCACATGGCATTGGAAAGGCATGGACGAAAATAATAGCCCAAATGGGAGGAGAACGCAAGAAGGGGAAAAAACCACGAGAGGAGAGGAAAACTGACAACCAAACCAGAACAAAATGGCAATAGCCATGCTTTACCTCCATAAAAGTAGCTGAGATGACAGGGAAAAGCTCCTTAAAGACTGAATTGATGGCTCGTAGCATCCTCGTACCTGCTCTGTGAGACCTCAACATTCGCTGTATGTGCTCCATTAAAACCTCCTCCTTACGCAGATGCACTACCAGCCTTCCCAATTGAATGCTGCACATACTGAATGGACGAGGAGGAAGGATGGCGGCTGCAGGTGTTAACTGCACCCGACGCATGTGTGCCAAATGTTAGCTTTTTTTTAAATAGATATTGGATGCGAGTTTTTTTAATTTTTGTTTAAATTGGTTAGATATGTTACACATCTTATTCATAGTGATTTCATCCATACTAAACTGTAGAGGCATGAAAAATACCAAGTGCAAACCTTTCAATTAAAATTAAGTTTTCATAGCGATTTCATCCATACTGAACTGTAGAGGCATGAAAAATATCAAGTGCAAACCTTTCAATTAAAATTAAGCTTTCATAGAAATAGTATAGATCCATTTTACTGAATTGTAGAGGCAAGAAAAATATCATGTGCAAACTTTTCAATTAAAATTAAGTTTTCATAGAATTAGTATAGATTCATTAAACTCCAGATCTATTAAATGTTGAAAAGCAGCATAAAAAATTATTAGTTGCAAACTTTTTACTTCAAGAAAAAATTTGAAAAACAGCTTAAAAAATATCAGTTGCAAACTTTTTGCTTTAAGAAAAATTTGAAGGGTGACATGGGTCAAAGTTTCAGGGGCGTACTTCCATGCCCCAAGGGTTTTGAGGGTCTGAATTGACTAAGAACTTCGAAGGCTGAGCAAACTTTAAATTTTTGGGGTCGTTGCCAACTTCTTACTTCAAGTAAAAATTTGAAGGGTAACATGGGTCAAAGTTTCCGGGGCATACTTCCATACGCCAAGGGTTTTGAGGGTCTGAATTGACTAAGAACTTCAAAGGCTGAGCAAGCTTCAAATTTTTGGGGGAACTTACAGACAATTTTTCTTTTTTAATTACAACTCTCATCCATATTTGGCTGTAGAGTTCACCTGGCTTTTCTCTATTCAATTATATGGCATAGATCTATCGAGATTCGAAACCCAACCCAGCTTCTCTTATTAAACAACTATGAAGCCACAAGAGGGATGAAAAATTTAAACCATTAGAAGGATTAAAATAGTCTAATAGACGGAGGTTTATATACGTGTCTCTGTGTTATGTTAACCATTATTAATTTCATGCAGGCCCTTGAATCTGCTGCAATGAAGAAAGGAGATAAACCAATTGATTCAAATGACGCTCGAGCCATTCAATCTGCAGAAAAGAGGGCTACAGGCAACCCCCTCACGCAAAAAGGAGGATTAGCGGCCACAGCCCAAGCGGCAGCCGAACTTAATCCTCGAGTAAACGACGTGGGAAAGACCACTCTTTCAAATATTCTGCTGGTATATTATTTATACCCTTTGCCATACAGCTCTATATCAATGACTGCATAAGAGAACAATGCAGTAGATGTGTTTTATTTATATCTTTGTTTGAGTTACATTTAGTTTTTCTGCATATATTTTGATTTGTTTTTACATAACTCTGTGTATGTGCAGGCTGCATCTGAAGATCTTCCAGCAGACAAGGCTGTGACGAGAGAAGATGCAGAGAAAATCATGGAAGCGGAGGCCCGTGGGAGTCCTCATGGGCGTCCCCAGTCTGGAGGGATTGGAGAGGCCATGCAAGCTGCAGCAAAGCTGAATGAGAAAATGGGTATTACTCCTGCTGTGCCTGCCTATACATTGGAGGATGCTTTTCTCATCGATCGACTTAAATCCAGGACTGAAAAGTAGGCTGATGATCATACATTAAAAAAAACACACACACAGATATATATATATATATATATATATATATATATATATATATATGAACCAGGGAGAAGTTAAATCTGAGGTGCTTGTAATGCATTATTGTTCAATGTATAATGTTAGTGCCAATACCACTACATCACTCAGGAAATTACTTTTGAAATTTACATGGACAGTACTCAGAAGCTACATTTCACTAGTTGTGTTTTTGGCATATCCTCTGATGCTTATTTTATTTTAGTTTATTCCTTTCCCTTGGATATGTATCAAACCAGACACCTTTGTTCTTTGGGTGAATGGATTTCTATTTTATTTTAGACTAGTTTAGGTGTATTAGATTTCACTTCCAAAATTAGGTTGGCATATTTAAAGGAAGGTTAGTTTTTGCCTCAGTTTGTGTGTTTTCTTAATATTCAATGAAAAATATATATTAATCATAACAGTTTGAAATAGAGGAACTTGCATTATAGTTCTCACACAATAGTGTTCTGATTAATTTTCTCAATATGCTGATGGGTATTATTAAAAATTAGAATTTGGAAAAAAATAGAACATCCTACTACTTCTCAGCTCCATATTTAAGGCTGGTCAGAATCTATTAATGGAATCTCCAAAATGCTGGTCAGATTCTATCCATTTTTGCCTCAATTCTATAGATCAGATTTTTCTTCGAAAATGGCAGCTAGTGAAAATGGCCGGTGGGAGGTGGCAGAGTGGGAATTAAAAGAGGTGGCAAATTGGTATTAAACCATTTGATTAGGGTCATCGGACGGCCAGCCACAAATTCAATGGCTGGGTCCTCCCATAACCCGAATGTACACTTGGGTTAAAGACTGCCATACTAAAGTATTTTGACCGAATGTACACTTGGGTTAAAGACTGCCATACTAAAGTATTCTGATTGGAAAAAAAAATTATTTCTGGATATGATTTGATAAGAATATTTGTATAATAAGAATCTAGAAAAGGGTTTTTTGGTATACATTTGATGAGAATATTTATCTCATAAGAATTTGGTTAGTCACAAATTTGATAAAAAAAATTAGATACAAACTAAGTAAAATGTTACCATAATTTAAGTTTGACCCATGATGTAATGATAAGTATGTTACTCTACAAATTGGCATTTTTGTTCAAAGTCTCAAAGATGGATGTTAGCCTTAAATACAAATAAGTATTTTTTGCTACAAATCGGCATTTTTGTTCAAAGTTTCAAAAATGGATGTTAGCTTTGTGTACAAATCGGTATTTTTGTTCAAAGTCTCAAAGATGGATGTTAGCCTTATGGAATTAGGAGATTGGTCATTGTTACCTTATCAACTATCTTCTACATTTTAGGTTAGGGTAAATAGAATCCTGACCAAGGGGGGCTTTCCTATGGATTAGTGCAGAGGATACTTGGAGTATGAGGAAGCTTAGTAACATAAACTAAATGGAGAAATTAAAATGGACTTTAGATAGTTGAAGGGTGGGGAATAAAAGGGAGATATTTTTCATTGTTTAGGTAGTGGGGTTATAGTATCTTTCATTGTTTAGGCAATGGGGTCATGTGAGTAATTTTAGAGAGCGATTTTAAAGAAAAAGTAGGTGTTACAACTCTCTTCTACATTTTAGGCAAGGGTAAATAGAATCCTAACCAAGGGGGGCTCCTTATGTTACAACTCTCTTCCACATTTTACGCAACGGTAAATAGAATCCTAACCAAGGGGGGCTCCTTATGGATTAATGCAGAAGATACTTGGAGTATGAGGAAGCTTAGCAACATAAACTAAATGGAGAAATTAAAATGGACTTCATGGATTAGTGTAGAAGATACTTGGAGTATGA
>ML798744.1:48116-72638 GCA_009831015.1 Picea engelmannii | reverse complement strand
TGGTAGGTTGTTCTGCACCATGCAACTCAATCCCACAATCTTCTTCAAACATGACACATGAAATCTTGGATGAATCTTAGAGTGGGCTCGGTGACCCAGCTTGTAGGCCACCTATCCAATGTGTTGTATGATATGATAGGGGCCATAGAACTTGGGAGCTAGCTTCTAGGGAAATTTATCTTTGAGTGATGTTTTTTTATAAGGTTATAGGTGAAGAAACATTTGATCCCCTTCGACAAAATAATGTTCGAATCTATAATGATAAACTTTTTATTTCATTCAATATTTCACCATAACCAAATTGTCCTTGAGGGTTTACATAATGCCCTCTTTGGTGTAAAGTGTTTGATCGACTACATGAACCTTGGAGATGCCTAGTACATAGGATGCCACTAACTGTGATTTTGGCAATAAATAGCTTCATGCAGTGTCATTTGGGTATCTCCATGATAAGTGGTATTGTACCACCATTTAGTAAGGGGAATCCATTGTGCCCATTGGTGCGTCTTTTTAGAAGCAAAGCATCTCAAATAGAATTCTATGCACTCATTGACCACTTTTGTTTGGTCGTCAGTTTGGGGATGATATGCAGTGCTCATATTTGATTGTGTACCTTGAAGTTGAAATAGCTCCTTCCAAATTTTGTTGGTGAATGTGAGGTCTCAATCTGAGACAATGGAAGTGGGAATACCATGTAGTTTAAAGATATAATCCATGAAAACATGGGCAACTGAGGAAGGAGTG
The DNA here is from genome assembly GCA_009831015.1 of Picea engelmannii. Taxonomy (NCBI): domain Eukaryota; kingdom Viridiplantae; phylum Streptophyta; class Pinopsida; order Pinales; family Pinaceae; genus Picea; species Picea engelmannii. The sequence goes on along the minus strand of ML798744.1, from coordinate 71,894 downwards.
AAGGGATGAGATAGGGAAAAAACATGAGGATCTTTTGAAAGACGATCGACAACCACCATGATGATTGATTTGTTACCTGCTTTTGGGAGTCCCAAGATAAAATCCATTGAAGCGTCGATCCAGATTTGTGTTGGGATTGGTAGTGGTTGCAAGGCCCCTGGCATATTCATCGTCTTTCCCTTGTTTCTTTAGGAAGTTTAATAGAATGCTACTAAATCCTAGATATATGTTTTCATTTCTTCCCAGAAGAATGAGTGCTTAGTTCTTTCATTGTTTTAATGAAAGCCATAGTGACCTACTATCGATGATGAACATAGCTTCTCTCAGACTTGTTGTTTTAAGGATGAATATTTTGCCAAAACAATGCACCCTTTATACCACAATGTGTCGTTTTTTATGTATATCCTTTAGGTGTGTTGGGATCTACCTAAATCCATTGGATGTGTTGCCTTAAAGTACTATTTTCCAACCATTTCCTGTAGGATTCCTTGATCCATCCTAGACTTGTTAAGGATAAAGCAAGGAGTGATCCATCCTCTTCAAATTTCCTGGATAAAGCATCAGCCAGAAAATTTTATTTACCCTTCTTATATATGATCTCATAATCATACCCCAACATCTTGGTGACCCACTTATGTTTCTCTAGTGACGACAACCATTGTTTGAGGAAGCACTTCAGACTATGAAAGATAGCCATCATTTCCTTCTCATACGTGGATTTTCCCAAATTCCAGTCACACAACTACAAGTTACTGGTGAATGCCAAGGGGTGTCCTTTTTGCATCAAGACTACTCCAAGACCTCTTCCTGAGGCATCATATTCGAATACAAAAGTCTTAGTAAAATCATGCACCACTAATATTGGAATAGTGCACATCGCATCCTTTAAAGAAGTGAAGGCCTATTCTACTACCTCGCTCCAGACAAAGGCATTGTTTAAGGGGTGATGTTAGGAGAGTTGCAATTTTCCATAATTTTTCAAAAATTTCCTATAGTATCCTATAAGTCCTAATAATCCCTGAAGTCTCTTCAATGTTTTGGGATGGGACCAATCTTGTATAGTCGACACTTTCTTAGGATCGACTCATACTCCATCTTAACTTAAAATGTGACCCAAATATTCAACCTAAAGAGCCCCAAAAGGACATTTGCAGTGCTTCAAGTATAAGTGGTTGTCCCTCAAGAGTTGGAAGGATGTATCGACATTGTCTATGTGAGATTACCATACTTTATTGTAGATCAAGATATCATCAAAGAAGACCAACACAAAATTGTGTAAGGGTTTGAAAATATTGTTCATGAGGCTCTAGAAAGTGGATGGAGCATTACAAATATAAAAAATAATCGCTAGAAACTCATAATGACCTTCATGTGTAAGGAAGGTTGTCTTAGAGATGACTATCTCTTTCATATTGATTTGGTGGTGTCCTGAATGGAGATCAAGTTTAGTTAAAAACTTGGCTCCATGAAGTTAATCCAGTAGATCATCAATAACTAGGATAGGAAATTTGTCCTTGATCATCAACTTATTGAGAGTCCTAAATCAAGGCACATGCACCAAGTCCCTTCCTTATTTAACACCATGACTATTGGTGATGATTAAGGGCTTGTGCCAAGACATGATGACCCCCCGCCTCCAGTAGTTCCTAAATGATGTTTTCTATTTCATTCTTTTGTGTAAAAGGTTGTCGATAAGGATCATGTACATTTGGTGGTTGACTTCTTGGAATCATGGGAATACCATGGTGATGATCTGCATGAGAAGAGGGTGAATATTTAGTGTCTCAAATACCTAATGATGTTTGTCGAGGACCAACTGCAAGTCTAGGTGGATTTCTTGTGTCGAAATTTCCATAACATGTATGGCATTAAATTGGGTAATAATACCAAAGTGGCCTTTCTTTAATAACTTATCCATATGATGAGAGTTGACTATTTCAAGAGGGCCTACCTGAAGCCCTCAAAGGGTGTGTACATGACCCTCTTTAGTGAAACTCATGTATAGTTCCTTAAAATTCATGGTGATTGGTCTCAAAGAGTGTATCCATTCTGCCCCCAATATTATATCACAGCCATCCATATTGATGGATAATAGATGTGTTTTTAGATGATAGTCGCCCATCTGGAGTTTGACATTTTCAAATATGCCTCCACATTTCATCATACCTCCATTGGTGATCATGATTTGGAAGTTGTGCCCCAAATGGATAAAACAAGAATTTATTCTTCCACTCGCTTGTGAATGAATTTGTGAGTATTGCCACTATCAACAAGGACTATGACTTGTCAATACTTGATATAGCCCATAAGTTTCAAGGTTTGTGGAGTTGAAATGCTTTATAATGTGTGCAGGGAGATTAGGGGTTCTTCTTGAGGAAATTAACGTTCAATAGATACCTGAGTAACTAGTAACATTGGTGTCTCTTTGATAGTTATGTATTTTGTGAGGGCCGAAGTGGGCATATCAATTTGAAACAATTTCTACTCTTTACACTTGTGACCTGGACCATATTTTTCATTGCAATTATAGTAGAGTCCACATATTTTGGGGTCTACCATTTCAGTTAGAGACAACCATTGTACTTTCAAGGGATGAGTAGGGGTTGTTCTTGGGGAATTAACCAAGGGAGGGTGAGTGCAGGGAATGAAAGAGGGTTTTTTGGTTTGTGCATTGATCATTGTACCTACTTATAGAGCCCTCTGAGATGCTTCCAACCAATTAGAGGGGCACTACATTATGAATTGCACTTGAATCTCATCCTTGAAGCCACCAATGAAACATTCTTTATAGAAATAATATGTTAAGTTCTATGTACTGACGGCTAATTTTTCAAAGGATGACATAAAGTCTACAACTAAGCATGTTTTGCATAACTTAGTAAGTCACCCCAAATAGTGAATATCTCTCTCAAAATGCACATGGATGGATTTAGCAAACTAACTCCATGTGATGTAGCCCACATAGGATTTTTTATGCCATTCCCACCATTTCCATCGTTTAGGACTCAAATACAAGACCCCCACCCTAAGTTTCATCATGTCATTAGTAATGCGATGGAGGGAAAAGTAATGTTCCATCTGGCTAACCCATATTGACAGGTGAGAACCATCAAACTTGTTGAAGTCCACTTTAGGAAAATGGTGTCATATGCTATCATCCATTGGTGTATGGTTGTGAGGACCCAAAGAGCGGTGTTGGTGGCTAAATAGTCATGAGTTAGAATTTTCTTCATGGTGTGTCTTAATGTGTTGTGCAGTCCTAATCGAGGAGGATCCACAATGCTCAAAAATTGATCTTCTCAAATTCTCTTTAAAATGACTTCATTTCATATATCCCAGTGATAGATTTCCAATGATGCATGAATCGCCTTGAATATATGTCATATGAGAAAGTTATGGTCATTTGAATTTTTCAAGAAAATGAAAAAATAGGGGTGCCATGTGGCAGGCCCATATGCTTCCATATGGACATCCGTACAATTGACATGTGGTATCAGAGATGGTTTTTACTTGTATTAGCAAGTGAATTCTTATGAGGTCCAAACTCAAGCTTTGTGAAGGATTGTTTAAAGAGTACACTCTTAAGATTAGTTTCAGGCGTGCATTTTGAAAGCAAGAAATGGTTTCAACAAAAGACATTGATTCTTCTAATCCAAATCCTTTAAGTATTGAAGAGGCATTATTTTCTGACTTCATGGAAATGAAGGCCATGGTGGAAGAATTGTATGAAGATTGAAAGAAGGCCAAGGGAAGTGGTAATAAATGCAAAGGAAAGCCACATAACTTCGAGAATCAGTCAAAGAAGTTGCATAACTTCGAGAAGCAGTCGAAGGGAAAAGAAGAAGAGAAGCCTACATGTTCTCATTGCAAGAAGAAAGGACATGAGGAGGAAATGTGTTGGAATTTGAATCCAGAGAAACTACCAAAGAAGTTAAATGACAAGGGTAAACATAAGGCCACAACCATAGTTCAAGATCTTGGATCAGATTCTAAAGTTACAGTTATGGGCATTACATGTATATTTTTTGTTGTTAGTTCTAGTCCACGTACTTCTTCTTCAAAGGCTAAAGTAATCCCTGCTAGAAGGCAAAGAAATGACCTATTTCATTTAGAATTTATCTCAAAGCACAATAAGATTGATAAATTTGTTGATAGTGGATCACAAGTAAATCTTATTTCAGAGCAAGTTGTTCAGAATTTGGGATTGGAAACTAGGCCTCATCCGAGACCATATCCTTTGGGATGGATTTGTGATAATTCTCAGTTACAGGTAACTAGGAAATGTAAGTTACGTTTTGCGATCACATCTAGTTTCATTGATGAGGTAGAGTTAGACATGGTTCCACTGGACATTTACGAGATAGTTTTGGGAAGCCCATACTTGTATGATAGGAAGGCCATTTTCTACAGGGAACAAAACAAATATCATCTTTTCAAGGATGGGATTGAGTTCATTGTGAGAGCTCATTAGATGAGGATGAATTTGATAGTTTCCACTATAGGGTACATGAAAATCCTAGTTAATGCTAGTATCTAGGATCCATATTTACAGCCTACAATTGAAAGTAAAACAGGTCCTTTCGTTATGTTGTTCATGTTAAGAAGGGAAAATATGTTGATGGTTCATTCTCTTTCACATCTGTATATTCAGTTTTGTTGTTCAGTTTATTACTAATCAGTGAAGTATGTTTAGTAGCTGCGACAATGAATGGTCGAGTTTTTGAATTTAAGGGAATGGTTGACTTGATCGGCAATGTTGTTTAGTCTTTGTTATTATTGTGATGAGTCAGGTGCTCATTATCCAAGTAGGATGGATGGATGATAATGGACAAGTGAGGTGGAAGTATCCTCACTTCATTTATGACTAATCCATACTTTTGGAGGTCCAAAAGGTCTTCAGTGGGGAGGTGTGATCCGGGAGGATCCGAAATGCTAAAAAATAATCTTCTCAAATTCTCTTGAAAATGACTTCATTGTGTAGATCTCAACGATAGCTTTCCAATGACACGTGAATCGTCTCAAACAGACCTCATGTAAGAAAGTTATGGTTGTTTGAAGTTTTCAAGAAAATGAAAAAATAGAGGTGCCACATGGCAAGCCCACATGATGCCATGTGGCCATCCGTACCACTAACAGGGCACAAGATGACTTCAGCATGTTGACATGGAAGCATGAGAGGTTTCCATGTGTCACTCAGATTTGGCATTTTTAGCACCCAATTGGATCAATAAAAAAGTGTCACATGTCATTCGTACGATGACATGGTAGGTATAGTCAGGTGATGACATGGAAACCATACGATGATGTGGTAGATAGGTGGAAGGGAAATGTGCAGTTGATGCAGGTGTTGACTGTGCTACATGTGTTCCACTTAGAGAGTGCCACGCAACACTCTCTAATTGGCCAATAATGGCTAAAGAGAATAAAATCAGTTGGGTCGAATGGGAATTGAACCCATGACCTCTGGGGGAATAATCCAACGATTTAAGAATATCTTCCTACCATTGTGCCACATGCACTGGATGGTTAGAACAACCAACAAAATTGTATTTATTTTTAAACAAATGCAGCCCGGGTATATAGGGGGGTCGGGCGGCTGACCAAGCCCTATATAAACCCAGCACCCAACCTTCGTACAACATGGAAATGTGTGCCAAATTGGAGCATGTATGCATCGTATTTCATTCCAAGTGCATGCTTGCTTTGTTTTGCATGCAAGAGGTGTTCTTATGTTAGATTTTCCTTGTTTTGCATGTTATTGAGTTTTTTTAGAGAAGTATAGAGTGTTTATACTCATTTTCTCAGAATTTCGAGAGGAATCTGATGGTGATGTCAATTTTGTGCAAAAGTGTTGTGTATGAAATTATTAGTTCCATTTTTTATGTATGATACCCATAGTCTCGTTATGCATGCAAAAGGGGGTATTTAAGCACATGTTCAGAACATAGTCAAGTTTATACTCATTTTTATCAAAATTTCGTGAGGAACTTAGTGGTAATCTCTGTTTCTGGGTTTGAGTAGCAGAATTGAAGGATGTCTTCAAATATGCCATTGTAAGTCATCATTGTATCAAGCATTTGAGAATTAATAGAGTAGTCTCACTATTTGGATGTGAAACTAGAGACGTATCCCAAGATGGGTGAGCTTCGTTATCAAACTATGTAATGAGACTTGTTATTTGTTGTCTCTATTTCTCACTATTTTGGAATTCTTGTTTCCACAATTGATATTTATCAATTAATGAAATTTATGGATAAGTAAGCATTTTCATGTGATATTTTTCAAATAGTCATGACAATCTTCATTTGCCAAATATGGTTGAATGTTTAGTGTCTGCTTAAGAACTAATTGACATATAAGGATTTTCGGGTTGACTTGGCATCAAACTTTGTTGGTATCAATGGAAGGAAGTTGGTATCAGAATGTACTTGCCATGAGTTATCTGTACAATGATGTGGCAAGTACAGTCAGGTGATGATGTGGCAACCGTACGTTGTCGTGGAAGACATGTGGCAAGTGACTGTGCAGCTGACGCAAGTGTTGATTGTACTACATTGTCTCTATTTCTCACTATTTTGGAATTATTGTTTCCACAATTGATGTTTATCAGTTAATGAAATTTATGGATAAGTAAGCGTTTTCATGTGATAGTTTGCAAATAGTCACGATGATATTCATTTTCCAAATATAGTTGAATGTTTAGTGTCTGCTTAAGAACTAATTGACATATAAGTATTTTCGGGTTGACTTGGCATCAAAGTTTGTTGGTATCAATGGAAGGAAGTTGGTATCAGAATGTACCTGCCATGAGTTATTTGTACGATGATGTGGCAAGTATAGTCAGGTGATTATGTGGCAACCATACACTGTCATGGAAGACATGTGGCAGGTGACTGTGCAGCTGATGCAAGTGATGACTGTACTACATGTGGACCAATCAAAGAGTTCCACATGGCACTCTCTAATTGGCCAATAATGGCTAAAGAGAATAAAATCAATTCGATCAAATGGGAAACGAACCCATGACCTCCAGGGGAATATTCCAACAACTTAAGAATATCCTCCTACCATTGTGCCACATGCACCAGTTGGTTAGAACAACCAACGAATTTGTATTTATTTTTAAACCAATGCAACCCAGGGATATAGGGGGGTCGGGTGGTCGACCTAGCCCTATATAAACCCAACGCTCAATCTTCATACAACATGGAAATGTGTGCCAAATTGGAGCATGTATGCATCACATTTCATGCCAAGTGTATGTTTTCCTTGTTTTACATGCAAGGGGTGTTCATATGTTATATTTTCCTCGTTTTGCATGCTATTGAGTTCTTTGAGAGAAGTATAGAGTGTTTATACTCATTTTTCTCATAATTTTGAGAGGAATTTGATGGTGATGTATGTTTTGTGAAATTTTTTTGTGTATGAAAGTCTTAGTTCCATTTCTATGTAGGAGACCCATAGTCTCGTTATGCATGCAAAAGGGGGTATTTAAGCACCTATTCAGAACATAGTGAAGTTTATACTCATTTTTCTCAGAATTTCATAAGGAACTCAGTGGTAACCTATGTTTATGGGTTTGAGTAGAAAAAATGAAGGGTGTCTTCAAATGTTTCATTATAAGTCATCATTGTATCAATTATTTGAAAATTAATAGAGTGGTCTCATTGTTTGGAAGTAGACCCAGAGACGTAGCCCAAGATGGGTGAACTCCATTATCAAACTATGTAATGAGCCTTGTTATGTGTTGTCTCAATTTCTCTCTATTTTGGCATTGTTATTTCCACAATTAATATATATCAATTAATGAATTTTATGGATAAGTTAGCGTTTTCACAAGATATTTTGTAAATAGTCATGATGATCTTCATTTCCCGAATCTAGTCTGATGTTTAGTGTCTACTTGAGAACTAAATGACATCTAAGGATTTTCGGGTTGATTTGGTATCAGAGTTTGTTGGTATCACTGGAAGGAAGTTGGTATCAGAAATCAATATTTTAGATCAAGTCCAAGGGTTTCTTCTGGTATTCTTTGAGCTAGCATAAGTAACAACTTCTCATTCAACATATTTTCCAAGATTACTAGGGTTCGTTGACTTTTCTACTTCAACTTCTAATCCCAACCATGTATGGTCTGTTGAATATGATGACGTCGGTCATTAAGAGTTGAGTATTCATCTCCTAGGTTGTCCAACCTGCCGACAGTATAACGGGTGGTCATATTGTCCAGGGTGTTGGTAGTAGGTGATTTATAAGGCTCCACCATGGGTGAAATCACTGAAAAAGGTTACTAGGTCATAAGGACAAGGATTCCTAGGTACTATAGCTCTCTAATATATGTGTGAGGTCCAACAGTAGTAATCAACCCAATATATTAGGGCATTAACTAAGGAGGCTCAACCACGCCCTTAGCCAAACTACTCGAGTACCCAAGTACTAGACAGTTATCTCCCCGAGTGTTGTTCTCAGTGTACTATAGATAAAAGACTGTTGATTAGTTTATCTAAATCTAGTTTCAAGTATACCTAGGGGAATTCCTATATACCCAAGGGTACGTGGAAGTGAGATTTTGTATATAGGTACTATCTGATGAGGTATTACTTGAAGGGGTACCAATGTGAGTTACAAGGGTTTCCAAAAATGTGATTCCATTTGTTTTCATGTGTGTATTATTCCCTGACCACAATTTTACTTGCTTAACGACATATCGTTGTTTTATTAAAGATGCCAGAACATGTCTCTAAAAGAATAAAAAAATTAATATCTCATTGACCCAAGAAGGAGCTCTACAATCTCCAGAAAATAACTTACTTTTCAAGGTAGAGTTTGAGGTTAAATATGTAAAATGATCCTAAATTATGCTATACTTCTTTGATTCACTATGATGACCCCAATTGTGAAATTCCATAGCTTCTCTAAATAAACTATCATTGGTTTGACTAGAATATATGCACTCTATCAAAAGATATCCAATATGCAAAGTGCACAGTTATCACTAGAAAAAAACTTAAAAAAAGGTTGAGTTTAAATCAACGATAACTCCTCCTCGTGAACTCCATTTTGGGTGATTTTTTTAACTTGGGTTGGGACAGAGGTAAGTCATTTTCGCATTATTGGTTGTCCAATTTATATCCATGTACCTATAGAGATGTGCACCAAGTTGGATCCCTTCAACGAGAAGTGTTTATTTATGGGTTACATTGAGACTTCAAAGGCTTATAAGGTATATATTCCAAAGCAGATGAAAATAGTAGTGAGACGAGATGTAAATTTTGAGGAAGACTTTGCATCAAGGAATTTCCATGAGCCTATTCTAGTGATAGAGGTCGATGCAAAGCAGGAAGCTCCAAAGGTTGAGCCAGGACCACCAATGATTTCTAGAGTAGGACAACAACCTTCAGGTGAAAAGGGGAAGATAGTATCCCCTTCCACTTTTGTCAAGAGACCTTGATGGTTCACTCAGGCATTGAGGGATGATTACGAGCATGTTGAGACTCTTAGGAACACATTCAGAGAGAGTAGACCTTCGAAGAATTTTCCAGACTATATGGCATTGATGAGTAGCATTATATATTCCAAGCCTTCCAGTTTTCAAGAGGTAGTAGACTAGCAGTTATGGTGGGATGCCATGGTAGAGGAGAACACCTCCATCATGAAGAATTATGTTTGGGACACAGTGCCAATATCAGAGGAGAAGTCAATTGTGAGCTCTAGGTGACTCTACAAGATCAAGCATGATGCAAATGGTAACATTAAGAAGTTCAAAGCGAGGATTGCGGTGAGAAGGTTCTCCCAGAGAGAGAGAGTGGAATACGAGGAGACATTTTCTTCAGCTTTCGGGTACACTTCCATTAAAGAGATTATGTCCTTGATTTTGTTTATGGGATTGAGGATACATCAAATGGATGTGAAGACAACTTTCCTCAATGGTATCATTAACGAAGAAGTGTACATATAATAGCCTCATGGATTTGAAGTAAGTGGGAAGGAGTCCCATGTTTGTTTTGTAATGAACACCTTGAGTCAATTCATGGTATAGCCAAGGCAGGAGCATTAGGTAACAATAAAACATGTGCTCAAATATTTGAGGGGAAAAGTGGAGTATGGTCTAAGATATCTTGGAGATGGTGAAATGCAAGGGTATTCAGACTCAAATTGGGGAGGCAGTGCAATATACAGGAAGAGCACCTCGGGGTGCGTATTTAACTTGGGATTAGCAATGATATCATATTTTAGCAGAATGCATACTTCCATCGCACTTAGCTCAATAGATGTAGAATACATGGCAGTGAGTACTACTAGTTGTGAGGCCATCTAGTTTCGCATGTTACTTGCATGATTGTTTGATCAAGAGTTGGATCCCACATCATTTACTATGATAATCATAGTTTTATCAAACTCTCTGAGAATCCAATGTTTCATGACAAGTACAATCATATAGAGATCATATATCACTTCATATGAGACAAGGTTCAAAAGGGAGCAGTGAAGCTCTAGTATATTCCCATGGATTAGTAGGCAGATGATATTCTAACCAAGCCCTTGGAAAAAGGGAATTTTGAGGCATTCAAAGATATGCATGGATTGGTGTAGAATTGCTTCCTCTCTAAGGGGGAGTGTTGAGAAATATAGCTCGAATAGGAACTTCCGCACATGTTCCATGTGAACATGTGAGAAGTAGTTTGAGATCTTTTCTATTTTCGAAAAGTAATTTTATTTTGTAATTCACTTTAATAAAAAAATGAAAAGTATTATATTTAGTTGTTGAGTCTAAAAAGTGTTTTTCATTCATGGATGACTTAGACTAGGAATATTCTCAAAAATAGATTAGGTTTTTTCTCTCAGCTAAAAATATAAAGAGAGGTCAAGATAGAGGGTTTACACACACACACGAATAGTTAAATAATTGTGCAGGTTGAGTGACTAGGAGGCAAAGGGGGAGAGAGTTGGAATTCAAGGAGAGGTGAATATAAATATCTTAGTAGGTCATATAGTACAGATCCATATAGTTACACGAAATAGGTCCATAAATTCATATGGACATGTCGTACAGTCATTCATGCAATCTATATGAACAAGTCATAAAGTCAATCGTACATCTTGTACAACCAAGTCGTACAATAAGCCATGCTTTCTCAATAGGTCATACTACTCGATTCAAGGTGATTTTGGTTGACCATGCAGTTGCTTAGTTTTAGCAAATTGTGGAGGTTTCCTTGTACTAAGTTTTCAAAGGAATGAAAAGTTGATTTTTAAGGATTAATTACTTGTGTATGTGTGAAACTATTTTTATGCTTCCACTATTTAAGTTCTAGTCATTGTGAGATTGATGTTATGGTCTGAACTTATTTTTTGCATTAATGAAGTTCAACAATTTACTTGTTTAATTAAAATCATAAGGACGTCATTCATGTAGGCTTGGCATTTTTACATGCTCTTGGTTCTTATTATGAATCAGATTACTCTTTCCATGACATGCGATATTTTGGTATGGAAATAATTGTTGTGGGTTTAGAGACAAGTAAAGGATTATCAGAGGAAATAGTCATTAAAATAGGTGTAGACCTATACCAAATAAGTCTAGATTATGAAGGTATACCCTTAGGGTGTGGTCATTTCCATAGCTATGGACACTTAGCAGTGGATTGTCCTTACCCAACTTAGAGGAATGTGTGAGCTTAGAGAAAGTAGTCAAAATTCCGAAGGGTGGAACTGTTGGGAACCCAACACAATTCAAGATGGAAAGATGAATTATGAAACAAGAGGCCCATTGGTCATCTTCTGAATAATGGAATCAAAATTACAACGTATGGTCATAGGGAATCACAAGGATTCGAGCTTGGATGTTATGGATGACAACAAATAATGCATTCCTCTTATGGGTAAGTCACCACGATTACTCTTCCCAAATAAAAGAAAATATTCTGAAAGTTTATTTTTTGGAACTTTGGGGTTAGAAGTAGAATCCATAAATTAGATTCGATCAATGATTTTTTTCCTAATCTCTCAACAATAAAAAAAAAACCTATCTCCTTGACCCTCATTCCTTTACCTATGAATGAAAGGCCTCTAGCAAATGAAAATGTCCAAGTAGGGACTTTTTCAACTCCATAGATGGTAACAGAGGCCCAGGTGACTTCAAGAGATACCACTCCCCAGGAATCCTCAAAATATAACCCTAGACCCAGGAGTATAGGCACCCTTAAATTCCCGAGGAAGGTAGCAAGAGGATTACAATTGTTCGAGGAATTCATAGATGTCCATGGTGTAGAAAAAAACATCTTCATAAATTAGATGTGGAAAATAATGATCCTTGATAATGGATCTTATATAGAGAAAAATCCCCTTATGAGGGTCTAAAATTATCTTATTGACACTAAACTACCAAAGGTTGCCAAATCCCTCAATCAAATTGATCATTAAGAGGCTAATAGAGGCCATAAAACCCTATATTATCCTGATTTAGGAAATCATGACTGATGGTCAGAAAATTACACAGGATCTCTCAAAATTTATGATTGGGTCGGATTGCAGTTATATAGATGTTATTGGGAGATCTGAACAAAACATAAGTGAATGGAAAAGATGTTCATACTCCCTTACTAAGTCCCGGGATTTTCCTATAGGTATGGGGTATCCATTTTCTCATTGGATATGGGGAAATAAACCTTTGTACTGAATGTATATGGTCCTTATTCAAACAAGGTGGAATACTAGGAAAATTTATTCAAAATGGAGTGTATCTATAATGATCAAGTGGCAGTGGGGGGATACCTAAACTTTATGTTATGAGCTTCATAAATTTTGGGACTTGTAGCTCAAATGGATTGTCTTTCAGATTACTTTATAAGAAAACTAGAATAAGTGGGCTTGTTGGACATTGAACCAACAAATCTAACTCCTACCTAAAGGAATAAGAGACTGGGAGATGATAGAATTGTCAAGAGGCTTTCCCATTACTTAATTTATGAAGGATACCTAGTAGAAGTTATTTGGGTAAAATAGTGGGTCACCTTGGGAGGGGAGTTTGATGATAACCCAGTGATATTAGAAATAACACCTACTCAGGAGAAACTATCCAACTTATTCAAACTAAACCCATAATGGATGAGAGTGGAGGAGTTTATAAACAAAATTAAAGATAGTTGGAAAACATATGAAGAACACCAAAGAGAATCAACATTTATTTAATTTCAAAAAAATATGAAAGAGGCGAAGAAGATAGCATCCCAATCGACAAGGGATAAAAAGCAGAAAGATGACAAGCTACTCAAAGAAGTGGAAGAACGATTGGAGAATCTTTATAACACTGACGGTTTTGGTTATTTCAATGAGGATAAGAAGTTGGAGGTGAGGCTCCTGAAAGAAAAAAAGAGGAGCATATTACTTGAGAAAGAGAAAGAACATAGGATTAAAAGCAAGGGCATATGGCTACAAGGATGAAAATACCAAGTTCCTTCATAGATATGAAAATAGTAGGAAAAATATTAACTCAATTTGGAAAATTGACAAAGAAAATGACAGGTGGGAAATTTTTTGTAAGGATATTGCAGATGAAAGAGACATTTGTTTCTCAAACCTTTTCAGAGAGGATTCTCGGGCCACGATTGTTGAGAAAATAAGGCTTTCTGACTCTTTTCCTAGTTTTTTCAATCATGAGGACAATATAGAATTAATGAAGGAGGTGGGGAAAGATTAATCCAACAAACTTTATACAACTTTCAAAGGGATAAAAGTCCAGGGCGAGATGGCCTTCCAGTGGAATTATTTTTAATATATTATGATTTCATAGAAGAGCACTTAAGAAGGGTGGTGAAGGTCACCAAAAACACATGCAAAATGCTTGGAGCCTATAACACTAACTTTATAGCATTGATCCCTAAAGAGGATAATTTGACATCCTTTGAAAAATATACGTCAATATCCTTATGCAACTACATCTACAAAATTATCTCAAAATTCATTGCAAGAAAACTAAAGAGTGTCACTTATCAAAAAAAAAATCTAGAAAACAGTTTGGTTTTTTAGAGGGAAGACAAATCCATGAGGTAATTAGGATAGCCTAGGAAAGTCTACAGTCAATTAAGATCATAGGTCAAAGATCGTTGGTAATCAAAGTGGACCTCTCCAAAGCATATGATAGGGTAAGTTGTCTTTACCTATGACTGATTCTTATTCATTTGGGTTTCTTTCATCAATATGTGGTTTGGGTGATAAGTTGTATGATCTAGGAGGATATTGGTGGCCAACCACCTATTCCAACTGGCTCCTTTTGACAGTTTTTATTTCAGCACATTCTTCTGTACTTCTTTGTAATTGTGGGATCTACACTTTCAGGGCTGTCTAAATCCCTACACAGCTTCCATATGGATATCGGTGGCTGCCCACCTAATCCAACTATCTTATTTTGGAAGATTTCATGTTAGTACATCTTTTTGTATTTCCAGGGTCGTTTTGGGGCCCTAAACAATGTTTTTTTGGATTTCCATAGTCAAATTGTAGACAAAGTCAAAGTTTGACATCATAATGTGTAGTTCTCAAAATTACCTTTCCAATAGGCTATCACACGCCTGAAATGGAGGTTGTATGCAAAAGTTACAACCCCAGGAAGTTGAGATACCAACTTACCCATCGAGGCCAAAATAATTTTTGGTGTTTCATCTCCTAGGGTTAGGTTTTTGGATGTCTAGGGTTTTGGAATTCATGAGTAATGTTAAAAATGCCTCTGAAATCTCATTGTAATCATTCTTCTCAGATAGATGCGCGTAGCAGCCACATCTCTTCTCAGAGATAGCTACCACCATTCGAGCAAGTTGTTTTCAATTCTACAGTTTTACAGTTTCAGCCTATTTTATTTATTCAATAGAAGTTATTGTTCATTTGATATATGTTGTTGTTCTCCATATCTTTGTGATATTGTATTCAATTTGTTATTCATTTTGTTCCACTCATAAATATGGATCAGTGGTATCAGAGCAGTTTTCTCTTCATTTATTTTTCTTCGTGCATGTCCCCGACAAGATCTGGGTACAATAAGTTGGGACTCGAGAGTCGAACGAGTCGAGCCTTTGCAAGATCGATCGCTCTGAGCCTGACAACAACCCATGGGGGCTGAAAATAAAGATGATGGAGCTGAAGATCCTTTTAAAATTTTGCTCAAGGAAGCCCTTGCACGAAAAAGGAATGAAATGATGGACAACTTTGCACAGATCATTTGACAGTTGCCCACAGGAGACACATCTTCATCAAGTGGCCATGCAACCCCCTTCAAGGTACAAGTAAATTTTGATATTCCATTATTTGAAGGACTAATAGATGCAGATGTTGTAGATAAATGGTTGAATCTTCTCGAAGGGTATTTTTCGGTCCACAATTTTTTCGATAGGGAAAAGATTACTTTTTCACTCCTCAAGGTCGTCCCCCATGTTAAGGACTGGTGGGATACTTACTTTGAGCAAAAGGCCACAGAGGAATCTGCAATATTTGCAGTCACCCCCACATGGGATGACTTCAAGGATGCCAATAAATAAAAATAATACCCTATTGGAAGCTATGAGAACCAGTACACAAGATGGACCACCCTGTGTCAGGAAAGGGACCAGACAGTACCAGATTTCACCAATATTTTCCATACCCTAGGCACCAAATTGGGTATCAAAGACTCTGAATGACATCTGGTGCTCAAATACCATAGATTCTTGCATAGATACATTCAAATATAAATGGAGTTTATGAGCATCGCATTATTGGGTATGACTTATAGATATGTTGTCAAGATCGAGAAAAAATTTAAGCAGACGAGGTGAGAGTTCAGATCTGTAAACTCCTCATAGACGGAGCGGGGAAAAGGAAGACCCAACCCATAAAACAAGGGACAGAGAAAATATGGTCACTCTTAGGAAAACCAATCCAAGCCGCAACACAAGAAGGGTAATGAGAATTCGAAGAAGGACACAGAAAAGTGGTGTGAATACCATAAAATCCCTTGGCACAACACCGAAGAATATCTCTCCAATAAGTCATTAGTGGTCGAGCTAAAAGCTTCCGAGTCAGAGGAAGATTATGACTCTGAATCAAATCCATAAGGATGGAAGCGAATTATCGATGCCAAACCCAACGCCATTTTCTCTACCACCAAAGTGCAGCCAAGAAAACTAGAAGAACTAGAGGAAGGGGAACACTTATTTCACTCATAGATGTGGGTAAAGGGGGCTCCACCTCATTTCATTATCGATAGCGGAAGTTAGAAGAACCTGATCTCAGTAGAGGTCTTCAAGCAGTTCGACTTTCTGATGACACCACACCCACAACCATACACCATTGGTTGGTTTCTCCAAGGAAGAGATCTCTGCATCAGCCAACAATGTCGTCCCTATGAAATCAATCCCTTCAAAGATGAGGTATTGTGTGATATTGATCCCCTTGAAGTTTGTGATGTTATTTTAGGACAACCATATTTGTGGAAGCGACATGTTGTGTATGAATCTAGACCCCGCAATCTTATTATTACTTTGGGTAGACAATTGTACATGATACTAGAGGTAGCACCGCCTACCGTTATTTCTTTAATCTCTGCTAAGCAATGCAGCAAGGTCATTTCACAGACAGAGAAGTTCATCTTCTTTGTGATCCATGATCACAATAAGCAGAAGGTCATTACCACATTAGTGACTTCTACAAAGAGCCTCTATTTGCAACAAAATCAAGTGGAAGGAATCGTGGAAGAGTATAGAGACATCTTCTCCTCAGCCACCGGGGTACTGACGCACTACCAAGTCAAGCATCCAATTGATCTAACCCCTGGTGCACCTCTGTCTAATGGACCGGTTTATTGTCACTCACTGCTGGAAAATGATGAAATCAAGCATCATATCCAAAAGTTTCTTCAAAAGGGACACATGAGACCCATCTCCTCCCCTTGCGGAACCTCGATTGTACTGGTGCAAAAGAAACACGGGACCTGGCAGCTCTGCATTGTTTACAGAGCATTAAACAAAATCATAGTCAGGAACCAATACCCAATTCCCCAAATTGATGAACTTCTTGACAAACTCAAGGGGGCCAAGTTCTTCAACAATATTGACCTAAATTATGGTTACCACCAGGTTCCTATTGAACCGAATGACGTATGGAAGACAACTTTCAAATATAAGGAAGGTCTCTTCGAATGGTTGGTCATGCCCTTTGTCCTAACAAATGAACCAACAACTTTCATGAGATTGATGGATGATGTATTGAGACCCTTCACCAACTCTTTTGTGGTGGTATATCTCGATGACATCCTCATCTTCAACAGAACTTGGTAAGAGCACATGCAACATATTCAACAAGTTTTGAGCACTCTACGACAGCACACACTATATGTCAACTTGGAAAAATTCTCCTTTGGCATGGACAAGGTCCAATACTTGGGCTACATTGTTGATGAACATGGGGTACATGTGGATCCAGCTAAGATCCAAGTCATTTGTGACTGGCCAATTCCGACCACACTAACTGAGCTTCAGAGCTTCTTAGGACTTGCCAACTTCTACCAATGGTTTGAGTTGGGATTCTCCCATATTGCATGGGGCCTCAGCCCAGTGAACAAGGGCGGTGGAAAGGAAAATTTTGCACGGGGGAAGGCACAACAACGACCATTTGATGATCTAAAACATCGATTGTGCTCAACTCCGGTACTCTCCTTACCCAATCTGTAACAATCGTTCAAGATTGAGACTAATGCATCTGACTATGTTGTAGGTGCAGTTCTCACTCAACACGGTCATCTGGTAGCATACCATAGTGAGACATTCTCAGATAATGTCTTGAAATACCCCACCTATGTCAAGGAAATGTATTCCATTGTACAAGTCTATCGTCAATGGAAACATTAGATTATGGGAAAGGAGACAATCATCCACATTGATCACAAGCCTCTACAATGCATACAGACACGGGGGAAGTTTTAGAATGACCGCCATCAAAAGTGGTCCACGCACATGCAGTAGTTCCATCTCATCATCAAGTATAAGATAGGGAGCACAAATCATGTCACTAACTACCTCATTCGACCTCCCGTGGATGCACTCACCACCATGCTCCATTCATGTGGGCATGAGGCATCTGAGTGGCCCCAACTTTATCATCAAGAACCAAAATTCACCACCACTTATCAGCTCTTGAGTACAAGCGTCAATGTCACCAATTTTCACATTCATGATGGAATGTTATGCCATCTAGGCCACCTTTGTGTTTCAGCAAGTGAGCATGCAAAGTGATTTGGGAGGATCACTACATTCGAATGGCAGGACATTTTGGCATGGAGAAAACTATGGTCCTTCTACAAAAACATTTTATTGGCCAAAACTTCGACAGGACATCAACAAGTATATTAGATCTTGCATTACATGTGTCATTTCCAAGCCATCCATCAAGAAGCAATGATTATACACCCCTTTTCCTACTCCCAAGAGGCCTTGGGAATCCATCTCGATGGATTACATGTCTAGACTTCCATCCACAAAGAAAGGCAATGATTGCATATTTGTGGTGGTTGATCGGTTTTCAAAGATGGTCATTCTCGCAACTTACAAGAAGAGCATCACAGCAGCATATACTGCCAAGATTTTCTTCAAACGAGTGTGGGTCCATTTTGGGATACCACGGACCATCATCTCCAATCGGTACAACAATTTATTTAGCACATTTTGGTCGAGTCTCTGGTCACTTTTGGACACCAAGCTCACTAAATCCATTGCCTTCCACCCTCAAATTGATGGCCAAAAAGAGGTCGTCAATCGAATGATTGTGCACATCCTGCGGATGTATAAATCTAAGCATCTACGTACATGGGATGAGAGTCTTCCCTATTTTCAACACAACTACAAAAGGGCTATCCATAGCTCCACCGACTATAGCCCATTTTAGGTGGGGCTGGGATTCCAACCCTTGGGTCCCATTAATGTTGCACTACCTCTAGCAACCACACAGACATAATCTTCCCTCTGAGGCTGACAAAGCCACCAGATTCATTGAGTGGATTCAAGACATCCACCAACAGTTCCATGATATTTTGCAGAAATACAATGCTAAGTACAAGCAACGCCATGATCAACATCGGGTACCGCACAAGTTTTAGGTGGGAGACAAGGTCTAGTAACATTTGCAGAAAGAACACCTTACAAGGCCCCATTGAAAGATCCATCCACTTCACTATGGGCCTTACACTATCACCAAGTCTATGGGAAATAATGATTTTGAGCTCAACACTCCCCCCTTCCTTGGCTTGCACCAAGTGTTCAATGTGGACCTCCTCCGGTCATATTTTCCACCATTATTAGACACCTCAGAGATCACAGAACAATGACACGAACAGAGCTCAACCATGACTGCATGGAACAAGAATCCCCTGATAAGATAGTGGAAACACGAGTCAAGGACACTCACCAGCAGAGGATCCATCTTTATCGAGTTGTCAAGGCAGGGTAGCTCTTGCACCAAGGAAAATCGCTCACTTAGGGCCAAATTTAGTAAAAATTTCCTCACTTGATGGGGGCACTCAACACAATGGATACCATTGATTCCTAAGGGATGAGGATTGATCGAAGTGGATATTTGTGGCCACCCACCTATTCCAACTGGCTCCTTTTGATATTTTTTAGTTCAACACGTTCATCTATAATTCTTTGTAATTGTGGGTTCTACACTTTTGGGGTTTTCTGAAGCCCTACACAGTTTCCATATGGATATTGGTGGTCGCCCACCTAATCCAACTGGCTTATTTTGGAAGTTTTCATGTCAGTACAACCTTTTGTACTTCCAAGGCCATTTTGGGGCCCTAAACAATGTTTTTTTGGATTGCCACATTCAAACTATACATAGAGTTAGATTTTGATGGCATAATGTATAGTTCTCGAAAATACCTTTCCAATGGGCTATCACGCACCTAAAACAGAGGTCGTATGCAAAGGTTACGACCCCGGGAAGTTGAGGTACCAACTTACCCATCTACACCCACATAAATTTTGGTGTTTCATCTCCTAGGGTTAGATTTTTGGATGTCTAAGGTTTTAGAATTCATGAGTAATATTAAAAAGGCATTTGGAGCCTCATTGTAATCTTTTCTTAGACAAATGAGCGTAGCAGCCACATCTCTTCTTAGAGATAACTACCACCATTCGAGCAAGTTGTTTTTAGTTCTGTACTTTTACAGTTTCATCCTATTTTATTTATTCAATAGAAGTTATTGTTCACTAGATATATGTTCTTGTTCTCCATATTTTTGTAATATTGTATTCAGTTTGTTATGCATTTCGTTCTGCTCATAAATCCGGATCGTTTTATCACTTCAGTGTCTTTTTCTATCTTAATCAACGGGGCAACATCCCCTTTCTTCAGAACAAACAAGGTCCTTAGAAAGAGGTACCCCCTGTCCCCTCTCATTTTCATTTTATTAGTTGAAGGGTTGAGTAGGTTAATAAAAGAGGCATCGGGAAATGATAGTTTCAAAGGGATAAGCATTGGTCCAGCCTATAATATCACAAACATCTTGTTTTTGGATGATATTTTGATTTTTTGTAAAGGTACTAGAAGGACACTTGAAAAGTTCAAAAACAAATGGAGATATTTTTTAAAGCTACATGTATGACTATAAATATTGACAAATCCACACTATCCATGTGGGGTATATTTGAGCAAGAAAGGGGATATTTTACTCAATTATTTCCTTACCAAGTGATATATTTAGACCATGGTTTAAAGTATTTTGGATTCCATATAAAACTAAATCTATATTCAAAAAACGGCAATGGCAATGGTTGATTTCCAAAGTGGAAAAGAAGTTAAACACTTGATCCAATTGGTGGCTCTTAGGAGGGGGTAGAATGGTACTATTTAAACTTGTATTGGAAGTAATACCAATATACTAGATTTCACTAGCTTGAGTCTCGAAAGGCATGATGGAGGTAATTAAAATATTATGCTACAAATGTAACACACCCATTATCGTAATTTAAAATTTTTTGGGGTTAATCTCCCACAAATGAGAAATCCCCAGAAACCTGCATTAGCGAAATGCCAATCTCTGGTTAAATATCGGGATTCGGGGTTTCTTCCATCGAGGTTTTGACACCCACGATGTCTTGGCGACTACAATCACCAATCTCCGATCTTTGATTCACTCCTTGGTTGCCTCAGCCCCACTTGGCTAGGCCTTTGACCCACACGACCGGTTCCTATATGACCATACGATATCTTCTCGTCGGGGTTTCGGAGTTTGCGGTGCCGAGGTGCACATGTCCTCGGAACTCCTGATCCTTCGCTCCCCGATGTGCTCCTAGCGTTTTGGCTTTCCGGGCTAAGTCCTGGTCAATACGACCACAACGTTCACAAGACCACAGCCTTAGTTCTTATCGGGGTTTGGCGCCTTTCAATGTCATGGCGCACATGTCCCCTGGACTCTCGACGCACCCTTACACTGGCTAGCCCCCCCTTGGCTATACCATAGTCCATGGGACCACTTACCATATGACTGAAGACGTATAACCTTCCATCGGGGTTTCGGCATTTGCGATGACAAAAAACACCTATACCCGGGGCTCGCAATATCCCGATCCCCGACTCTCTCCAGATGTTCACCACGTGTCCCTTGTATCAACGGCTCATGATGGTATCGGGATTTCGCATATCGCGGTTTTGTAATGTAAGGGTTTCATGTCCTTGAAATCACCGATACACCGATTCCCGATTTGCAGAACTCTGACTTTCTGGGATATCTCGCCACGTGTCTCAGTTGTTTGGACGGTGTTGATCCCATCGGGAAATCGCGGGTCGCGATTTCTTGTTGCACAATGTCCTTACCATCGAAAACTTCCGATAAACCAAACTCCGACGGCACCCAATCCCTTGCCACCTGTCCTTGCAGACGAGCGGCCCAGATTGATTCTCGGGGTTTCGGGACTTATGATGTCTTGGTCGTCATGGCCTCGAGAACTCCGATTTTTCGATGGGCCAAACTCCGATAGCGCCTTGATCTCCGACACCTGTCCCTCAGATGGACGACTCAGATCTTATCGGTAAATTGCAGATCGCGATTTCGGGTGGCAAGAGTTCTATGTATTCGAAATCCCCGATATGCCGAACTCCGACTCTCCAGGATCCTCTGCCACGCGTCCTGTACAATGGACGGTCCAGGTCTGATCGGGAAATCGCGTATCACGATTTCTATATGCAACGGTTCTATACTCCCCAAATCTCCGATGGTAAAAATCCCGACGCCTCCCAAACGCTGACACGTGTCCTACCGAGATCAATGGCTAGGACTCTTCCTCTTCACAATAGAGTTTAACTCCGGCGCATCTTCTCGAGATCCGACGGTTGTCGGGACTATGATCTAAGATCCGACGGCTGACGGGTAAATTGGACCGAGATCCAACGGTCTAGGTTCGTTCTTTCGGGTCTTGGGATTTACGATCCCAATTTTTCGTTACTCACGATGATAGAGGAAGAAGGGGCAAGGTAAGTAACGCCTGTGTTACTTTCGTCAATCTAATGGTCGTGAATGACTATGGTTCCTCCGACGAGATCTCATCCATCGATTTGTCACTTCTCACAACACTACCACCTTGGAACCTTAATAAAATCGTTCCTCCTCGTGCAGTGTTAATACAGCCTGTGCGTTCGGGTCCTTGTTCTGGGTTCTTGGTGAACCTTTCCAAGGAGGGAACCTCTGAGAAGAGATTCCTACCGGGGCATTCCCGGAAGTAGATAAAGGGAGACCGCTTCCCGAGAATGGTTGGGCATGGTTAGATTCATTTATCAACGTAAGTCAAGCACGATTTCCTTGGTGCTAAGCATATATCAATTCATTCATATCAAGCTCTACGCGGACATTCTTATGCTGAAGTTATTTACAATTCCACAAGTCTATGAACATATGTGACAGTATATAAATTTCAAGATGCAATATAAGAAAAATACTTATCGGAAATAACTTCAGCAATGGGAGCAACTGCTGAGAGGGGTGCTCATTTCCACCCAACCGTAGGCATAGTGACTCCTAATGGATTTACCACTAGCCACCCCCGAGCTGAGACCACGATGACCTGAGACCTGCGTCTCTCTCTTTTTGCCAGTACCCAAGAGTGAAGGTTGCAATCCTCCCTCTCTGCGATCACTCACTCTGCGTAAAAATTGCCAGAGTTCCCCTCGCGTCTCCCCTTTAATCGCTTCTGCCATACGCCTTATCCTCTCGCGAGGTTGCGTGTGGCACGATTACCCTCGCGCTGGTCAGTCATGATGGCTCCACGGATAGGCAGTTCACCTCCCCATCCCTCATCAAGCCATCAACCTACCAGCCTGCAAGGCATTTATTTCAGGGCTAGCAAGCCGCTTTTGGTTCTCCGGGCCAGTGGAGTCCAAATACGGTATTTAATTCTCAGTGGAAGTTAACGCCACCTTTTCAGGTGCCTTCCACTGCCATCGTGGCCTCTTTTCTGCACATCCCCTCTCAGCAGTTCTGTAATATAATTTCATAATGTTATTTACATTTATCGACCTTCTTCATAAGGTCCCTTCACATCATACATTCACATTTTCATCATGCTTTAGCATAGTAATTCCTGTATTAGGATTAATTACAAATTTGGGGGAAACGGGGTGTTACAATTCCCTCCCCCTTAAAGGAACACCGTCCTCGATGTTCTTTCTCAAAACACCTGTCATGCCTTTCTTATTCGGCCACTTCCGACGTCTTGATCTTCGTCATCTTCCTTCAATAATTCCTGGACAACAAGCACA
>ML798744.1:22419-35035 GCA_009831015.1 Picea engelmannii | reverse complement strand
CGTATAACCTTCCATCGGGGTTTCGGCATTTGTGATGACACAAAACACCTATACCCGGGGCTCGCGATATCCCGATCCCCGACTCTCTCCAGATGTTCGCCACGTGTCCCTTGTATCAACGGCTCATGATGGTATCGGGATTTTGCATATCGTGGTTTTGTAATGTAAGGGTTTCATGTCCTTGAAATCCCCGATACACCGATTCCCGATTTGCAGAACTCCGGCTTTCTAGGATCTCTCACCACGTGTCCCTGCTGTTTGGACGGTGTTGATCCCATCGGGAAATCGCGGGTCGCGATTTCCTGTTGCACAATGTCCTTACCATCAAAAACTTCCGATAAACCAAACTCCGACGGTGCCCAATCCCTTGCCCCCTGTCCTTGCAGACGAGCGGACCAGATTGATTCTCGGGGTTTCGGGACTTATGATGTCTTGGTCCTCATGGCCTCGAGAACTCTGATTTTCCGATGGGCCAAATTCCGATAGCGCCTTGATCTCTGACACCTGTCCCTCAGATGGACGACTCAGATCTTATCGGTAAATCGCAGATCGCGATTCCGGGTGGCAAGAGTTCTATGTATTCGAAATCCCCGATATGCCGAACTCCGACTCTCCGGGATCCTCTGCCACGCGTCCTGTACAATGGATGGTCCAGGTCTGATCGAGAAATCGCGTATCGTGATTTCTATATGCAATGGTTCTATACTCCCCTAATCTCCGATGGTAAAAATCTCGACGCCTCCCAAACGCTGACACGTGTCCTGCCGAGATCAACGGCTAGGACTCTTCCTCTGCACACTAGAGTTTAACTCCGGCGCATCTTCTCGAGATCTGACGGTTGTCGGGACTATGATCTAAGATCCGACGGCTGACTGGTAAATTGGACCGAGATCCAACGGTCTAGGTTCGTTCTTTCGGGTCTTGGGATTTACGATCCCAATTTTTTTTTACTCACGATGATAGAGGAAGAAGGGGCAAGGTAAGTAACGCCTGTGTTACTTTCGTCAATCTAATGGTCATGAATGACTATGGTTCCTCTGACGAGATCTCATCTGTCGATTTGTCACTTCTCACAACACTACCACCTTGGAACCTTAATAAAATTGTTCCTCCTCGTGCAGTGTTAATACGACCTGTGCGTTCGGGTCCTTGTTCTGGGTTCTTGGTGAACCTTTCCAAGGAGGGAACCTCTGAGAAGAGATTCCTACCAGGGCATTCCCGGAAGCAGATAAAGGGAGACAGCTTCCCGAGAACGGATGGGCATGGTTAGATTCATTTATCAACGTAAGTCGAGCACGGTTTCCTCGGTGCTAAGCATATATCAATTTATTCATATCAATCTCTACGCGAACATTCTTATGCTGAAGTCATTTACAATTTCACAATTCTATGAGCCAATATCTACTCCTCATTATCAATTTCTGCACAGACATTCTTACACAGGAAATATTTACTATTCCACAAGTCTATGAACATATGTGACAGTATATAAATTTCAAGATGAAATATAAGCAAAATACTTATCGGAAATAACTTCAGCAATGGGAGCAATTGCTGAGAGGGGTGCTCGTTTCCACCCAACCGTAGGCGTAGTGACTCCTAATGGATTTACCACTAGCCACCCCCGAGCTGAGACCACGATGACCTAAGACCTGCGTCTCTCTCTGTTTGCCAGTGCCCAAGAGCGAAGGTTGCAATCCTCCCTCTCTGTGATCACTCACTCTGCGTAAAAATTGCCAGAGTTCCCCTCGCGTCTCCCCTTCAATTGCTTCTGCCATACGCCTTATCCTCTCGCGAGGTTGCGTGTGGCACGATTACCCTCGCGCTGGTCAGTCATGATGGCTCCACGGATAGGCGGTTCACCTCCCCATCCCTCATCAAGCCATTAACCTACCAGCCTGCAAGGCATTTATTTCAGGGCTAGCGAGCCGCTTTTGGTTCTCCGGGCCAGTGGAGTCCAAATACGGTATTTAATTCTCAGTGGAAGTTAACGCCACCTTTTCAGGTGCCTTCCACTGCCATCGTGGCCTCTTTTCTGCACATCCCCTCTCAGCAGTTCTGTAATATAATTTCATAATGTTATTTACATTTATCAACCTTCTTCATAAGGTCCCTTCACATCATACATTCACATTTTCATCATGCTTTAGCATAGTAATTCCTGTATTAGGATTAATTACAAATTTGGGGGAAACAGGGTGTTACAACAAATTTATCTAGTCAGGAGATCAAAAAAAGAAAGGACTTGTACTTGCATCTTGTGAAAAATTGGTTATCCCAAAAGTAAATGGAGGATGGGGTCTAAAAAATCATTTTCTCTTCTCCAAGGCACTAGCTACAAAAATGTGTGGAGGTTAATACAAGGAAAAGGGTTGTGGGTCCAAGTAATTAGAGCCAAGTACATTGCTACTTCTATTGTAGATGAATCGGTAAGGAACCTGGCAAATAAAATACATAATACCTCAATCATTTGGAAAGTTATGGATTGAACTTTTCTCTTGGTAGGTAATTGCAAGCTAATTTGGAAAGTGGGCAAAGGGTACAAAGTTCAAATTGGTCTTCATCCATGGATAGGAAACTTGGGATTGCAAAGATCACCTCCTTGGTTGATACAAGAACTTAGAAGCAAAGGATTTTATACCCTTAGACAAATTGTGAATTAGGAGAGGTCTGCAAATTCACAACAATGGCTCTCCTAGGAGGAGATTGGTTTGGGAGAATATTTTGTTGAAATATGAAAGTTTTATATAGGTGCATTAAAAGAAGGGAAGGTCAAAATAAGAGAAGATGATGATCAACTATTATGGACTCACAGTCCCATTGAAACATATCTGCCTAAACTAGGTTACAAAGCCCTTGTTGAGGAAGGAATGGAGGGACAGTAGGTATGGTGGTGGAGAACCATATGGAAATTAAGGTGTTCTTCCAAAAACAAAATATTCATGTGGCTAATTTTAAGCAATAGGGCTCCTAACTAGGAGGAGCTTCAAAAAAAAAATTCAATGGTCCAGGTTGGTGAAGCTTATGCCAACAAGTAGTTGAAACCATTGAACATTTTATTATGGCTTGGCCATTTATAAAAGAGTTGTGGAAAGAAGTGGAAAGTATGATATGGCTAATAAATGTTTGAGAAGGTGGAGATATAGAAGAAGCTCTCAAATCATGGCATACAAATAAGATTACAAAGATGATCATATCCCTTCCACTTAACATAGCTTGGGGAGTATGGCTTGTTAGGAATCTAAAGCTATTTGAAGGAAAGGAGACTCTACCTCTCAAATGTTGCAATTCGGTCACTAAATATTTTAAATGCATATCGACATCCCCACGGAAAACAAGAGAGACATGAGATAAAAGAAGAGGCAATCAATAAGGCTATCCCATGGACATACTTTGATGGTGCCTCACAGAGAAGCCCTCCTAAAGGAGGCTCAAGAGGAACCTTATATCTTTCTTCTAATCATAGTATTTCTTTCAAAGCTAAGATAGGTCGGGAAACTAATAAATACTATGAACTTATGACATTCAAATTAATGTTTCAGTTGGCACAAGAATATGGTGTATCACAAATACAAGTTTTTTGTGACTTACTCCTAGTTATCCAATGATTATTAAAAAAAGCTTCACAGAGAAATTTCACTTTATAACCTCTATTTAATGATATACAAATCCAAATGATACATTTCTCACATATCTCTTTGTCTTTTATTTATATATATATATATATATATATATATATATATATATATATATATATGAAAAAGATAAAGGATGACCTTTCAAAAGATAGATTGGGATTGGAGCAAGGAACTTGGATTATATCCATCCTCTAATATGGACACTCAAATGAATTCACTCATTAACCTTGGCTATAAAAATATACTACTATGTTTTAATATAATGGAGTGTTTTCAATCTTTAGTTTTTTTTAATGATGTAACTATTATGTATTTTTGAATTAAGGAATAGCTTTAATTATGCTCCTACAATTTTCCATTATGTAAAAAAAATAAAAAAATATGAAGAGTTGATGCTTCAAGTTGCTTTTGAGCACTTTTTGAATGTTTTTAGTTTGGCATATATTATCTAATTTCGTTTTATAATTAAAATTACAGATTTTTTCCAAAAAAATATTAACTTTTTATATATATTTATATAAAAATTAATTTTTAAATTTAATAAAAAAGTAAGATGTAAAACTTTTAACTTTTTATTAAAAAAATTATATAAAAATTAACTTTTAAATTTAATAGAAAATTGAAGGTATAAAACTTTTAACTTTTATTAAAAAAATTGAATGGATAATTTTTTTTACTTTTATATTTATAATATATATATTTGAATGGATAAAAACATTGAAATCTAATAAAAAAAAAATTAAATTTGGATGGATAAAAATATTGATTTTCTATATTCATGAGCTGCATAAAAATTTCGACTTTTTTAATAAAAATTTTGATTTCCCTGGATAAAAAATTTGATTTTGATAAAGAATTTTTGGATGAATAAAAAAGTTAACTTTAAATGAGAATTTTGGAATAATAAAAATTTAAATGAGAATTTTGGAATTATAAAATTTTGACTTTCTATATAGAAAAAAAAAAAATCAACTTTTATGTTATGTATACAAACTTTGATTTTTATGTTACGGAGCCTAACGGAAGTTGTGGTGAAATAAATTTTGACTTTTTACATATAACGGAAGTTTTGGTGAAATAAAATTTTGACTTTTTAAATACATAAACTTAGATCATCAAAATTTTAATGAGAATTTTGGATGGATAAAAACTTTGATTTTCTATATCTATGAAATGGATAAAAGTTTTGATTTCATAAAAGTTTTGAATGATAAAATTTTCACAACTTATATTGATAAATTTAGATAAAAACTTTTCATGAGAGTTTTAAAGGATAAAAATTTTAACTTTTATTTACATTATAATAATAAAATTTTAGATTATCTAAATTTTCATGAAAATTTTAAAATTTTGGATGGATAAAATTTTGATTTTTATATTTATAAAATAAATATAAATTTTATTTTATATAAATTTTAAATAGATAAAAAAAAAAAAAAATTAATATAGTGGAAAATCATATTATAAATGGATACAACTTGAGTGGGTCTAATGGTTAAGAACGTGTGTTTTCTCTTAAGAGGTTACAAGTTCAAATCCAAAGGGGTGTAAGGGATGTATACCTCCATAGATTTTACTAGTCAAATCCTTGGGCAGAGGGGTGTCCCTTGTCTATATTTCCTTCCAGATAAATATAGTAATTTGTCTATATTTCCTTCATAATTTTGTCGGTCTTGAAGATTTATGCGTTGAGGTTGCTCAAGAGTCAACATTTCTTGGTTCTACGTACTGTGGATTTATGAGTTGGGGTTTAATCACATTTTTTCTAAAGAAAAATTTCACTTTATATTTATATAGCAAATATAAGCTGGTCTTTACAATAAGTTTCCATATATTCAAGACTACAAATCAACAGCCATGGTGTTGTAATCGCCAAGGAGAATCAGAAAGACTAGAATTCCCCAATATAAAAGAGGTATCGCGACAGGTAACAAGTCATTCTAGATGCATCTAAGAATAACCCATCTGATGCATCATAGTCTATCAAAGATATCTGACAAGTCATAACAAAGGCAGACACAAAGAAAGTTTTAAAATTGCCCTATCCAAAAAAGTAAAAAATCTCAGAGCAAGCACGGAGCACAAAAGTAAAATGAGTATCTAATAAAGATCAAGTGTCAGTTGAGGACCCTCATGTTCCTCAACACACTGATAATAGTAGATCTTCCCAGGATCCTTGTGAAGAGCCTGCCTGGAGAGATTGTTCACCACTTCATTATCTTCTCTATAAACATGGGAAAAAGTGATAGAATGGAAAAGGTCGATGAAACTCCTAAGTCTATGCTTCCATCACTCCAAAGAAACTACCTGAAGGTGACCTTTATCTCTCAGCCAGTCTATAATGACCTTGGAGTCGCCTTGAACATGGATAGTGGGAATGGAAAGCCGAGAAGCTAAGGTGAGTAGAGCTCGAGCTCCCAAACATTCTTCTCTAGTATGCGTCCCCTGTCCACAGTTGAGTAACCGTTTAATGCAGCACTGCTCATTGAACTTAATTATGCCTCCTGCACCATTGTTCTATCCCGAGGACGTCGTCGCTCCATCAAACCAACCATTTGTTCCACCCGATGAATGGTTGCTTTGCCTCTTTCTCCGGACAACAGATATTGGTTTCTCAATATGGTCCTTCATAGCAACTAAAACCCGATGCACCACCCTTTGGACAGTTGATTGTTGGTCTTCAAAAATCACCATGTTCCTTTCCTGCCATATGAACCAGCAGGTAAATGTCGGAAGCGTTGGATAAAGATGGTTCTATTTATTCCATAGATTTAAACAGTCTGCTAAAGAGTTGCATGTCCAAGTGCCCAATAATTGTTTTTATATAAAAATCCTCCCCCATACAGTCAAAGTAAAATTGCAGTCCACTAGCAAGTGTTGTGTGTTCTCACAATATTTTTTGCAGAGGATACATAAGCTAGGACCTATGAATATTCTACATTGGAGTGCATCCCATGAAATAATTATGTTCTCAACCGCCAGCCAAGTGAATATTATGATTTTTAGGGGACAATCCCAAGCCCAAATTTCCTTTCTCCAGTCGCGGATAGTGTGGCCCCACTTCAGTTTTTCCACTGCCCAATATACATTTTTGACCGAGATAATGCCCGTCTGGTCACCCCCCTCCCAGATCAGAGCATCTAGTCTGTCTTGTAGGAGAATCTTGGAGTTAATAATTCCACATATAAAGGTTTTCCATTCAACAAGTAAGGGTCCCCCTAGGTTCAGTGTCTCTCCAGAGAGCCAGTTTGTTGCCACCAAACCTGCGCGAGGATCCATGATAGCCTGGTGAAGATAGTAGACTCCTTTCTAATTTAATGCTTGAATAAGTTCCTCAGACAATATGGTTGATATCCCCAAACCCAGGATGCGGTCCCTCCCAATCAAAATGGAGTGACCCGATCTCGACCGCCATGTTATCCAATGCATAAGGAGGTGAAAGGATTTTAAAAGGTAGGTCCAGGACTGAGATCCCTTGATCAAGGATGTGTTGACAGTACAAAACCATCTCTCCACAGATACGAATGGTAGGTATTTAGATTTTAAAACCCTGTGCCAAAGTCCATCATGCATTAAATCCCTCCAAAGGGTATTGGCAACCATCGATCTATTGAAACAAAGAAGGTTCCTCAAGCCCCAACCACCAAATAGTTTTGGGCGGGCAATAATGTTCCAGTTGCAAAGATGAAAAATCTTCTTCTTACATCCCATCCAAAGGAAGCCAAAAACAAGTTGTCGAATCCTTTGAAGGATCGTGGCTGGAATATTTGACAAGGCCAATCAATACACTAGTTGAATCTCAAGGACATCTTTGATTAGCACTAATATGCCCCCAATGGACAACCATTGATTACACTAGTGTTTAATCCTATTTTTGTACTTTTCTAATAACCAAAGCCAATCATCTGATTTGTACCTACCCATCTTCAAGTAATAACCAAGATACATGAACCCTATCGACAGATCCTGGAAATTGTAATGATAAAAGGATTTTAAAACATCAACTACCTGTAGACTAACCCCAAAATGCAAGAAGGTAATTTTTTGTGGATTAATTTGCAGGTTGGATGCACTACAAAACAATGACAAGACTTTGTTATTCTCCTTCCATTCCTCAATGGAATCTCTAGTCATTATTAGAACATCATCTGCAAACAAAATATGTAAGATCTTTATATACCTCGACACTTTGATACCAGTCAGCAGTCCTTCCTCTTGCCTTCTCTTAAGAGCCAGGCTCAACCCTTCCATGATTAAAATAAACAACAGGGGAGACAATGAACAACCCTGTCTTAGTCCTCTTCCACTGTGGAAAAAATACGAAGGCTCGCCATTTATTAATACTAAAAATGTCGCGGATGTTATACACCCCGTGATCCAATTTGTCGTCGACAAGCCAAAGCCACATTGAAGTAAAACCAGTCTGAGAAAATCCCAACTGGTTAAGTCATAAGATTTTTTTAAAACTATCTTGAATATTAAAGCCTGAAGTTTTTTCTCTCTAATGCTATGAAGGCACTCTTGGGCAGTTCCAATAGCATTAATGAACCATCTTCCTTTCAAGAAGCCAAACTACTCCTCTGAAAGTGTGTGCGACAGGATTGGTCTAATTCTTTTGGCAATGATTTTAGAGATAATCTTGTAGCAAAGATTACAAAACGCAATCGGGCGGAAGTCTCCAAATGTAGCAAGTCCATTAAACTTGGTTATAAGCGCAATAAAAGTCGAATTAAGAGATCTGGTAACCTCACCCTTTACGCTTGCTTCTTCAATGGCTTCCAGCAAATCATTAGCTACCAGATCAAAGAAGGAAATGTAGAATTCCATAGTCCACCCATAAGGGCCCGGACTCTTTTCTTTGGCCATGGATTTTAATACATCCAGAACTTCCTCTTTTGTAACAACAATTTCAATAGTGTCGATGTCCTCTTATGTGACCAATCTAGGGTACATCCTTACTAATTCAACTTGATCGATTATCGAATTTTGATTCGATGCTTTGTAAAAATAAATAAAATGTCTCTTTTCTTCCCTTTTAATAGCTTCCTGGCCGAGGTGAACTTGCCCCTCGTCGTCCTTGATTTCCCACAAATGTTTTTTATTGCGTATGTGGCTCGCAAAATTGTTGAAGTACTTAGTATTTTTTTCCCCGCATTTAATCCATGTGGCCCTACTTTTCTGGCACCAACGTTCCTCTTCCTCCATCAATAGTTTATTGCGATCAAATTCACATTGTTTCAACAGAGTATCCCAATCAGAGTTAAGCGCAATGTCCAGATTTATTTGTAATATCCCAACTATATCAACTTCTAGCTTTACATACTGATTTGCTTCATGTTGTTTATTTTGTATAATCCATTTTTTAACCCAGGATTTTAACTTGATTAACTTAGAAACTAGTCTACATTGAGCACCTTCCTCTCTAATACCCTGATTTTCACACCAAATAGACTTGACAATATCTTTGAATGACTCATCTCGTAGATATGCAGAATTGAATTTGTAGGGATAAGCGATCCTCTTATGTCCATATTCCATTTGTAGGATAACTAGTGCATGATCCAAGATGAAGGGGAGTTCAACCCACGTTCTATATCTGACTGTGTTATCCAGAAGAGATGATGAAACAAAAACTCTGTCCAAATGCTTTAATATCCCCTACGCCCCACTTCTATTGTAATGTTCCTGACTTGGATAGTCTAGGAAATGTTGCTAATGTGTGTGTAGGATCAATCGTTTATAGCATATAAATGGTCATACAAATAATAAATGTGACAAAGGATTGCAAATTTTATATTATGATATCTCTATGGATTACAAAAGGCTGAATGCATCTGAATAAAATGACAACACTCGGCTAGATAAAAAGAGAAAAGGATCTTATCCAGAATACAAATAAACAAAAAAAGATAATACCCAGAATATGTGAGCACTGCAGGATCAATGGATGCACTGGAACTATGGCATCTCGTACGGTAACTGCTAGAAGTCTGGAAAGTTTGCCCCGAAAGATATACCTATCGGAATGGCCTGGGAACTGTCCCAAATGATGTGCCCTTCCCTATTCCTCAGTACTGGTAATTTTCGGACCCCTTCTGTTGGTGGGTTTGGACCCTGGATGGATCTCCCTGGGGGAATGCGCCCCTCTTTCTCTGGAAAAATGCATCCTAGTGATTCCACCATTGGAATCAGATGACATGTGTCTCAAAATGACTGCCTTCGTCTACTAGGAAATGGGTCGGAAGGGTTTCCCTGAATATGGCCTAAAGCTTGCTCGAGAACCCTGAATGTATCCGCCAAAAGTATCGCACTCCCAAGTCTGGAAAATGCTCCCCAGATGATTCCTCCATCGTAATCTAGCGAGGAACCAAGCAAAATATGTGCCTTGCCTTCCTCTCAAATGGGTCAAAGGGAAATCTTGGAATTATCCCTGGATGGGACAAGTCGATCTCTAAACCTCCCAGAAGTTGTGCCCTCCCTCTGGATGAATGTGCCCATGTTGTTGAACACTGAGTAATTGATGTTGAAGGATGATGGAAGAACTTTGTGATCTTCCTGGTGACTAGGGTGTGTCTCTCAACACCAAAATCATCCAATTGGTGTCTTCCTCCTAGAATCCACTGAGCTATCTCTCATGAGATGTGCCTCTCTCCTCAATGACAAGTCATAATCTACATAATAATGAATTAGGTCGCTAACCCTTCCTTTATAGCTTTCCAAAACCCTAAATCACTGCTAAAACCCTAATTCATTGTTGACTTCCAAAACCCTAAATCACTATTGAAACTCTAATT
This sequence comes from Picea engelmannii, assembly GCA_009831015.1. NCBI lineage: Eukaryota > Viridiplantae > Streptophyta > Pinopsida > Pinales > Pinaceae > Picea > Picea engelmannii. The sequence continues at coordinate 24,603 of ML798744.1, read as the reverse complement.
CACTGTTGACTTCTATTTTTAACTCATAATGACTTAAAAGCGCTTTTAACCCTTTTTAGTTCAATGTTACTTTCTGAATATAACACCTGTGACTAGAGTGAACTCTAGTAACCCTGTTTACCCATTTTTTGGTCCTGGATATAGTTTAACGGGGCGATTTATACCATTAAGCCTCCTCTATGGAGCTCCTATTTGGAAAGGGACATCACAGTCCTCCCTTCCTGAAATTGCTTGTCCTCAAGAAATACCATTCCAGGGTGTTGCAACACCTATTCGCTCTCCCAAGTAGCGTCCTCTACTGGAATCCCTCTCCATCTGATCAAACATTCTCTGATGACCCTTCTCCTCAGTTTCCACTCTCGGAACTCCAACACCTCCTCCGGAACCATCTCCAACTGTCCCTCCTCATCTAATGGGGAAAGCTCCTCTGATGTGCTAATGAATTGTCCCACTGCCTTTTGAGGCAAGATACGTGGAACACATTATGAATCTTGCTCCCCTCTGGAAGCTCTAACTCATAAGAAACCTCGCCTACTTGGTGCATGATCCTTGTTGGCCCTTGACCAAGTTTTGAAGAATACTTGGTCATATTTGACCCTTTTTGGGACTGCGACAGCTTACCAAATATGGAGCACAACGCGAAGCGGAAATTAGGGAAGCAAGAGTTATTTTTGGGTCCCTTTTAGGGTTTTGGGTTGATGTAAAGGGAAAGGGATGTCGGCTTGTGGATTTACCCATGCGTAGGCCCATTTTGTAATCTATCAATAGATACTTAGGCAATGTAAGTAGAGGATAGTAGTACATCTATGTGATGTATAGTTGAAGTCTTAGTGCTAGTAGTTGGATCTGTGTGATTGGATGTATATTGCAAGTGTTATGTGCATGATTGTAAGGAGATTGAAAAGCTAAGTGCAAGTTGTTGTAGTTTTGTGCTGAAGTGCAAGGAAGAAGGATCTAGTGAGTTGTGCAGATCTTTTGTCCTGTTCGAAGTAAGGGTCACTGAAGCTCTGTGTTGTAACCACTTGACCGAGATAATATAAAGAAGAAGACTGTGTGGACGTAGCCCCAGGGTGGGGGTGAACCACGGTAACTTTGTGTATTGTTCTTTGTGCTTCGACCTAATGTGTTTATCTCCTTCTTAGTTAAGTGCTTGTTGTGATTAAATAGATCTAGTTATGCTCTGTGCTTATGATATATGAATGAATGTTAGATCTGATGTATAAGATTCTTAGTGCTTAATCTGTTGAATCTAATCTATATTTATGTGGCTAAGTATTGAATCATCTTTAGTCTCACTGCAATGCTCTGTGCTATCTGTGAAGTACCATAAGGGTTAAATATTGATGAATGATCTATGCCAAGTGCCCTGTAAAAGATATAGTCACAAATCAGTGTCCCAACTAAGGTTGCAGACATTTGAGTCCTGCGACCACCCCTGCCTCTACCTCGGGTGAGACTTCATCTGCTTCGCAGGTGTTGCCGAAAGGGTCATTATTTAGGGTTTTGTTGGTGCGTTCTTGAGCATTGAACCCTAGGTCTGCCCCTGTGCCAACAAATGGTTCTGTTACCGAGACCTGGAACTATGATTGTTGGGAACTAAAGAAGAAAAAACTTTGTGTGAAATAAGCTCTGTGCGTAGATCTGTTGCCCTAGTGCACAGTATTCTACTTGACCTACGAAGCTTTGTGCCGAGAAAGAAAGGTCAGATCTGAAGGAAATAAGTCATATCTGCAAGAAAGAGGTTGATACTGAAGAAAATAAGTGAGATCTGAACACTTTATTCTCTAAGAAAGGAAAAAGTATAAATTTCCGCAGAAAAGAGGTAATATCTGTAAGCTCTAGCCTCTAGTAAAGGTAAGAATAGTTCAAGTTTTAGATCTAAAAGATTTTTTCTCTTTATAGGTAAGATAAGTGGAAATTTTTTGTTTTTGAAGCATGAATTTAGGTACGCTTGATAAATTTTGTCCTAGCCTGAAAACTAGAGCATTGTTAGATAAAAGAAAGTTTGATATGAATAGGTCTTATAGGAATAGTGAAATACATGTTATACCTATGCATAGAAAGAATTTTTGGACTAACCAATGGATGCAGGATCCTAGAAAGAAATTTTTGCAGGCTAGCCATCATGATCCTAGCGCGCAGTACAAGAAGAGTTGGGGATCATGGACGAGAAAGAGAGGATTA
>ML798743.1:115602-164902 GCA_009831015.1 Picea engelmannii | reverse complement strand
TCATCTCTTACCCTTTTTATTTGGCCTCCTTTGGTTTCCTTTTATGCTCCTTGTGCTTTCAAAGCTTCTTCTTTCCTTTGTGCTTCTTATGATTTCAGAGCTTCTTTTTCCTTTGTGCTTTCATAGTTTCTTCTCTCCTTTTTCCTTCTTGTGCTTTCAAAGCCTCTTCTTTCCTTTGTACTTGTGATTTGGCTTTGGCCTCTTTCTGCTCCCTTCTTACTAATGCCAAGACTGTTATTTCTGGGCATTAACTGTTGGAAACAATCCTCAAGTCACAACTATTATGCAGGATGTAACTGTTAGCTACTCATTCTAACATTACTACTTGCCAACAACAAATCTTCCAGCACTGATATCCGTGTAGGAAATATGATTTCAGATCTGTTCATATGTGGTAAATACATCAATTTTCCCAACATACCCACATTGTACAGTAACTCACTGATCTGTGCTAAGTTTAGCACTGCTTCCTTGAATTCCATGCTTAAAATACTGTTGTTTTGACTTGTGATTTCGCTGACCTCTGACGTGCAGATATTTTCCATGCTGAATATGAGCCCAAGACAACATTATCCCACGAATTCTCATGAAAATATTGGCCAAGGAAAAAGTTCCAAGAATATCCTCGTGCCCAAAGATGAGGTCGAACCTCTGCTTCTACTTGGCATAATTAGCATAGTAAAGTTAACATGCTTGCCAACTATACCCAAGGAGTTTGACTTAGTATCCAAACTTGACAAAATTAGCATAGGTAAGTTCGACTTGGTTTTCCTGCTTGGTTTAACAATACCAACTTGATTTATTGCCTTTATTTGCATGCAAGGATTGGATAGACAAAAGGTCATATCAGGCTTTTGTGCTTTAGCAAAATTAGATAAACTGCTAAATACACCAAAGGAATTGAATCAACTTTTGTGCTTAACTATTTTTAGCAGCAAGATGATTTAGGACCTTTTTGCTTGATTAGTTTAGAAAGGATACTAAGTGTGGATACAAGGTGAATTACGGTGCAATAACAGTAAATATTCCTAGTTATTAAAGAAGAATTTAGTAACCTATGAGGAGGGTCAATTTAGGAAAGACATTGAGTGTGATTAACCAATCACGCTAGGTTTTGGTTTGAGAAGAGATAGTAAGGCAAGTTAGAGTTTTTGGGAAGTCAAACCTAGCAAGGAGTTAGAACTTGAGGGAATTGAAATTAGGGTTTCAGCCCATGGTAGATTTAGAACCTCTTAATCATGGAAACCCTCCAACTAGCTGGCATGTATCACACTGGGAGAAAAATCCACCTGTTGAACATTGCACTTGACTCATCATCCTTCACCTATCGGAAACTAGAACCATTCCACCACTACACACTTGGAACCATGACATTGCACCTTGTGCCTACCACAAATAGAAACTGCTAAATATAGACATGCCCAAAAAAGAAGAAAGAGAAAAAAAGACTGAACAAGAAGGTAACCACAATGAGACTACTATGGTCTACCAATCATAGCACATCTAAAATAGACATTGGTAAAAATAACATCTTGCATGTTGATGAAAGTAGTCTCATTAGAATTGATTTTCTACAAGGAACCCAAATCTGTGTTCAGAAACATGTAAGCCCTGAAAAGTAAACTACTAAAAGTAGTAGTTTTTGTTAAACTGCTTGCATGTCACTCATAATGGGTTCATTGACATTGTGATCTTGCGAGGACCAATAATATATAAACATATCTAACATGTGGGCCCCAGAACTCTTGCTCTTGGAAAAAAGCAAACTGCTAAAAACAACAGTTTCTCAGAATTGGGTGAAATTAACTCTATAGCAATCTCTAATCATTGTGAAAACTTGGATGCAGTTGTAATGGAACCAACATGATAGGGTTTGGTTGGAACTTAAACCTCTAGTTGTTCAAGAAAGTTTGGGACCTTGTAGAGTTGATTTGGCTCCTGGTCTTGTGTTTTCTATCCCAGGGTATGGAGTCAGAGCTTCTTAGAAGTCTAGAGGAAGTCAGTCAACCCATCATTTTTTTTTTGGGGGGGGGGGTCGAGAAGTAATCCTAGGGCTCACTAATTTGATATCCAAAATAGTATTGGCCTCTGCTAGTCTTCCCTACACAAACTAGAAGAAAAGAAAGAAAGAGGTGATTTTCTTGGTCAACTCTGTCCAAGGTAGTCCTTGTAAGGAGTGCAATCTAAGCCTAAAAGTCTCCCTCATGAGTAGAACTAGGCATCATTGGTATAGAATTTAGATAAAGAAAGAAAGTGGAGAGGAAGCCACCCGAGTCCCAGTAAAGGTAGTAAAATCTCCCTTTAATATCATAATAGAGAGGACGTCTAAAAATGAGATGTTCCTCTGACTTGGTCTTCTGCAAGTGGATTAGATGTAAATCCTATTAGGGTATGGGATGTGGTGACTAGCCTTAACAAGAAGTCAATGAGAGGCTACCTGAAATTATCCAAGAGGAATCCTAAGGGTGTGCACCTAGTGTTTGTGCATATACACAGGTTTGACAATAAGGTTGTCTCTTAGTTGCTTGAGTGCTTAGACTAAAAATCCATCTTGGGACTAAGACCCTCATGAGGTGCTATCCAAGTGAATTGGATGTATTGCTTGTAAATATCCTCTCTAATCACTTGGTTTGGATCCTACTTAGACATCAGGAGGTGACATGGAGTGTTTAGAGTGCTTGAAAGGGGGAAGGCAACCAAAGGAGATGGCTATCGACTGAAGTAACTTGTAAACGTTTGAATGCAACAATATATCCATCATCATAATAATAAGAAGGATATAAACCCTGAGTTTATTCACAACTTTGACATAAATATCAACAGTAGAACATATAAAGGAAGGCTTTAAGCAAATACAAAATCAATAAGCACCTCTCTGAAGTCGTCGCTACACCAATCAGATATGTGAGTTTGCAAATTGCCACTGTGGTCGAGCCTTAGCGCGGAGTCACGAGTGGGGTCCTCCTTTGCGAGCGGGGTCCTCCTCTGTGAGTGGGGTCTTGGACTAAAAAAATATGGTCACTTCCAACTGGTGCCTGGGATGAACCTGGGAGTAACCCATTACCAACCAGAAGAAAGTCCAAGAGTAAAATACTAAACCCGTAAACCTCAAGGCCCAAAGGGGAAATAAGAGGTAACAGAAGAAGAGTAAAACTGTAATTTGTAAACCTCCATTCCATCAAACCCCAAAGGGGAAATTCAAATAAGAACGAATATGTAAATTGGGGAATGCATTTCAGATCCCATATAATTTATACCATGTGGGAGGGCCAAAAATCTCCATGTTCTTTGGAAATCGGGCAAAGGGAATATTGAAATCGGGCAAAGGGAAATTGTAGGTTGTAGCTACCCAATGTTGAGTGTCCACTGCCCATACCACAAAATTGGGGCGAAATTAAACCATAAACCCCGATTTTACCAAATGGCAGGGCGAAGAAGCTATCATAAATTCCCATATTTCTAGAAATTTGGCTAATGGAAGCTTGTTCCTCCAAATTTCAGGGGCTAAATATAATTTGTTTTCCTCTATCCCTCCTAAAAACATTGGCTAACCCTGTACACGATTTTTACCCTAAAATAAATTACGGGCTAATGAAATAAGTTTAAAAAAATCACTCTAATACAAAAAATTCGCCCAATAAAAAATTAGAGCCCCCTTAATTTTGCCCATGAGCGAAATTTCGCCCCTAAAATCATTTATGATATTGATTACATATGTGTTTTCTTTATGTTAATTATTTTTTCTCAGACAGTAATTCAATGTTCATTTGGTTAATGTATTAGTACTAAGCCCTTTGGCATAGAATCACTGTTTTCATGTTTGAGAAACCAGTTATCCCAAGATCAGCCTCTTCCGAGTAGTTGAAATTCAATCCTGTTACTTGTCAAGTTGGATTATGTTGACTTGCATCTCTCAAACTAGTCCCAACCAAGAGAAAAATATGAAAAAGAACAGTCCTACATGAAGGGAGAGTTTTCACAAGAAAACACAAATCCCATCGATAAATTGGCTGGATCGCAAGATCTTGAGAACCATTCCATCTCAAACGCTACAGAGTCTAATTGGGCCTCGGTGGTGGGTTTGGCTCTTGCTATTGAATCAAGGGATTTAAGACCCATCAACAGAATTGGTGCTAGAAGGAGGGCCTTAGAATGAATGGTTGAGTATATAATTTGTATATTATTTCAAACAACCTATAGATTCATAGCATCCCACATGCATGGCTGGTCTACCACAAGATAGCCCACACTGCCGAGTATTCCTGAAATGGATAACTCACCCAAGCACAAGAAATAATCTTTTCACCCTGAAATACCTTACGCCCTTCCTCACGAGGAAGTTGATCAATTCAGGAGAATCACTAGAGCCTACGCTTGACAGATCGGTGCATTACCCCTAACTCCCATCCTCCCTCGAAGAAAAGACAAAATAAGACTAGTGGTCAGCACTCTCGACGAATTTTTCGTACACTCCGTGGAAGACTTAGTAGATTTCGCGATCACCAAAATTCAAGAACCTCTCGATCTGATACCCGAAACACCAGCCACCAATGTCTTTGATCCAAATGAATTTTCGGAAGAAGAAGAGTTTGACTCAGACACCGAAGATATGGAGGATGAGAATAACCATGAAGAAGAAAGGGAAATCTCGATTCAAAATAATCAACCTTGGTTAGCCGAAGATGTCGTGGCCGTCCCTGGACGGGCACATAATCTGCCCCGACACCCGGAGAAGTCGCTTCCCAAGTACGATCCTGAGACTTCAGGTTTACTTGAAGACCATATGGAGAAATTCATACTCGTGATCATAATTATGAATGTTCAACATGAAGACATAGTTTGCAGAATTTTTCCCTACACATTTGAGAATTCGGCCTCCACGTGGTATTTTAATTTCCTAGTAGGATCTATAACCAGCTAGACTAAATTCCAAAAGGATTTCCTAGACAAATTTTTAGAAGAAAATGCTACGGGAGCCTTGATGGCTGAATTGTTTGCAGCTAACATGAACTCGAAGGATAGGGTTAAGAATTTCAATCAAAGATTCACGACCATCTTGAACAAATTTCAGCCTGTGGCGAAACCAACTCAAGAATTACAAATCGAGGTTTATGCTAACGCACTCCCGACTTCTATCTCTATGTTCATAAAAAGAGCCACCAAACAAACCCTTACGGAAAATTTTGAAGAAGCCAAAATAATAGAATTCCAGATGAAAGGATGTAAAGAAGGCTAGGCCTCTCTTGTAAAGAGAGAAACCTAGCCCCCTCCTAGGAGGGGTCTCCTTTTGACTAGGCCGTCGGGGAAACTGACCGAACAAATTCCTAACAAAGGTAATGGAGATATAGAATACCTACAACACATGGTTAAGAAATTGTCAAATGAAATCATAGACATGAAGAGGAGTGCAGGGGGAGGGAAACCTAAGCCAAAATCCCTATAAGACGTTCTTCAAAAGGAACCAGCCTTTAAGAGCAATTAAACCTCCACCAACCAGCTTAAACATTGACCTAGGGAATGTTGCATTGATTCTTTCTGTACTTATCACCAAGAAAACCACTCTGAAAGAGAATGTCCTCAATGGGTACATGGCATGAATTTGATGGCCAATCGTTTTCTATACGATGTCTCCCTGACTGAATAGTGAAGAAGTTCAGCCATAAATATTATTGATCAGGAAGAGGCTGAACCACCATGAGACATAGCCATGCTGATATGGGATCCCGACGTGATGACATCTTCGGATGATCTATTTAAACCTCGGGAACAACCCACAAAAGTCTTGGTAGCACAGACACGTAGTAAAGGTCAACCCATCTCGAAAGATACCAGTGTCGCCCAGGCCTCGCAAAGTAAGTTAATCCCCTATCACCCGAAAATACCTTTCACCCCCGGTAAGAGGCCTATAAGCATCCATACCTGGGAATCTCCCAAACTAGATTACAATGTAGTTGAATATTTAAATAATCTAAAGGCTAATATATCGGTTATGGATATATGTAGAATTCCTCAACTGAAAGACTTTGTGTTGCAAGATTTGGGATCTGTAGAAGACTCGATGAATGGCAATGTTCAACAAAAGAATCTATCCCCAACCGGTCTGTTGAGAAATACGACCATAAATACCTACACGGAAGGAAGGAAGGAGATACCTTTTGTCCCACCCTTCCTTCTAACATTTGAAGTCTTCAACCGAAATATTCACAATTGTTTGGTAGATTCTGGGGCGTCTTCTAATGTAATTCCCTTGGTAGTTTGTAATAAGTTGGGTGTTGTCCCTCTCCAAATTGATAAGCATGTCATACAACTAGACAGAACCCAAGTTAAGATTATGGGAGAAATCAAATATGTAATGATCAAGATAGAGACACATCCTAATTTCGTGCAAATAATTGACATCATTGTAGTAGATATCCCAGAGGCATATGGAATACTGCTGAGTTGTGACTGGTCTAAGAAGCTGGATGGATATTTTAGTATGGACTGGATACACCTTTGGTTACCACTAAAAGGATACAAGAACATGATCTAAATCGATAGACAAAGATATCTGAAGCATACGATCACCAATCTAGAAACCCTGAACAAAATCGCGTCTACTGATTTCCCAGTATTGGGCAATTACTCTTGTGATTCCCACTTCAGGGAATTTTATCCTCTACTATCCACTGTTCCTCTTACACAAAAATTTGAAATAATATTTCAAGAGGAACTGTCGATGCCAATAGGGAACACTCTCTTTTTCCAAAATCCTGCGATTGAGCTTACGGGATGAGAGATCGGTAAGTAAGAAATCGATATAGAACAAGGAAAGGGCGATTGCCTTTCACAGAATTAAACCCTCTGCTTTGATGGATCCAAATCACAAGAAGGGTCACGAGTAGGGTGTATCCTTATCAATCCTAAAGGGCGATGTTATTTCCTATCCTGTAGGATAGAATTCGAATGTACCAACAACACTGTCGAGTATGAAGCTCTAGTACAAGGATTAAAGAAAGCCATAGATTTGGGTGTCAAGGAATTGACGATTTTGGGTGATTATGAGATTATTGTTAGGCAAGTGAGGAACACTATACATTGAAATTTACCTCATCTTAAGAAATATCAGCTGGAGGTGCACAGGCTAATAGAGCACTTTGACACTTTCAACATTACTGCGATACCTAGAGAAAAGAAAACTCTTGCTGACTCCTTAGCCACAACCACTTCCAGGCTGTTACCTTTAGAAGATTATGAAGCTTCCCAGTTCACAGTAGAGCTCCTCTACAAACTGTCGGTGTTGAACAACATTTCTAATTGGAAAGTCTTTGAAGGTGACGAGAAAATCATAAACTTCTTGACCAACCAAGACAATTTCAAATAACTAGGCATAAATGATGAATATTTCCAAGAGAAAACAACTGAAACTAATCCCCAAGTAGGACAAGATGTCAAAAATTTGAAGGCTCACACAATCCCAAGGGGGATAGCTAATCTAGATATTTTGTTTGATCTAAAGGATTGTTTTAAAGGACCTAAAAACGAGAAGACTGGTAGCTCTTGCCCCCTCCATGAAATTGTGAATCTCAGGACTCCAGAGGCCCCGAAGAATGTTAATCTCGAAAAAACTATGTCTAAGGGAGAGAGTAAGGCCTACCTCAAATTATTCAGGCAATACCAGGATGTTTTTATGTGGTCCTATAAGGATTTGAAAATGTACGACACCCGTATTATTCAACACACCATCCCGTTGAAACCCGAAATGAAACCTTTCCAACAAAAGCTTCGAAAGTATCACCCATACCCGGAACCCCTCATGTATCAGGAATTGAGGAAGATTTTAGATGCGGAGATAATTTTTCAGGTTAGACATTCCACCTAGGTAGCAAATTTTGTCCCAGTAAGGAAAAAGTCGGGAGAGATCCGATTGTGCGTAGATTTATGGAACCTCAACAGAGCTTTAGAAAAGGACAATTATCCCGTCCCACCGATGGAACAACTCCTGCATACTGTGTCAGGATCGAATATTTTTTTCTTTACTAGACGGTTTCTTAGGCCACAACCAAGTGTTGGTTTTAGAGGAAGACCGTTTAAAAACCACCTTCCAAACCAAATGGGGACCCTTCTCTTATAAACACATGCCTTTTGGGTTAATCAATGTAGGAGCCACCTTCCAAAGGGCCATGGACGTGGCTTTTCGGGGACTTATCAATAAGTGTGTGGTGGTGTATCTAGATGATGTAACAGTATATTCGAAGAGTAGGTATGAGCACATCCAACACCTAACCTAGATTTTTGAGAGATGTGGGAATTATGGTATATCGCTAAATCCTAAGAAAACTATCTTCGGTGTCGAGGAAGGTAAGTTGTTAGGTCATATTATATATTGAGCAGGGATTCACATAGATCTGGAAAGGATTAAGGATATATCCCAACTCCTGCTACCCCATAACAAGAAATCCATGCAATCCTATTTTGGGAAAATCAATTTTGTGAGGAAATTCACTCCCGATTTTGCCGAAATTATCAAACCTTTACAAAAGATGATTTGCAAGGATGCCAAATTTAAGTGGGATAATGAGCAAAAAAGTGATTTCAACGATATCAAAGCCACCATATCCCGGGCTCTGGTGTTGCGAAATCCTGATTTTAATAGAGACTTTTCCCTTTATACTGTCTCCTCCGACCAATCGTTAGTGACGGTTTTAACCTAGAAGGACAATGATGACAATGAAGCCCTAGTGTCCTTTATGAGTACTAATCTTCAAGGAGTCGAGCTCAATTATCCCGCCATAGAAAAATAGGCCTACGCAGTCTATAAAGAAGTAAAACATTTCAGGTCCTACATTCTCAAGAATCACACTAAGGTGATTGTACTGCACCCTGCGGTTCAATCCCTATTTACCCAACAAGAAATGGGGGAAAGAAGGGTGAACTGGATGGAAGTAGTCTAGGAATTTGACCTAGATATAAAACCTGTGAAGCTAGTAAGAGGAAAAGTTTTCTGTAAGCTCACAACCAAAGCGTAGGATCAAGCAAATGAAGATCCCAGGTGGGAAAACGAAATGACACTATGGTGCAATGAAGTAGCATACATCTCCCCAAGACAATACTCTTGGTACAAAGATTTAGCTTATCTTTTACATCACGGAGCTTGTCCCAAGAACCTCAACCCTATGGAAAGGAGAGCCCTGAGATTGAAATCTGCATAGTATCACCTCATAAATTCGGTTCTCTTCCGGATCAATTATGATGGGTTACTATTGAGATTTCTTGAATAAGAAGACATTGACAAGGTGTTGAAGGAACTCCATGACAACCCCGTCGGAGGACACTTTGTAGGGAACACCACTGCCCATAAGATTCTGAGAGTTGACTATTACTATCCCACCTTGTTTAAAGATGCTCATACTCACGCTAGGAACTGTAAGACTTGTCAAATAAGTGTTGGAATGGAGAAAAGGGAAGCAATCCCACTTCATCTCGTGACTGTCTCCAGGCCTTTTGAGCAATGGGGGTTGGATATCATAGAAGAAATTACTCCTAGTTCTTCAAAACTCCACAAGTACATTCTTACTTCTACCAACTATTTCACGAGATGGGTAGTGGCCATTCCTCTGACTCATGTAAACAAGAAGGTAGTAATCCAATTTATAGAACCACAACTGATCACAAGGTTTGGTGTCCCCTCTGTTCTGGTCTTCGATAATGTAGCTTAATTTTCTTCTACCCTGTTAACAGAGTTTACTCTGGACAAAGGGATCATTATCAAGTACTTTGAAAATTACTACCCTCAGGGAAATGGTGTGGCAGAGTCAACTAATAAAAACTTGGTAAGAATACTGAAGAACAAGGTCACAGATAACCAAAGAAATCGGCACAACCAACTCCATAATGATCTATGGGCCGATAAGGTCACACCCAAGGAAGCTGTAGGGAATTCCCCATACTTTCTGTTCTACAGACAAGAAGCCATCGTCCCAAAGGGGCTTTATCTACCATCTCTCCAATTGGCCCAAGACTCCAATGAGGAACCCTCAGAGGCCATGCAATAGAGAATCAACACTATGCTCATGCTGGAAGAACATAGAGAAAATGCTAGGTCGTAGTTCCGAGCTTATCAACAGATAGTGAAATGATGGTTTGATAAACATAAGGCTAAAGAAAAGAACTTTGAGGTAGGAGACTTAGTGCTGAAGTGGGACAAATCAAACGAACCAAAGGGAAAAAATTCTAAGTTTCAAAGCCTATGGCTGGGACCTTTCAAAGTGGTCAAGAAAATCGGGGCAGGTACCTATCGATTGCAGAATCCTAGAGGGGAACCTGATGCCCTCCCAGTGAATGGTCAAGCCCTAAAACGATACTTTCATTAATAATAATAATAATAATAATAATAATAATAATAATAATAATAATAAATAATAATAAAAATAAATAAATAAAATTGTGTAATATATATAGGTATAGATAAATGTGTTCCTGTTATGAACCATAGATTTTTCATTCGCCCAGTGAATCGCCATTTTTTGAGCACTCAACACACCCTAAAAAAGGTCTATGATTTTTCTTTCTTGGGCACCACTCAATCTTTTGCATCGACTGTCTTCACTTCAGTTATGAAACTAATACCTTTTCTTATCTTATATGTTTACTTGAACTTGTAATTAAGAGTCATCTTAACTATAAAGGGGACTTGACAACCACTCAAGGAATCGATGACCCAGAAGTTTCCCCAATGCGCTTCAAAGGTTCAACATCGATAAAAGGTGTAAGGTGGTGAAAATCGTTTGGAAAATCAAAGTAGCCGAGTACCGGCCTTCATCGACATCAACCGATGAAAGCGTTTCTTTCCTATGAACAACCCCAGGAAGGATTTTTCTGAAGATTGATCCATTCAGTTTCGACAGAAAATTTTAATAGTAAACACCATGTAGAGGTAAGGAGTAAAGACCCCCGACGCCCGAAACAATTTTCAATGATAAAGGCTCATAAAGTGAAGGCCCACCGAGAAGTTGCATACTAATTTTTTTCCCCTAATTACCAACCATGATATCATCGACGTCAGAGGTTCTATAAAGAGGATATCAATATAAGTATGCACTCAGATAGTAGTCGATCCCCGATCCCTACCCCGAGGTGATGTGACGTGACAAGATGTTTTACCTTCGTATGTGTCAGATATGCCACATTCAAAGCTGATAGTTAGTTCGTAGATTGCACATTAGTTACTAATTCATGCATGAATCAAAAGGATCTGTTAAACCCATCGATAAAATGCATCTTCTTCCGCGCCTCCGCCGTCAACCAGTTAAGGTTATCTGCAGAAATTCAAGGGTAATTTATTTTGAATTTACATTTATTACTTGTATTAACTGATTGATATGACTGGTAGTACCTCTCCAGTTATATATTGTTTGAGTCATTGTGCATGGTCCCGTTCTGCACAACAAGAAATTCAGAACAAACAGAAGAGTGAAGCCAACAACCCGGAAGAAATGCCCAAAGTTAAGTGAGTATTAAGAAATTATCTTAGCAAGCATTACAACTATGTATCCGCTAATGGTTTTCATGCATTCCATTTTTATATATGCGTACTCGATTGTACTGTGTACACATGTTCAAAAGGAATTTTAAATTGCAGGAATAATGCCTCCGAAGAAGCCTTCCACTAGGAAATCACTGAGAGCCCCTAAGCTGCAAGAATTAGAAGTAGGAGAAGGCTCCTCCCTAGCAGTTGTGAGACAATTAAAATTCACTCCAAGGAAATGTTTTTCATTAAGACAATCACCAAGGAGCCCTTTGTCCAGCCCCCAATTTTCGGAGACACAGAGGCAAGTATTAGAGCCAAGATGGCATTTCCTCGCTGGGAAGAAGTTTTCAAGAAAATCAAGAAAGAAGAACTCGAATATACCCCGCATAGCGATCCTGATACAAGGAAGCTCGACAATGAGGTCCTCCCCAACATTCGCAAGGCTTATCTACACATGGTGGCAAGCCGGTCTCTGGTCTTTCCTTGCATTGAGCTCCTGAAGTGGATCATTGACCACACTGACCCCAAAAAATGTTTGATTAATGATGATAACGCCGAATGCGTCGGGGTCTTCCTGCCATTAGAGGTTCAAATTTACTATAAGCTCAAATATTCCGAGCTTAAATTAAGCAAGGATTCCCCTGAAGTTCAAACTACACCGTAGATGGAAGAACTCTTGTACCAACAAAGTCAGCTGCTAACGAGATGAATGCAGGATAACCCACACCTTACCATAAGTCCTACGATTTCAATTACCGTCCAAAGTGTCCCGATGGAGACAATTGGCCCCAACTCCTTAAATATTGGTAACACCAACGACTCAAATAACCTTCGATCCCCAACGATGCCGGTCAAATCCCCATAAGGTGAAAGAATTCCTACAGAGACAGGTCAGGTGTCGATAGAAACACAAGCACCTAATCCCCTGAGCAAACTTATACATATATACAGTGATGACGAAAGTCCAGAGCCATCTCACGGATCCCCAGTACATGTCCAAGAGGAAGAAATCCCTGAGAAAACTGCTTCCCCTGAGCACGAGGCCCAAGACAAGCAAGTCTTACAAAAGGAAACAGGGTCTGAAGGTGGCCTCGACAAAAGAGAGTCCGAAAAATAAGAAGCAGAAGTAGGTCCAAGTGATGAACCTCCACAAAAGTAAATCGACAGTTCTATGGTCGATGAGAAAGTAAGCAATGAGTCTATACCCGATGCCTCCATTTTGCCCAATATTCAAAACCCCAACGAGCGACAAGTAGAGGTCGGATCTACAAAACAGAGTGAAGAAGTTCGAGAGCCCACTTCTGAAAAAATATACACCATGGGTAGCCTCAGAAACAACCTCACATGGGGAGATCAATAGATACCAGAACTGGTAGACAAAGTAGTAGACATCTATGCGATCTCCTATGATCAAAAGAGGAAGTCCATCATTCAAAGGACTGCAAAAAGGTGAAGGATCACTTTGGATCAATCCATCGTGGTTACATTAGAAGAGAACTTAATCAACACTACATATGCTCGCACATCTGAACTAATCGGCGTAGGAAAATCCCTCTCAGATGCCTCTCAGGACAAAGCCATAAGAGATAAAAAGGAACTAGCCGACACCCTCAAAGAGCTCGAACACCTGCACCATCTTGTCAAATACTATAAAGGAGATACACAGACCACTGTGTATTTGAAGGGTGAGTTCAAGAAGGTTTATAATGATTTCAAGAAGGAAAGGCACCTCTTAATCGAGAACATAGTCGAGTTCCAGGAGGATACTCTCATGGCACTTGTGACGTGAAAACAGATGGAGAGGTGGCTCGAAAAGGCACAACAAGCGGTAGAGAGAATCGAATACATTAAGGCATTCCAACAGGGACAAGAAAAGGAAAATCATGGAATTCGACTGGTTGGGAAAAGTAGTCTTGACCACATGAAGAAATCCACCAAATACTAGGCGAAGATGACTCGGGACCCACACCGAGAAATCCAAGAGAAATGGGTCAAGTGACAGAAACACTGGGGTAAAATTAATAAAGGGATGAAATATGTCGGTCTCCTTGAATTCAACACCCCTGATGAATTTAATAACCCGAGTGATTTTTTCAAGACCCACTCCATTCAAGACTTTCTTTGGGTTGAAGAATGCACAAAGATAGCCGATGCAAAGACGGGACAAGTGCAACAATTTGTGAAACATCCAATCAGAGCCTAGACCATGTTGCAACTACTAAATGCCAGTTTGGTAAAGTACCGAACACATGCAGTAGATATCAGAGGAGTATATGCCGCCCCAATGGAACAACATCGGTTCCAATGGGCCCAAACCTGTGAAGATCTATTTATTTGTTGGTCTGAATATGAAGAAAGTCACATGTTTCAACAAATATCCCAGATGAACTGTTAAAGAAACTGTTGGATGACCGTGCCACATGGTGATTTTTTTTTGGTTTACACTGTACTTAGCTATTAATTTCAGTTGAATGTTATATTATAAATAGAGACATCAACCGATTAGTCAGGGTTCGATGGTTGTTGTAAGAACTATTTCTTTTTGGTTGTTAAGAAATATTCTGAGACTGTTGTGAATTGAGAAGTCCTTCTGGACTAAAGACAAGCTATTTTCATCAGATGTATGTGATTGGAGTTGGAGAGGAATTACTTCCTATCCTGTTCCATGAATGATGCAGTAAATGAGTAAGAGCAATTAATTTTGTTGTCAAGTTATCTGGTGCAATGTTTTGATGTTCTTTTCTTAATGATGAAGATAAATCATTGTGTTGTTATGTGATGAATGTTATGGTAGATGAATTGTTTTTCTTACCATGATCTTGATTACATATGTGTTTTCTTTCTGTTAATTATTTTTTCTCAGATATTAATTCAATGTTCATTCGGTTAATGTATTAGTACTAGGCCCTTTGACATAGAATCACTGTTTGCATGTTTGAGCAACGGGTTATTCCAAGCTCAGCCTCTTCCCAGTAGTTGAAATTCAATCCTGCTACTTGTCAAGTTGGCTTATGTTGGCTTGCATCTCTCAAACTAGTCCCACCCAAGAGAAAAATACAGAAAAGAAAAGTCCTACCTGAAGGGAGAGACTTCACAAGAAAACACAAATCTCATCGATAAATTGGTCGGATCACAAGATCTTGAGAACCATTCGATCTCAAACGCTGCAGAGTCTAATTGGGCCTCAATGGCAGGTTTGGTTCCTGCTGTTGAATCAAAGGATTTAAGACCCATCAACACATAGTTTATTTCACACAGTGATCACCGTGTTAGTGCCATATATCTCATTGCATTGAACAATTACTCTTCGAACCTGAGATATTCAACCACGAGTATGCATGTCGGACAAGCTTAGCACTGTAGAGAAAATTGTCGAAGAAGTTCTTATTGACCTAATGACTGAGAGAGTAATGTATGAAAGAGCGATGTCTACAAGTATTCAAGTGTCCTCAATGAGAAGACTGCAAGCCTCTCCCTTGATTTCTCACAAAGATGGATCATCCTGACCATCAGCAGAAAAGAGAACTAAACACAGAGATCACCTAACCAATGTGAAGTTGATCCTATCCATATTTCTAGATTACATCCCATCTCTAGCCGGGGCAGTGAGTCAAGATAGCATGCCAAGAGAATTTGAGTACACCATAGTTACTGCGTACCTCCCAAAGGGGATACGCACAGTTCACACACAGAAGGATAAGATCACAGCGTTGAAGTTCAGTGACTTCAACCTCGAAGATCACAAAAACTACAGTATGCTTGCCCTATATAAGTACCTGACCAAGATGAAGGGGAATAACTCAAAGATAATCCCTCAACCATGGATGATGAACCTCACATAGTCCACTCTATTAAATGTCATGGAGATCCCACACTTCAAAAGGCACCAAGAATTCAATGCCCATGTCAAGTTATTTCTATCCTGTTATCATGGCGGTTAATTATGGTTAGACCAATGGATTAAATTCGACCCGAAACTGATCCATAGGATCACAATCTTGAGTATGCAAGGACCCAATCCATAGGAGTTCTATCCAGGGAAAGCCACAGATCGTGCACTAGCACAAAAAATCAAGGATACATATGAAATGTCAAAAAGGGAACGCGAGGCTACAAGGTAGCCTCCATCTAGAATGGCGCAGTGCACCTCGCCTGTCAGTTAATTGTAGGAAAGTTAGTAAGGAAGAATAGACCTACATAGGTCACAGGCTTTGTTGTTGACCTCACGGGGAAGTTCATAGAAGGTTTACAGATGAACTGGGAAAAGTACCTAGTGAATCAACTGGAGCTAGACTACCGCGAAGCCCAAGATCAGGGCTACGAGTTCCATTTCACCTAGCTCCTGATCCTTATCATCTTTGTTTCCTGGGAGATGCTGGAAGGTGCAACCTTCCTAGATATTGAACCATTCAAACCGCTTGCTGCAAAGTTTTCCACACTATGGTACTCGATCGATATGAACAAACAGTGGAATTCGAATGTTGTTTTTCACACCTAGTACCTTTAGCTGAAGAGAGCCATAGAAGCAAAACCTTGCATGACTCTGAACACCTTATAGATATTCTGGCCTCTGATGAAGTTCTGCGCAGATCGACACTTCATCTACCTTACTGCGTAAACCGATGAACATAAGGAGCAGCTGTAGTCATACTACAAGCTCACGGAAGAGGATCTTGAGGAGATCACTAAGGACTAGTCGCCGGACCTCCTTATTCCAGCAGACCCTTCAGATATGTCTAAACAACCCAGAAACACCCGGACCTAGTAAAATGAAGAAGATCGAAGAAGTCCAAGAATTAAGCAGTGCCTTAGGAAAGATTGTTTTAGTATCACTTGACCGAGGGGGTGATGATGAAGTAGAAGAAATAAATGGTACAAGAGCTAAACAAAAGCAAGGTGAAGTAACACCGCCAAGAGATGAGATCGATCCCCTGAAGAAGAGGAAGGTTTCTCCCCTGAAACCTTCTTCCCATAAGAAATCGAGAGAAACCATGACCAAGATGAAGATCGTACTTACTACTGATGATTTCGACTTCATCATAGCATCCCTCGACGTTGCTTCACTAGAAATCATGGAGAAACAAGAAGATATGCAAGAGGAAATGTATGATAGACTTAAGGTCAAGTTCCAAGGGGTACAACAATCCCTTTAGTCTAGTCGCGCAGTGTCCATTGCGCCCCTGTCATCAGGAGAACCAGAGTTGGGGGATGAGCCAACCCAACTCCATTGATTAGTTGATGCGATCAAAGATCGTCTTTGTCACACATAAGAAGAATTAGAACAAGCTACCCAGACCTTGAAGCAAGTACAAGGTGACATTGTAGAACAACGCAGAATTGTAGAATAGGAGAAGGTTTCTCTCCAGGCCAAGTTTGAAGTAGAGAAAGCATAGATGCAACAAGAGAAAGAACAATTGCTCGCAAAGCAACTCGAAGTAAAAGAAGTAGTAAACAGATCCCTCCACTCTATGGTAGGCTTAGAGATATAGGCTAAATATCGAGTCACGCATCAAGTAGAGAAGCTTGCAGAAGCTGTCCAACAACTACATCAACGAATAACATATTTAGAGATCCAAACTGTACCTGACACCCCGCAGGACATAAGGGACCAAAGGGAAGCAACTGCTTGAAGTGCAATTGAAAGAATAAAAGTCCTTCCTCTGGATTGCAAGAAACTGAGTGATCGCAATGCCCAGACCTACGAGCAACTAATTGAGAATCCAGAACTGAAGGAACTGGGGTCGTAGCTCCAGGAAGTGAAGTATCAAGAAGAGACAATACAGACACAATTGAATCTCCTGTCAGTTGTGGAAAGAATGAAGTGATCCCAAGAGCAGCACACTTCCCAAAAATAGTTCCATACTATTCAGAGCAGAGTTATGGGAGTAACTCAAAGGCTCCAACTTTTACAGGACAAGGCTTACCAACTGTTCAAAAAAATCGAGGGTCGAGGAGAAGAACTGGAGCAAGTTGTCACTACAGTTGAACAACGCCTCGAAGGACCTGTCAATGAAGCATTCATATAAGAGTTCACTGAATAGGAGGCCGTAGCACAAATACAAGTCGAAGAAACTCGAGCCAATATTGAGGCTTTTGAAGCAAGACTAGTTAGATCATAGTGACTTGAGATGAGACATAGGTGAGTGTTGGGGGCCTGTTGGCCCTTGACCTAGTTTTGAGGATTCTTGGTCATGTTTGACCTAATTTTGGGACTTTGAGAGGATATCAAAGGCAGAGTGCAAGGTGAAGCGGATATCATGGGATCTCGGCCTATTTTAGGGGCCTTTTTGGGATTTGGGATTATGTAACGGGTATGGGAATGTCAGCCCATGGGTTTTCCCATGCTTAGGCCTATTTTGTATGTATAAATAGATGCTAGGCGATGTAGTGAGGAGATAGAGAAACAAATGGATGAGTGCTATATTTGGATCTGTGTGATCAAGAGTTGTAAGTGATTTGGTGCATACTATGTGAGACTTGCAGAGATAATTGCAAGTCATTGTAAGAGACTGTGGAAGGCCGCATGCTTAGATCTACTCAGGGAAGGAGGATCTAGCAAGCTACGTGAATCTCTTGTCCTATGCGGAGTAGGGGGTTTTGAGGCTCTATGCATGTAACCTATTGAAGAAGCTAATAAATAAGACAAAGAGTTTGTGGAAGTAGCCCCAGGGTGGGGGTGAACCACATACATGTTGTGTTTCTCTGCTTTGTGCAATGTGTTGACATGCTTATATGTTAATGTGCTTAGTGATTTAATATAGATGACTAATCTGTCGATGCTTAGTGCTTAATAATATGGATGGATGTTAGATCTGACTGATATACATGTGCTTAGTGTTGAATATATTAAGATCTAATCTGTTTCATCATGCTAAGTTTTGTTAGATGCTAGATCTGGTTGAACACTGCGTTGTGCTATAATTAGGTTTTAACTGCACTGTAAATAAGAACTTAATATTGATAAATATAATTGTTGAGTTCTCTGTTAAGTGATTAGAATCACATATCTGTGTCCCAACTAAGGTTGCAGACACTGGAGTCCTACAACCACCCCTGCCTATACCTCAAGTGAGACTTCATCTGCTTCACAGGTGTTGTCGAAAGGGCCGGTAGTTAGGGTTTTGTTGGTGCACTATTGTAGCGTTGAACCTTGGGTCTGCCCCTGTGCCAATAGTATTGAATGTTACCTTGGTGATATTCAAAATCTCTTGTAAATTGATCCAAAATCTTTATTCAATGCTCCCAAATATTGAATGAAAAGTGAATAATATGGAGTAGGAGTGTGTTTATATAATGAACAATAGATAAAATATTGCTATGTTTAGATAATGTGGCATAAATTAAAAACTAATAAATTTTTGTGTTTTCCTAATCAATTAAAAATAAAAATACTGTTGGATTACTAAGAGGGGGGTGAATTAGTAATAGCGTAATTATAATCCTTTTTCTCCAAATAATCCAAGTGTTATATCAATGTAGAATTATTATCCAATAATGAGCAATAAGAAATGACCAATCACGCACATACACAGTACACCAGTGTTTTACGTGGAAACCCATATAGAGAGAAAACCACATAATTATTTTTCTTATATGTCTTGAAGAATTAAATTCGTTGGAAGTACCAACTTCCTTTGTTTTCCAGTTGCAACTGGAAGGAGGCTCCAACCCCCTGGTTTCTCAGGCTACAACTTGAGGGAAGCTCCAACTCCCCAATTCTTTGGCTACAACCAGAAGGAGGCTACAACCCCCTAAGTTCTCCGACTACAACTGGAAGGTGGCTACAACCACCTGTCCTTGCCCCATCCAACCACCCTGAAGTATAAGTAGAATGATGGAACCACTGTCAATATGTCACTATGAGATATACTATTGTACAACTATAACAACCTGTACCACTGACCTGTATCCAATCTGTACAACTACCTTGTAATCAATCTGTACCTAAACTGAACATGTATCTAGAAAAATTATAACAGATACGTGACCTGTAGTGCTGCATCTCACGTATGTACGTGCCCTATCTGTTATGCAGACCGCATATGTATGCTACCAAACTATTATGCAACTTGCGTATGCCGTCTGAAAACTAAGGTTTCCTTTTATTGAAAACTTATGACCTTCTATAACTTATTTCACATAGATCTGAAACTTGTCACTGTATCCAGACTGTAACTATACCCTGTGCATGGATCCTCATATATAACCTTTACTCAAGGAAAGTATGTCTCTCTCTATTCATGTGTCATATAGGTATGTGTAATTATGAACAAGTATAATATCCCTCACATGATCTTAGTCATCAACCCCTTTCTGATAATCAATCTCTCAATACATCAACTACTACACAAATACAATCTCTCAACCATGTACCATAAAATCCCTTAGCCATATGCCAAGAAATACAAGATGTGCCTCACAAGAAGTATCAATGATGAACATACCAACACTGTAATTCTGTAGATCTGACTTATGCAGAAGATCACAAGTAGTCACTGGTCTTTCCAGGGAGAATCCTCAAATCTCCATTGCCATTCCTCATACATACATCAAAATCCAACTATTCATAGAAATAAGACATACCTTTTGAACCAATGGATGGATCTAATGTATCTGAGCACTTTAGACCTTCTTGGGAGCTCGATCTCAGAATCTAGAACCTCTGCATCTTCATCTTCTCAAGTTTCCATGACTTTATCAGCATGTATGCTCCCTATACATAGACAGTCCGCGTATATGCACCCTGTACACAGACAAATCACGTATACACACCCT
The DNA here is from genome assembly GCA_009831015.1 of Picea engelmannii. Taxonomy (NCBI): domain Eukaryota; kingdom Viridiplantae; phylum Streptophyta; class Pinopsida; order Pinales; family Pinaceae; genus Picea; species Picea engelmannii. Next base: position 144,618 of record ML798743.1, on the reverse strand, counting down.
ATACATAGACAGCCCGCGTACGCAACAATAAAATAAGGTTTTTTGTAAATCCAATAATTTCACCGTTAACCCTTTGTGCTAGCTCAGATGTTCGCCACTTTAGATGTATCCACAAGTATTTACAAGAAGATTTACACAATAAAATATATATACAATATGTACAAGTGTATTTTATGAGTGAACTTTGTCTCTTATTTATATATTCATGTAGCCTTACACTTTCCTTATTTTAGGGATTCTTCATTTAAAATAATTTCTTTTTGTAAAGAACTTTGACTCTTGGGGGCTTCTATAAGACTCATGAGGGTTCTCCAACTTCATATGGTCATAACTCTCTAACTGTGAGGAGTTATGTGACGTTCCACATACCACTGGAAATGTTATGACAAGCACTATCCATCTAGGATATTTTGACTTGCAAATTCATTATCCTTCATCTCATTATTCCTCAAATAATCATGGGTTATCTCACTCCACAAAGTGCCTTCCTGTGAGGGCTTTCACCATAAAAGGACCATTTTGGAGTTCATCCATTTTTACTTCTTATCAACTATGACAAGAAAATAATGAGTCATATTTACATCAAACAATCTTGGGTCCATTACCCAAACCTTGTGCTACGGGTCTTTCTTCAAGGGTTGACATCAATGACAACCAACCTTAATCAACAAATACTAACATATTTTTCTATTTGTATTAATGTTTTTTGAATTTATCTACATCAAAGTTTTAAAAATATCGACATAATTTAATCTAGAAAAATACTACGATAATACTAATGAACTATGAAAATCTGCATCATTAAAATCTTTATTTAATTTAGGAGGGAAAATGTCATTCTCCAAGTTATAAGATTGCTTATGGGAGGGTGGACAATTTTACCATTCTATGTTTTTAGTTAGAAGTCACAGGTTCATATGATAGAGCAGTTTCCATTTATGAAGAATCAACAGCTTCATGTAGCTTGTTTTTTGGTACTGGTGAATTTTATGGAAATGCCTCCAATGTTAATGAAAAGTTGTTTTTAATCCAATGAGGAGTTTGATCATAATTCAAGTAATGATATTGAACATTTTGATGAAGAAGTACACAATTATAAGGAATTTCAAGGAACCATTGATGAAGAGGATGGATATGATGGAAATCATTCTTCTCAACAGTTTAATGATAACATCAATGATGTGGACAATAATCAAAATCTATCTGCAAGTGATGATTTGGATGCTAACTTTCCTCCTAATGATGACTTTCATGGAAGTAACAATGGATACTTCAATGGTAATATTAGAGTAGAGGAGAGATATGAGGATGTTTCAAATAATGACATTGGTATTAATGACGATGAAGATATTCGTCCAAGTGGGGAACTTGAAGGCACCAATGAAGATGATGAAGATTTTTCTCCAAGTGAGGATTTTAAAGGGACTGATGATGACAATGAATATTTTCCTCCAAGTGAGGATTTTAAAATAGTGATGTGATTATGATGATGGTGAATATTTTTCTCCAAGTGGAAAATTTAAAGGCGACAATAATGATGATAATTGTTTTGAGATTCCTATGGTGTAAAATTTGAGATAATTCTTCTGGATTTAACATAGTAGGAGTCATGTTGTGATCATCATTTAGAATCCAAACCAGGATTCATCTTCAGGACAATAATGATGATGGTAATTTTCCTCCAAGTGAGGATTTTAAAGGAACAAATTATGAAGAATTTTCTCCAAGTGGTGAATTTGATGGCATTGATAATGTTCAAGATGATGATGAGTTTTCTTCAAGTGAATACCTTCATGGTAGATCCAATCGAATTGATGAGGATGGTAATAATTTTCCTACCGAGTTTTATATTCCTCTTAATGATGATATTAGAAATGAAGATGATGATGGGCCTAGGAATGAAGATCATGTTCTAAGTAATCAAAGTACAACAATTCAAGGTGGTCAACATTCTCTTGTTGGGTATCCTAACAATGTTGAGCATGACTATTGTGAGGATGATGATGCTCCCAATGAAGAGGATATTATTTATAGAGAGGATTATAATATCCCCATAGAATTAATGAAGACAATACAAAAAAACATTGCATCTATGCCTAGGATCGAGAATAGGACTAGACGTTTTTATATCATTCTAAATCATTCTAGTTAAAAAAGATGAATGAAAGAATTGCTCACGAGTTCAAGTTCTATTAGTGATTTAATTTCAGGTGAATATTGTCAAAATAATTGTTTGAAAGGTATATACTACATGTATACCATGGATAAAAGGAAGACATACTTGTCAATGAATAAAAACATGCAAAATCCATATTTGGTGAGGTGCATTATATGTACAAAAACATGTTATGAATATCACATTGGAAATATTCTACTCTATAGAAAGGCATTCAAAAACATTCACTCAATTGGTAATATTTGTCTATCAAGAATCGAAACAAGGATAGAACAATATCCCACATTTTATTAAAAAACACATCATGGATGAGACAATGGGCCATTGATTAACACTGAAATGTCATGGATGTATGACTTCTTTTCCAAGAATGGAGAGAGTATGCCACATAGAGACATGGCACATATTCTAGATAATTTCTCAAGGAAAGAAATATACAACTTATACAAAGAGTATGCTAAAGGTGTTGAAGGAAAAGGGAATTTCATCACATATATATATTTTACAAGTATATGAAAAAAATAATTCAATAATGTTTGTATTCCTAAGAAGTCAAGGATGGGGTTTTGCAGTACATGTGATTCTCTCAAGTCAATAAGGGATAATATAGAATGGGTTGAATAGCTATGTCTCTACAAAAGAAATTCTTTGAATTGGATAATTATTAATTATGAAAACTCATTATCAATATTTTCATTTTATGTTATTTACATATTCTATTATCAAATAACTTCAAGGAAATCACAATAAAAAACCAAGTGAATGAAAAAAATTGTACAAACATCAAAAGAAGTGTTATGATGCTATAGATAAACATATAGGTTTGATAGTTGATGGAATGGATAAAAAAAAAACACTTCAACCACATTTTGTCTATACACTAAAGAATTTGAAAGAGAAGAATTTTTTTCAGTGTCACTTGGTTGGTTGTATGGTTTTTGATAGTCAATTGTCTCTAAGGTTTTACTTCACAACTCCAAATATTCACAATGATGCAAATTTGACCATCACCATAATTCATCATGTGCTTACTCATTCGTCGGGTAATCTTCCACAAGCTTTGTATCTACAATTCTACATCATCGACCATGAAAAAAAAATTACATTGTGTATGGATATCTATGCATGCTTGTTGAACTAGGATTTTTTCAAAAAGTGAAAGATGGTTTCCTTTTTGTTGGCCAAACACATGACCATATTGATCAAATGTTTATCCATTTTGTAGTAACACTGAAGAGGAATAATTTTGGGAGCCTGCCATCATTAATTGAAACTATTACGAAAGAATACTTTCTAGAACTTGTTTTTCACACATTGGAATGAAATGTTGATATGCAGAGATTTATTTAGGGATTACACGGTGAAGAAAAGTGCATTGAACATAAAAATGACATTATATTTCAACATCAATTCTCTATCAAAAATATTTATGGAAAAGCACTTATATTGGGAAAGAAGTACTTAACTAGTGTAGAATGGGGACCTCCATTAGGTTTATGATTTATGAAATTCATCCTAGATTGTCAAATATATGCATCAAATTTATTGTTATTACAATCAACTGCTGAAACACATAATGAAAAAAGGCATAATAGAGATGTAAATTATTTTGAATGCTTGAAAGAAATATAAAGTCTATTGAAGACATGTTGGCACAGGGGGAGACCTAGGGTTCAATGCTACAACAATGCACCAACACAACCCTAACTACCAGCCCTTTCGGAAGTCTCACCCAAGGTAGAGGCAGGGGTGGTTGAAGGAATCCAGTGTCTGCAACCTTAGCTGGGACACAAATATGTGATTGTAACACCTTAACAAAGCACTTAGCAATTATGATTCATCAATATTTAGTCTTAGTTTACAACACAACTAAACCTTAATAAAACATCAACGCAGTATTCACATAGATCCAATAGATTCAAGCACTAAGCATACCAATAGAGATCATATATAGCATTCATTCACATTATTTAGCACTAAGCTATCATATCAGATTCATCTATTATCTAACATCGCACTAAGCATTGAATCACATAAACAAAAGAACAACCAAGAAGAATAAAGCATTCACAACATAGGATATACGTGGTTCACTCCCACCCTGGGGCTATGCCCACCAACTCTTTGTCTTCGTTATTATCTTCGATAAATCTTCTTACATGGACAAAGTCTCAAAATCATCTCTGCAAAGGATATGAGATCTGCGCACCTCACTAGATCCTCCTTCCTTGAGTAGATCTAGGCATAGAGCTTTCCACAGTCTGTGCACAAAGCACTACAAACAACTTTCACTTAGCTCTACAAGCCTCACATAGTATGCACAAAGCGATTACCACTTAACACTTAGCACTCTGACAACTATCTAGTCACTACTAGTCACTACTCACTACTTCTTACATCACCTAGAATTCTATTTATACATTACAAAATAGCCCTAAGCATGGGTAAACCCATGGGCTGACATCCCCATACCCATTACATAATCCCAAAACCCAAAAAGGCCCTAAAAAGGTGCCGAGATCCTGCGATCTCTTCTTCGTCTTGCGCTCCACCTTCGACAGCCTGTAGAAGTCCCAAAATTAGGTCAAACATGACGAAGGATCCTCAAAAAATGGTCAAGGGCCAACAGGCCCCCAACACTCACCTATGATTCATCCCGAGTCACTCTGATTTGGGTAATTTTGCCTCAAAAGCCTCGATATTGGCTCGAGTTGATTCAACCCATTGTTGTGCCATGGCCTCCTGCTCAACAAACTCTTGGATAAGAACTTCGTTGGCAGGTCCCTCTAAGCGTTGTTCAACTGTAGTGAAGACTTGCTCCAGTTTGGCTCCTCGGCCTTCGATCTATGAGAACAGTTGGAAAGCCTCATCCTATATAGGTTGGAGCCTCTGAGTCACTTCCATGACTCTGCTCTAGATGGTGTGGACCTACTGTTGAGAAGTGCACTGCTCTTATGATCACTTCATCCTTTCAACAATTGATAGGGGCTTCAACTACGCCTGTATTGTTTCTGCTTACTGCTTCACCTTCCGGAGATGTGATTCTAGTGCCTTTAGTTTTGGATTCTCAGTGAGTCTCTCATAATTATGGGCACTATGATCACTTAGTTGTTTACATTCCATGGAAAGGGCCTTTATTCTCTCAACTGTGCTTCGAGCAGTTGCATCTCTTTGATCCCTCACATCCTGCTGGGTGTTGGGCACTGTGCAGAGCTCTAAGTCTGCTATTCTTTGTTGTAGCTGCTAGATAACTTCTGTGAGATTCTCTACCTGATGCTTGACTTGGTCTTTTGCCTTTGTCTCTAAGCCTGTCACAGAATGAAGTGATTTGTTGACTACTTCTTTCACTTCGAGTTTTTATGCAAGCAACTTATCTTTTTCTTGCTAAATATGTGCTTTCTCCTCTTCAAAATTTATCTTGAGAGCAACCTTCTCCTGCTCTACAACTCGACGTTATTATACGACTACTTATTGCACTTGGTTCAAGGCCTGGGTGGCTTGTTCAACTAGTCGGTGGAGTTGGGTTGGCTCATCTCCCAACTCTGGTTCTTCCGAAGACAGGGGTACAATGGACACTGCACGACTGAACTGAAGAACCTCTTATACCCCTCAAAGCTCAACCTTGATTCTGTTGTACATCTCCTCCTTCTTGGCTTCATGTTTCTGCAATATTTCCTACGAGTTGTTGTTTACAACTGCGATGATGAAGTCAAAGTCATCAACAGTGAGAACAATTTGCATCTTGGTCAAAGTGGCTCTGGATTTCTTTTGGGAAGAGGGTTTCATGCGAGAAACCTTCCTCTTCTTCAAGGGATCAGCCTCATCTCTATGTGGTGTTACTTAGCCTTGCTTCTACTCATCTTCTTTGAAATTTATCTATTCTACTTCATCATCACCCCCTCGGCCAGGTGATACTGAAGAAAAAACATTTGATGCGCTGCTTAAGTCTTGGACTTCTACAGTCTTTTTCCTTCTGTTGGTTCTGGGTGTGTTATGTTCTTTGTGAGTGGCCTCCGAGCTATCAAGTTCAGGGTAGACATATCTGTAGGATTAGTGGGGATAAGGAGGTTTGCTAACCATTGCTCAGTTATCCCCTCGAGGTCCTCTTCTGTGATCTTGTAGTACAACTGAAGCTCCTCCTTATGCTCGTCTGCTCGTGTAGTGATATAGATGAAGTGTCGATCTGTGTGGAAATTCATGAGGGGTTAGAACCATTGTAGGGTGTTTGGCATCATGTGAGGTTCAGATTCAATAGCCCTCTTCAGTTGGAGATAATATGTGTGAAATACTTCATTCAACTGCCACTGTTTTCCCATATCGCTCAAGTACCAAAGCATGGTGAACTTCGTAGCAAGCAGCTCAAACGACTCAATGTCCGGGAAGGTTGCACCTTTTGGCATCTCCCAAGAAATAAATGCGATGAGGATCAGGAGCCATCCAAAGTGGAACTTGTAGCCCTAATCTTGTGCTTCACGACAGTCTAATTACGGTTGATTAGCTAGGTACTTCACCTAGTTCATCTATAGGCCTTCCACGCATTTCCCTATGAGGTCAACAACAAACCCTGTAACCTTCTTGGGCTATTATTCCTTACTATCTTTCCTTCTATTAATTGGCATGCTAGGTGCACTGTGCCATTCTATATGGAAGCTACCTTATAGCCTTGCGTCCCCTTCTCAACATCACCGTAGGTATCCTTGATCTTTTGTGCTAATGCGCGATCTATGGCTTTCCCTGGATAGAAGTCTTGCGAGTCAAGTCCTTGCATACTTAATCCGGTGGTCCTATGGATCAATGTCATATCGACTATGATACATCGGTCTATCCATAAGTAGCTTCCATGGTAACATGAGAGCAGGAGCTTAACACAGGTGTTAGCCTCCTGGTGCCTTCCAAAGTGTGGGATTTTCATTACACTCAACAGGGTGGACTGCACGAGGTTCATCGTCCATGCCTGGGGAATTATTTTCAAGTTCTTCCCCTTCATCCTAGTTAAGTATTTATATGGGGTGAGCATACTATGGTTCTTACAGTCTCCTAGGTTGAATTCATTGAACTTCAACATTGCGATCTTGTCCTGCTGCACTCTAACTGTGCGTATCCCTTTGGGAGGTACGCAGTAACTATGGTGTATTCAAAATATCTTGGCACACTATCACGACTGACCGCGCCAGCCAGAGGTGGGATGTAGTTGGGTAATATGGTCGAGATTAGCTTCACATTTGCTAGGTCATCTCTATGCTTGGTTCTCTTTTTTGTGACAACTCGGGATGGTCCGGATCCGCTAGCGATCGACGGAGAGGCTTGTACTCCTCTCGTCGATGATGCTTATACACCCATAGAAATAGACATTACTCTTTCAGTCATGAGGTCGATGAGTACCTCTACAGACTCTTTGACTGTGCTAAGTTCTTCGGGCATACATGCTCGTGGTTGAATATATCGGGTTTGAAGAGTAACTACTCAATGCAATGGGATGGATGGTGATAACTCGATGATCACTTTGTGAAATCAACTTATCTATGGGCTCAAATAATCACAGTTGGAAAAAGTGTTCTCAGTGCAAGGATCGACAAAATAAGTAGATAACTAGGAAATTGATCTCTCCAACAGGCGAGAAGCCTTCATTAATTCAATTATGTCCATTACGACGCGGTACCAATGGTCTGATGGTGATATTTCTGAACATAAATGTCACTCTACCCATTCGGGGCATCAGGCTAACGGTTATATTGTTTCCAACGGCTATATTTCTTTGCCATGGTGGAGTTCCATGTGGCGTTGTTCTGCTATCTCGATGAAGTTCCCATTTTACAAATTTTCCTTTTGCGAAGTTCCCTATGGAACCTTCTGTAACTTTTCAATCTTCGATCTCTTCTTAATTAGTTTTCTAGCCTTCTTTCCAGTGAGCTTCGTCTCAGTATTCCTCTTTCCATTCTGATTCTTATCACCTCTTGGCATAGTAACTTCGCGCTATTGAGATTCTTTCCTAGGATTCAAGGGAAATACTTCTTCTCTATTTGGGGTAGGTGCTTTAGTATTCTGTGAGTCTTCTTGTGTTCTTTTAACTTCGACATCCAAGTTTCTGGTTCTAAATAGCTTCAATCTATTCTCCTGTTATTCAATCAACTGTGTGATCCTCCTAGTCATGAAATCTTTTAATTCTTTCTTATTCTTCTCTAAGACTTCATCTTCTTTTCTTTTGGCTTGATCCTTTTTGATGCAAGGTTTTCCTAGTAACATAGAAAATGGGGCGTTGTTCTCAATAAAGTCAACAACCTCAAAATCTTCTTCTGTCAAGGTTCTGTGAGCACTCATAGATATCTGGGTAAGTCTTCCACATAGGGTTATACACTTTCCTCTAAATAATCCTATTCCTCCCAATGAAGGAATCATAGTAGGTTTTCCTAAAATTTACCAAGTTCTTTCTGTCATGATATTCACCTGTGTTTCCTCATCCAGAATGCAGTGAATGTCGAAGTCTCCTATTCTTGCTTCTATGCACTCTTTTTCTTTGAATATCTCTGGTAAGTTGATATTTCGGTGGTCATTCAGGGTTCCTTTCATTTGTAGAAATACATCCTCTGATTCTTTCTGGGGTTCTACCATGGTCTTCTTGTCTCATACTCATTCTTTCAAGTTTAGCAATCATTCTAGGGAAATCCAAAACTTCATGATCCATAGCTTTACAACAAAGACAATTGGGTCTTCTACCAGGGCATTTCTTAGCAAGATGTCCCAATCTTATGTAACTATAACAAAGAGTTAATACTCTCTTTATCTTAAATGATCCCCATCCTTTTCTGTACTACGTACTAGGATCATTGTAGCTAACCTGCAAAAAATTATTTCTAGGAGCCTGCATCCATTTGTTAGTCCAAACATTCTTTCTATGCATAGGAATAACATATCTTTCACTATTCTTATTAGGTCCCGTCATATCAAATCTTATTTCAGCTAGCTGTGCCCTAGTTTTCAAGCTAGGACAAAATTATCAAACATACCTAGATCCATATTTTTGAAACAAAAATTTCCACTTATCTTACTTTCAACAGAGCACAAAGCTTCCAGATCTAAAAAATTTCACTATTCTTACCTCTTTCAGAGCACAAACTGTTCATATCTTACCTTTTTTTTCTTTAGATCGAACTTCTCTTCTTAGCACATAGCTTCAGAATCCAAGTAGAGTACTGCAGACCATGACAACATATCTACGCATGAAGCTTTCACAGTTTCGGGTCAGATCTTCCCACAAAGCTTCTTCTTCCTTAGTTCCTAGCAATCACAGTTTCAAGTCTCAGCAACAGAACCATTTGTTGGCATAGGGGCAGACCCAGGGTTCAACGCTACAACAACGCACCAAAAAAACCCTAACTATCTTCCCTTTCGGCAACACCTGCAAAGAAGATGAAGTCTCACCTGAGGTAGAGGCAGGGGTGGTTGCAGAACTCCAGTGTCTGCAACCTTAGCTAGGAAACAGATTTGTGATTGTAACACCTTAACAGAGCACTTAGAAATTATGATTCATCAATATTCAATCTTAGTTTATAGCACAACTAAAACCTAACAATATATCAACGCAGTATTCACATAGATCCGATAGATTCAAGCACTAAGCATACCAATAGAGATCAGATCTAGCATTCATTCACATTATTCAGCACTAAGCTATCATATTAGATTCATATATCATCTAACATCGCACTAAGCATTGAATCACATAAACAAAAGAACAATCAAGAAGCACAAAGCATTCACAACATAGGATATGTGTGGTTCACCCCCACCTTGGGGCTACGTCCACCAACTCTTCATCTTCTTTATTATCTTCAATCAATCTTCTTAAATGCACAAAGCCTCAAAATCAACTCCACAGAGGACAAGAGATCTGCGCACCTTGCTAGATCCTCCTTCCTTGAGTAGATCTAGGCATAGAGCCTTCCACATTTTGCACACAAATCACTACAGACAACTTTCACTTAGCTCTATAAGCCTCACACAGTATGCACAAAGCAATTACCACTTAGCACTTAGCACTCTGGCAATTGACTAGTCACTACTAGTCATTATTAACTACTTCTTACATCGCATAGACTTCTATTTATACATAACAAAATAGGCCTAAGCATGGGTAAACCCATGGTCCGACATCCCCATACCCATTACATAAGCTCAAAACCCAAAAAGGCCCTAAAAAGGGGTCGAAATCCCACGATCTCCGGTTTGTTTTGTGCTCCACCTTCGACAGCCTGTCGAAGTCCCAAAAATAGGTCAAACATGACCAAGGATCCTCAAAACTTGGTCAAGGGCCAAAAAGACACATATGAGTACTTTGATGTTGTTGATTCAGTTTGGTAAAAAAAAAATTCAATGATCAAAGTTACTTAATTTCAAGCTCAACAAATGGAGATATATTTTTTAAGACTCCATTTAGTTGGACACAAAGTATGCTAAATGAAAAAGAGGAAAAAAATGTTGTTTAAGAACATGAATGCCATAATGTTATTGAGTCATCACAAGTAGAGGAAAGAGAAATGTATATTGGGTCTAGAAGATCATGTGCATATTGTGAAGCCATGGAATACCTTTACAGAGGCTCATTGTAAGATATTAAGGAGGGTTTCATGATTATATTTTTAGGGATTGATGATCCACATGGTTATCCGTTTTGGATCGCAAAATTGTTGAAGGTAAATACAAAAAATGGAGAAGTTATATTAGTTGAAGTACATTGGGATGCAATATATACACATCCATTTAATGGTGTGTACAAGCCAAAATTGGTAGTTGAGAAACAAATCAATCTAAAGAGAAAAAGAAAGGATCAAATTATAAATTGTCACCACAATGACATCTTGAAATTAGAGGATGTTTACATGTTGTTGGAGCAGGAAATTTTGGGGTAAGGTTGGAGATACAACAAAAAAAAAATGAAACAAAATGGACCAAGGAAGCAACACACGACAAGAACAAAGGAAACACATCACGACAGAATTGTGGATTAGCACGTGAAGGCAGTTAGTATGTGGACAAGTTGATTCCACTTAGAATTAGGGTTATGGAGTATGATGCAAGGATTTTTACCCATTTTTGTAATATAAATAGAGGATGTATGAGGAAAATAAGAAATATTTTTCTTGAGTTTGTCTAGTTTTGGAAAGGTTGAGTTTAGTCTTGAATCATTTTTGATTCGTAGTACTAGTTTTGTTGAGAGCTATGGAGATCAAATGGAGTTAGCATTGAGATGTATGGATTGTATATGAGGGTTATGTCGTAAGCTGTGGCGCTTGGTGCAACACTGGTTAGCCTCACAGAGTATGAAAAACTTTTGATGTAATGCACACAACACCCTATTTTAATGAATAATAATAAGAAAAAAAATATATTTGTGTATGTATCCTAGGGGGGGTGAACCACGGTAAAATATGGTGTCTCTATGTGTGATTCTCTTATGTGTTTATTTGATATGATTTTATGTTGAATGAATCCATGAATCTGTTGAATTTTATTTACAGCACGTAATAGAATAACATGTAATTTTATTAAGAATGAATATTAAGGGTAGATCTAATGAATGATGGTACAATAGAATGCATGTTGAAGTAAAAGAAGTAATGATATTCCTAACATTCCCACAAGTTCCATTCCTTCCATGATTGCAGACACTTGGTTCATGCAATCACCCATAATCCATCTCCGGTGAGACTGTGTTATGGACTCTTTCCGTAGTATTTCCTTTTGGTTTACCAGAGGGTCCGATTGGTTCTAGGGTTTTGTTTGAAAACTAACGTAGAAATTGGGTCAGTCCATACATCTAACAAATTGTTTATTTTTCGGTTGAAACTCAACAAATCAATTTGGAAGGGATTTGATGAAGAGAATGCAGTGGTAGAATGGGATGTTTAGGCCATGGAACCATACAAATAAATAAATTGAAAGATGGTTGGAGACAAAGAAACTCGAGTTTGTGCAGAAAGATAATAGAGGCTCCAAGTATACACTGCGCTAGTATCTGTAGAGGTATGTGTTTACTGATTTACATGAGGCATATTTATGTTAATTTTTAGAGTTATTATAGGAGTGGTTATTGAGATTGAAGGATACTCATCTGACTAATCAGATAAGGCCAGTAGAGTTGATTGCTGAGAACATTGCGCGGTTGGAAAGGGTCAATAACAAATTCATGCACATAGTGTATTTTTGGTTAGATAATATTACTGCAGGGTTTATTACTAAATTTGCAGTCGATACAACAAATGCATATATTGTTGCAGAGTAGGAATTATTTATGGGACCAAGAGGGATCAAGATATTATTGCATGATAAAGGTATGATGACCATGGAGCCAGACAACTAAATCACTCTACGCACATGGGGGAACTAGGGGAAGCACTAAGGAAAATATGAGATATGGAGAAGGATCTAGAGAGGGGTCAGAAGAAGGAAGGAATAGACCCCATCATGATGGATGACGAACAAACTAGGGAAATAATAAGGAAAGTAGGAGTGATGTGTAGAAGACGAACATACTAGTATAAGATAAATAGTAAGAAGAGGGAAGTATACGAGTGAGAGGTCTTGGAAAATGATGACGAAGAGGTACAGGATCTTCGTGCGATGGGTGTTGGAGCAGGCAGGTTTGGATAGAAGTGAAACAACCAATGAAGAGCAACACACTACCTTTTGAGGAGAAACAATACGCACAACAAGATTTGAGGAAATTCGACGCAAAGGTGGACAAACCTAGCCTAGTTAGGGTTAGGTTTTCTGGATGTGTTGTAAGGTTTTATAACTCGTATTTGTAATATAAATAAGGGGTATGAGGTAGAGGATAAGAATCAAATTGTTATGGTATGAGTGCGGAAAATTTGTTTTGGAGAACCTATTTTTGAGTTTTTGGGATTGGAAGTTTGTTTTGAGAGCTGTAGAGCTCAGATGAGGTTGAAGTAGCTAAGGGTTAGGTTGCAAGTCGTGGATCTTGGTGAGATCCTAGTCTGCCTCACTACTCACTACTCTGATGTAATATGTGCAACACTTTTTGATTAATAATATTAAATAAGCAAAAGATATTTTTGGATGTATCCCCAAGGGGGTGAACCATGTTAAAACCATGTGTGCAATGTGTGTTGATGTGTTATTGGCTCTGTTGTTATCATTTAATGTGTTATCACATGAAATTGTTCAGAGTCACAGATGACATCTATGAGCATAGGTGAGCAGGAAAGTGCAGTTTGCAGTGGTAGAGATCCCCTGTGCAGTTCAATTTAGTGCTATCTCCAAACATAGTTGGATGGATTCCATAATTAATAGGTGGATAAATTTTAGCAGGGGCACTAAAATAGAAAGTGCGCCTAGATCACAAATAGTGATCGAATCAATGATCACAAATCATTTCGGCACCACAAGATGCATGGGCGTTACAATTCAAAGGTAGGCTGAAATCCAAAGCATTTGTTGGCATAGGGGCAGACCTAGGGTTCAACGCTTCAACAATGCACCAATAAAACCCTAATTACCGACCCTTTTGGAAACACCTGTGAAGCAGATGAAGTCTCACCCAAGGTAGAGGCAAGGGAGGTTGCAGGACTCAAGTGTCTAGAACCTAGCTGGGACACGGATATGTGATTATAGGACTCTAACAAAGCACTTAGAAGTTATCATTTATTAGCATTTAGCTCTTATTCTCATCGCAGGTCGGAACCCTTATTATAGAGCAACTCAGTATTCAATAATATCTAATACATCTAAACACTTAACATATAGAAATAGATCAGATATAGAATTCATTCACATTACTAAGTACTAAGCTACTACATGAGATGCATCTAACATACATAAATATAACAACACTAAACATAAATCACATCAAATGCACAAAGAAACCATAACACAAGATATACGTGGTTCACCTCTAGCATGGGGCTATGCCCACCAACTCTTCTTATGCTTTATTATCTTCTTTCAATCTTGTTACAAGAAAAAAGCATCAAACCTCACTCTGCATAGGATAGGAGATATGCACGTACCTCGCTAGATCCTCCTTCCCCGAGCCAGGTCACGGCACAAAGCCTCTTACAATCTGTTTGCACAAAGCCTCATAAAATCTCTTACAATCACTTGTACTTAGATTTACAAGTCTCACATAGAATGCACAAATCCAAATCACGTAGATCCCCCTTTATTACATCACCTATCTTATCTATTTATACATTACAAACTGGGCCTAAGCATGGATAAACCCATGGGCTGACATCTCATACCCGTTACATAAACCCTAAACCCAAAAAGCCCTGAAAAGGGGCCGAGATCCCGCGATCTCCAATTTTCCTTGCGCTCCAACTTCGACCAGCCTGTCGAAGTCCCAAAAATGGCCAAACGTGACCATCGTTTCCACAAAATTTGGTCAAGGGATGACATGCCCCCAACACTCACTTGTGACTAATCCCGAGTCACTTTGATCTGGGTGACTCTGACTCAAATGCCTCGAGATTTTCTCAAGATACTTTGACTTGTTGCTTCACCAGATCCTCCTGCTCAGTAAACTCTTGAATAACCTTCTCTGTCATAGTTCCTTCCAAGTGTTGTTCCACTGTGGTGACCACTTGTTCCAGTTCTGCACCTCATCCTTCAATCTCCTCAAACAGTGTGCAAGCTTCATCCTACACTGGCTGGAGTCGCTAAGTCACTTCCATGACTTTACTTTGAATGGCATGGACCTATTGTTGTATTGTGTGTTGTTCCTGGGACCTTTTCATCCTCTCAACGACTGACAGTGGCTTCAACTGTGCTTGCACTATTGGTGTTTGCTGCTTTGCCTCCTGGAGCTATGACTCCAGTGTCCTGAGCTTAGGGTCCTCTGCAAGGTGCTCGTAGGTCTACACACTTCGACTGCTAAGCTATTTTCATTCTAAGGCCAAGGCCTTGATCCTCTCAACTGCACTCCTAATAGTTTCTTCTCTTTGGTCTCACACTTCCTACAGATTTCTTGGCACTGTATATAATTCAAGTTTTGTCACTCTTGCTTAGAGCTACTGAATGAATTTAATGAGCTTCTCGACCTGAATCTTAGTTGTCTCCTCTTCCCTCTGTTATAATCCCGTCGTATATCGAAGTGCTCTGTTGACCACTTATTTAAATCCCATCTACTCTGCGAGAAACTTTTCTTTCTCCCTCTAGATCTATGCTCGATCCTCTGCAAAATTTGCTTGGAGGTCCTCCTTTTCTTGCTGTGCAACTCAATGTTTCTCTATGGCTTCCTCTTTTTCTTGCCTCAGGGCCTTTGTGGCCTATTATTTTTCTTCCTGGACATGACGAAGGTAGGCTTCTATCTCATCTTCTATCCTGCGTAGCTGGGCAGGCTCATCTCCCAACTTTGCTCCTTTTGATGGCGGTGGCACAATAGACACTGCACGACTGGAGTAGAGGGATTGTTATACCTCTTTCAATTCTGCTTCAATGCAATAATACATGTTCTCTTGCTTGGCTTCATTTCTCTGCAAAATGTCTTCTGAGGCGTCTGATACAGCTGTGATAATGAAGTTGAATTCATCAACCGTGAGCACAGTCTATAGCTTCGGCTTACTAGATTTGGACTTCTTTTGCGATGTAGGTTTCGTTGGGGAATTATTTTCATGGACATGTCTGCCTCTTCAAGGGAGTTCCTAGGCAGTGTTACTTCGCTCTACTTCTGCTTGTCTTGTTCCCCTTCTTTCTCTTGTTTGTCCACTTTGTCATCTCCTCCTCCGCTAGGTGAATATGATGCAGTCTCTTCTGATGTGTTGTGTATTTCCTGTACATCTTCCTTCTTTTTCTTCCTTCTACTGTTGGGTGCATCATATTCTTCGCGAGTAAACACCGGACTTCCAATGAGGTTGGGGTTAGATAGTTATGCGTGGTTAACTGACACTAGGAGTTCTTCAGGCCTCTCCTTGGTGATTTCCTCCATGTCCTCCTCAGTGATCTTGTAATAGGACTAAAGATCTTCTTTATGTTCGTCTCTGTGCACAGTGATATATATAAAATTCCTATTTTCACAAATATTTACAAATGGTCTGAACCTGTCTAGGGTGTTCGACGTCATATGATGGAAAGAAACAATAGCCCTCTTAAACTGTAGATAGTAGGTGTGGAACACCGCATTTTACTACCATTGCTAAGCCATGTCACTTGAATACCAGAGCACGATGAACTTCGCAGCTAAGGGTTCTGATGGCTCAATCTCAGGGAAGGTCACACCTTCCGACATTTCCCAAGCAATGAAAGCAATGAGGATCAACATCTAGTTGAAGTGGAACTCATAGTCCTGATCCTGAGCTTCGCGACAGTATTTCTCTAACTGGTTGATGAGGTACTAGCTCACCTAGTTCATTTTTAGACCTTCCATTCATTTTCCCGCGAGGTTAACAACAAAACCCATGACCTGCGTGGGTCTGTTCTTCCTTACTAGCTTACCAACAATCAACTGCTAGGCTAGGCACACTGGGCCATTCTGGATGGAGGCTACCTTATAGCTCTGCTTCTATTTCTCCACATCGCCATAGGTATCTTTGATTCTCTGTGCCAGGGCGCGATCTGTAGCCTTCCCTGGGTAAAATACTTGTGGGTCTGGTCCTTGCATGCTTAATCCGGTGATCCTATGGATCAGCGCCAGATCTATGGTAATGCGTTTGTCTAGCCACAGATAACCACCATGGAATCATGAAAACATGAGTTTAACGCACGCGTTAACCTCATAATGCCTTCCAAAGTGTGGTATCTTCATTACGTTCAGGATAGTGGACCTTGCGATGTCCATAGTCCACAGTTGGGGGATGATCTTCGACTTCTTTCCCTTTTTCTTGGTAAAGTACTTGTATGGCACAAGCATGCTGAATTTCTTGCAGTATCCTAGGTTATATTCATTGATCTTTAACATCGGAATCCTCTCCAACTGTGGTCTGACTGCACGTATCCCCTTCAGGAGGTACGAAGTGATCAATGTGTATTCTAAGTCCCTCAAAACACTATCACGACTCACTGTGTCAGCCAGAGGTGGGATGTAGTTAGGTAGGATAGATGGGATGAGCTTCGTATTCACTAAGTCATCATGATGCTTCATTCATTTCTTTGTCACAACTCGAGATGGTCCAGATCCATGAGGAGTCGACGGGGATGCTTGCACTCCTCTCGTCGATGAGGCTTGGATGCCTATGGACATCACCTTCTCGACCATGAGGTCTATTAGGATATCTTCGATGGATTTTTCTGCTATGATAGTTTATTTAACATGCACACTCGAGATCTGATATCTTAGGTCGATGAACAAACACTCAATGTAACGGAATGGATGGCGAGGTCGCAATAATCACTCCATGAAATCAACTAGTTCTCTGTGGGCTCGGGTAATTGGAGAAGTGTTCTCGGTGCAATGCTCAACTGGATAAATAGATATTATCGTAATGGACTCTTCCAAAAGGAAGGAATGCCTCAATCAATGCAATTCCATCTGTTATGGCATGGTCCCAACGGTCCAAGGGTGAATGTTCCGACAATAACTGCGTTTCTAGCTGTTCTGGAGCATCGTTCTAATGGTTAGGATACCTCCAATGGTCATATTTATCTGCTGTGGTGAAGTGCCAATATTCATCGTTCTGATATCCTGACGAACTTCCAGTTCTTCAAACCTTCCTTCTGCGAAGTCCTCTCTGGAACCTCCTGCAATTTTTCTAGCTTTTCTCTCTTCTTATTGAGCTTTCTGGCCTTCTTTCCTATGATTTGACGTACTGGGTTCCTCTTTCCATTCTGATTCTTATATGTACTTAATATAGTAACTTCACATTGGTGAGGGTATTTCATAATGTTCAAGGGTAATACTTCTTCTCATTCTGGAGTAGGTGCTCTACTCTCCTGTATGGATAAGTTCCCTAAGTCTTCTTGCATTCTTTCAACTCTGACAGCTAGGTCTCTAGCCTTGAGTAGCTTTGACTTGTCCTCCTGTTATTCTATTAAGCGCTCTATTCTCCTAGCAATGAAATATCTTAGTTCTTTCTTTTTATGTTCTAGAGATGCCTCTTCTTGCTTCCTTCGTATCTGATCTTTCTCAACCCAAGTTTTTCCTAGAAAAATAGAAAATGTGGCGATGTTCTCAACAAATTTAATGATCTCAAATTCTTCTTCTATTGAAGTTCCATGAGCACTCATAGGTATCTAGGTAAGTCTTCCACATAAGGTTATCAACTTTCCCCTAAATAATCCTATTCCTCCCAATGAAGGAACCATAGCAGGCTTTCCCAAAATTTCCCAAGTTCTTTCTATCATGATATTCACCTGTGTTTCCTCATCGAGGATAGAGTCTATGTCGAAGCCTCCTATTCTTTTTTCTATGCACTCTTTTTCTTTTAAGATCTCTGATAAACTGGTGTCTCTGTGATCATTCATGGTTTCTTTCATCTACAATAATACAGTCTCTGATTCTTCTGGTTCTTAGTCTCTTGACCTTCCTCGGGGTTTTCTTATCTCATATTCATCTTTTCAACCTTAGCAATCATTCTAGGGAAATCCAAAACTTCATGGTCCATATCTTTACAACAAAGACAACTAGGACCTCTACCAGGGCATTCCTTAGTGAGATGTCCTAGTCTTCTGCAACTACAACAAAGAGTTAATCCTCTCTTTCTCTTGAACAATCCCCAACCTTTCCTGTACTGTGCACTAGGATCACAATGGTGGGTCTGCAAAAAATTATTTCTAGGATACTGCATCCATTTGTTAGTCCAAACATTTTTTCTATGCATAGGAATAACATATCTTTCATTATTTGTATCAGATCTATTCATATCAAACCTTCTTTCTTCTAGTTTTACCCTAGTTTTCAGACTGAGACCAAATCTATTAAACATACCTAGATCCATTCTTTCGAAATAAGAATTTTCACTTATCTTACCTTTATCAGAGAACAAAGCTTCAAGATATTACCTCTTTTCTTCAGATCAGAATTCTCTTCTTAGCATAGAGATTCACAAGTCAATTAGAATACTGCGCACTAGGGCAACAGATCTATGCACAAAGATTTATTTTTTCTTTAGTTCCCAACAATCACAGTTTCAGGTCCCAACAATGGAACCATTTATTGGCACAGGGGCAGACCGAAGGTTTAATGCTTCAATAACACACCAACAAAACTCTAACTATCGGCGCTTTCAGAAACACCTGCAAAGCAGATGAAGTCTTACCCGAGGTAGAGGCAAGGGGGTTGCAGGACTCAAGTGTCTACAACCTAGCTAGGACATAGATATGTGATTATAGCACTCTAACAAAGAACTTAGCAATTATCATTTATTAGAATTGAGCTCTTATTCACATCGCAGGTTGGAACCCTTGTTACAAAGTAGCGTAGTATTCAATAATATCTAATTCATCCAAGTACTTAGCATATAGAAATAGATCAAATATAGAATTAATTCATATTACTAAGCACTAAGATACTACATCATGTGCATCTAACATACATAAATATAACAACACTAAGAATAAATCACATCAAATTCACAAAGCAACCATAACACAAGATATACGTGGTTCACCCCCAGTGTAGGGCTAGTTCACCAACTCTTCTTCTTCTTTATTATCTTATGTCAGTCTTCTTACAAGAACAAAGCATCAAACCTCAGTCCATATAGGACAGGAGATCTACATGCACCTCACCAGATCCTCCTTCCCCGAGCTAGGTCACAACACCAAGCCTCTTACAATTTGTCTGCACAAAGCCTCATAAAATATATTAAAATCGCTTGTACTTATCTCTACAAGTCTCACAAATAATGCACAAAGCCAAATCACACATATCCCCCTTTTTTACATCACCTATATTATCTATTTATACATTACAAAATGGGCCTAAGAATGGGTAAACCCATGGGCCGACATCCCACACTCGTTACATAAACCCTAAACCCAAAAAACCCTGAAAAGGGGCCGAGATCCCACAATCTCTGCTTCGCCTTGCGATCCACCTTCGACTAGCCTGTCGAAGTCCCAAAATCGGTCAAAGGTGACCAGTGTTTCCATAAAATCTAGTCAAGGGCCAACAATTAGGTTGCAAGTTGTGGATCTTGGTGAGATCCATGTCCGCCTCACTACTCACTACTCTGATGTAATACGTGCAACGCTTTTTGATGAATAATATTAAAGAAGCAAAAGATATTTTTGGATGTAGCCCCAAGGGGGTGAGCCATGGTAAAACCATGTGTGAAATGTTTTTTAATGTGTTATTGGTTCTATTTTTATCATTGAATGTGTTATCACATGAAATTGTCTAGAGTCACAAGTGACATCTATGAGCACAAGTGAGTGAGAAAGTGGAGTTTTCAGCGATAGAGATTCCCTTTGCAGTTCAATTTAGCGTTATCTCCAAGCATAGATGGAGGGATTCCATAGTTAGCAGGTGGATAAATTTTAGTGGGGGCACTAAAATAGAAAGCGCACCTAGATCACAGATCGCGATCGAATCAACGATCACCAATCATTTTGGTGCCACAAGCTGCATGGGTGTTAAAATCCAAAGGTGGGCCAAAATCCAAACCACGGTATTGTGGGGAGGCTACGTGGTGGAATATTATGTATTTTAGGCCCAAAATTGGTGTGGGTCCAAACCACATTCGATGGCCCCAAAATCACGTGTGCATATAATGTCATATCCAACACTGACAGGTGGTTTCCTGCTAGTCATCTAGCTACGCTCCAATCCCGAGGAGGATTCAATTAATGAAAAATGACTAGTAGTTGAAACCTCATCTCAGTCCATAATAGGAAGCTTGGAAGCTATGGAAGAGGAGACAAAACTGTCATCCTGAGGTACCATGATGGGAGTTTTCTTCTTCCAGGCCCATACTGATCTAAGCTTGCATATGATAGTAGGAAATAGGTACAGTGTGATAGAAGGATGCACAGAGGAAATCCTTGATTGGGATGGACAGATCACACTCCTGGAAGTTGTGGACTAATCTGAGTATAAATAGATCATTTCAAGATTTTTTTATGGTCGTCGAATGGTTGAGCAAAGATCCCTATTTTGTAATATTTTGATACCAGAGTTGTTCTCTGGTTATGTATGAGACCTGAGACTTTCTCATTAATAGAAGTAAGCTTCTTTCATCATCTTGTTTATTTTTATGCTGAAACACTCGTGCATGGATGATCCAAACGAGATGTCGTAGTTGTATTGTAACGGAGGTTTGATTATAATGTTGTTGTGACCTGTTTCAGTATTTTCTTGTTGCCTTGTTTCCTCTTATGCTGAAATTCACATGCATGGAAGATCCAGACGAGTTTTTGTAGTCACATGGTAATGGAGTTTTGATTATTATACTATTGTGATATATTTCAATGTATGAAACTCGAGTTCAAAAGTTCTCTTGTGCCTAAGTTTTTCTTCACCAAACTGCTTGAAAGTCGGATGCTCATGGCAGAATTTTCCACCTTTCTCAAAAAGTCTCCTTATGCTCACCTTTAGCCTTAAACCAGTGACTAAAGTTAATGAGAACCTCATTTCCCTATGCATTTATTGTCTAGTTTATGTATTAAATCATTCATTTATTGATCTTTGTCCATTTGACCTCCACTCATAAACCTACCTCCATAAAAAATTTGATGGGTATTGGGATTATCCTCTCGCCATCTGAGGGTGACTCTCATTGCTAAAAAAATGGTTAGATAGATGAATGGATGATTTATTTACAATGTGAATTAGATTAAATATGCAAATGAATGAATTAATGAATGGATCTCATGAATAATATAATAGAATGCATGTTTAAGTAGAAATAAGAGTTAATAAGTAAGAAAGAACATCCCCCAATCCATTCCATGACTGCAGACATCTGCATCCTGCAGTCCCCCATAAACCCTCGAGTGAGACTCTGTTGTGCACTTTGTGTGTAGTGTATCGTTTTGGTTTATCATAAGGGCCGATGGTGATAAGGGTTTTGTTGGAGAACTAAGGTAGAACCCGAGTCAACCCATAAGTCCAACAAGTGGTTTTGTTTCCGGCTAGAAATCAGAAGGAGAGCCACGAAGGGATGTTTAGGACATGGAATCCCAAAAATAAAGAGATTGACATATGATTAGAGATAAAGCAGTTGGAGTTTTCATAGAAAGATAATAAGGGTTCCAGGTATACATTGTGCCAGTACCTGTAGAGGTATGTGTTTACTGATTTGCATGAAGCATATTTTTTCTTTACATAAGTGGTTGGTAAAGTTGAGGTATACCCGTATGACTAACCATATTAGGATAGTAGTGTTGACTGTTGAAAATATCGCACGATTGGAAAGATTTAATAATAAATTCATGCGTGCAATATATTTTTGGTTAGATAGAATTATTGCAGGGTTTATCACTGAGTTTGCAGTTGATACAGTGAAGTCATACACTAATGCAGAGTGGGATTACTTGAGGGGACCCAAAGGGAGGTATATTAGGTATATTTACACGTCGATCAAGATCTTGTTACATGATAAAGGCTTGATGACCATGGAATAAGACGACTAGATCACTCTGCATGCATGGGGGAGTTAGGGGAAGCACTAAGGAATATTTGAGAAATGGATAAGGATCTAAAGAGTAGAAAAAAGAAGGAGGAAATGTAGCCCATCATGATGGATGATTAAAATACCATGAAAATCATAAGGAATGTAGGTGTGACGCGCAACAAAAAACCCTACTAGTATAAGATGAATAGTAAGAAGAGGGTAGTAGCCAAGTGAGAGCGCTTGGATAGTAATAAGGAAGAGGTAGAGGATCTCTGTTCCACATGGATGATTGAGGATATATTGCATGCGAAATATGAGAGGAAAACCATAGGTAATGGATCTGACATATAATAAGGCTCTCCATTCCAGATTCGAGTTAGTCTGGAACCCACAACCCCATGTGCGACTAACACAAATGGAGAAGAAAAAGAAGTTAAAAAACAAGTGATTAGTAGTAGAATATTTTTTTTAGGACATGGTTCCAGTAGCAGAAATGAAAGTTCAACAAGTAGTAGTCAAGTCTCTACATCGGGTGGAGGTGGTAGCTCAAACAATTTCACAATGGAAGGACAAGATCCAACCATCATGTTACCATAGTTTCAAGGGGTTAGGTCACATGACCTAGAAAAACAATTTGTTCATATGTGAGAATATATGGGAATAAAATAAGATTACAGACGAGGATACAAAGGTTGTGCAGTTAGAAATCACTTTTTGAGACCACGCATTAGATTGCTACATGGGTCTCTCAACAAATAACCCAAGAGGAACACCTACAACTCTAGCATATGTGAAGAGGCAGTTAATAAATTATTTTTAGAAGCCAAGTTCAGAAGAACAATTTATGAATGAAATGATAGAGATCAAGACGAAACCAAGCGAATCGGTGTGGGAAGTGGAACATAAATTAAAGAGGTTAAAAGGTAAGTTAAAATACACTATTATTGATACACAAAATAGGCATTTGTTTGTTAATTCTTTGTTGCCACACTTGAAGTATCCTTTGAGACAACATAAATTCAAAAGTCAGGGTGAGGCCTTGCAGGTAACCTTACAACAAGAGGAAAACCAATACAAGCATACATATCTAGTTGTGGAAGAGTTGAAGCAAGATCTGAAGAAATTAACATTCCAGTTAAATTAGAATGAAGGAAAGGAGAAAAGAGAAGATGTATGGTGTACAATGTGCAGTGTTGGAGCCACCTTTGTTTTCTAAGCCCATCACAAATTTCATTTTTTAAATGCTTGAAATCTAAAGATGGTTTTCATATTTTCCCTCCGAGGTATCAAGATCTCCGAAGCTTTATCACGTGAGAAACGATGATTGTTATATTCTCGAAACGAGTCCTACCTTTCATTAAAACTTTTACTCTTTTGTTCTACCTCGGGATCTCGGAGGTCGGATACTGTAAGTCATATAAGTCACATGCCCCGAGCTACGAAACAACGAAGTCATTTTAATATTGTACTCAAGACAGTAACAAGGGTAAAAGTTTTCCCCAACCCATGTTTAAACGTCGTCAGGGTTTCACACCTCGATGTTCTCCAAATCCAAAATTTTAATTTCATAGCCCCGATAGTCGAGAACACGAGGTCCTTATTTTAGTAACCCATGTCAAGGTTAAAGGTAAAAGCTAAACCGTGGTAAAATTCTGTCGGCAATTCGCCACTCGACGTTTTCTTTTTCAAAAGTTACACCGTCTAAATCCTGACTTGTGAAATCAGGATGAGGACATAAACATAATTAATCAATCACTTAATCCAAGTTTGTCTTCCCTTTAATTAAGTCATGTTATCACGATCTCACGGTTTCACGGCTCAACATGCTGACTTTCCGGAAACGCATTTTCGAGGCTCTGAGTTGCGATATGGCGAATATAATAAT
This sequence comes from Picea engelmannii, assembly GCA_009831015.1. Lineage (NCBI taxonomy): Eukaryota > Viridiplantae > Streptophyta > Pinopsida > Pinales > Pinaceae > Picea > Picea engelmannii. The sequence continues at coordinate 120,050 of ML798743.1, read as the reverse complement.
TATGAAATTAATTGAGCCCCTAATCGCGATTACCTTTTTATTAACCAAAGTCAATCATCGCAGTCTCGGGTGTTAGAGATTTGAAATGTTAAAGTAAAATCCCCGATATAACGAGTACCAAAATATTGATTAACATTGGTAAAACCAGATTAATTAAGCTAAATCAATACATATCCCGTGATTTGATGTCTGCATGATTTACAAGGTAGCCTTGGCCTTTCCATACGCCACTGGTGTTTTAAACCGCCAAAATTTATGGCATTAATGAGGAAATAGGGAAAATCGACGAATAAGATAGGTTTTTTATGGAAAAATTTATTTCTGAAGATGATTTGACAGAATTATTCTGAAAGGTACCGAGTTTTTTGAATATATATAAGAGTTGTGGGTAATTATAACGAATGACTATTTATATCACGCAAAACACATTATCTCTGAGCAACTGACTTCTGTATGTATACATATTTCTATCACAGAAGAGCTAAAACACAAGCTTCAGCCATGGCTCCGTGAAAAGCATCAAAAGAAAATGTTGAGGTTTCGGGACAAGGCTCAGACAATGTCGTTGATACTTCACCTCGAAGTATCGAATCGGTCCCAAATTGGTCGTTTGTTTAAGATGTTCTACAGGCAGAGTTGGTGGATTATTTCGACGACTCCAGTGACAACGAAAAATATGATATAACCACCAAGTACAAAATAGTCATCCAATCCGGAATGCACAGAGTAGCAGCCAGGCCAGGATTGCTTCCATATTATGACATGGTCCGATGGGCATTAGACCATGTATACATAACGACCAGAACCATCATGAACGAGCAAAAAGTCACCATCGGGACTTTCAGGCCGGAGGATCTGCAAGCCATGTATAAGCTGCCCATGACATCCGACCACATATATGGCGCTGAATTCTTGGACGAGTTCAAGGAGAAGGAATGCGTACAATATGATAAAACCATGTCTAGTTTAATAAAGGATTGGGTTTCAAACACCGCGAATTTCAGAGCTGATACCCACGACATATATTCAATCGCCTCTTTAGAGCCACAGTACAAGTACGTTGCCATGATGACATGCAGGCTATATGGGAAAGAGGACACCTCACATTTTTATCTTTGATGGGTGCCTCTAATGTTTTGGGTCACCAAAGGCAGTTCCTTCAACTGGGCAAAAATGTTGTCTGATAGCTTGACCAGTCGGGTCACAGAGTATCGGGCCCAGAAAGAGAAAAAAAAGGCGTCTTCATTCTTCATGTTTGCATATATTATGGACGCCATTTGTTGTATGCCATCATTTCCCTTAATGATTTGGAGTTGGACTCCAGCAGAATATGAGCCCATACATGTATATCATTCAAAATTATGGGAAAACAGAGCTGCAAATTTCGTGTACGAAATTTTCAATTGGGTGATGGTGCCTCTGCATGTCACTATTTTCAGCCACCCACCACCTAGGATCTCGGACAGCATAGTAACGAATCTGAGCAACATAGCATAATGGTATGTGGAAGTGTAATTTCATACCTCCGAGTTTTTGGGGCTTCAGTCCCCCCGCATGCATTACCATTGTTCATTCCTGACAAGTTGGCTTGTCGTGAGGTCGCTAGGCAAACAGTAATTGGTGGTATAAGAAAAGAGCTTAAGGGATACTCGAAGAAGGTATGGCCACCTTTTCCTGTTCATTTGAATTCTTATTCTTTATTAGATTTAGGGCATGCCAAAGCTGAGGCAGCATCCCTAGAAGACCTAGATTTGGTCTCCATTGATACAAGAAGGACGACCCGCAGAGGGTCGTGAGCAATCATTTGGCCAGTTGTGGGCTCAAGAGATTTGAGCACGAGAATTCACCCTTGGATGGAATTTTTCTAGGTGCAAGGTCCTATACCGAGATTCTGGCTTGGATACAGACTGTCACCCGAAGAAAGAGCCAATGTTCTAAAGTTCCAGGAACATCGATGTAGTTGTCTTCCTGCAGTGTTGCGGGGTGAGAGTCCAGCTACAACAGAGATCAAACAAAAGGATGCCGAGGGTTCTAAGGATGCGAACCCTGATCAAGAAAAACACCAAGATGAGGGAGAACAGACCAAGATCTCGAAAACAGAGATAAAGACTCCCGACCCGCCAAAGAAGCAGAGTCCGACTGCTACTCCAGAAAAATCAGCAAAACAAGTTGGAGAACCTATCACATCGGTTACTCCCTTGCAGTCGACTCAAGGAAATATTGAAGCAGGATGGATCTTCAATGAAGAGTTGAGGTCTATAAGGGTAGAAGAACTCCCTCCGAATGAGTTTTTCTTCGATAAGAAGAGAAAGGAAATAGTAAAAAGAGAATTCTATCAGGAAGGAGAGTTGACTGCCAAGAAATATAAAGTTATAACTGATGGAAAAGACAAGAAAAATGAACAATTCGTGACCGAGATAGCAGGGACATTAGGAGCATATGCCTTGGTGAATCAATTTTCAGTCGGACTTCTAAAAAACCAGTTGAAAAGAAAGAATCGCCTCATCAAGACCTTGGAAGCCAGACTAGCCATAGAAACAGAAACTGCCAAGGACTAGGCGAGTGTCGGAATAGAGCAAGCCAGGTTGGTCGATAAAAACAAGATAGGGCTACTTAAGACTAAGCTCGAGCAAGCACAACTGGTGGTCCGAGATGGTCAGATGCAAGCGAGCCAACAAAGAGATTTAATCCAACAATTGCGGGCTAGGGTGGAAATCACCAAAAGCAAAGCGATAGATATTGGGATGTTTCAGTCCCAGGCGATGGAGATTCGGGGCAGAGTCTCTGCAGCTCAACAAAAATTGCTCGACAAGGTAGGGGAGATTCGAGAAAATTGCTTGCTATTTAATCGAGTTTTGGAGAACTTATCTGCCAGAGAAAGGGAAGCGGGAGCAGCACGGGTCGCCTTCCAGGAGGCTGTGATAGCCACAAACAACAGGGGTTCAGGAAGCACTCCCAGGTTCACCATTTCGGAACAAACCAGAGGAAACATTATATTAAAAGAATGGGAACAGAACATCGCCGAAGGCAAGCAGCAAGGCAAAACGATAATGAATTCCTTAGAAGAGGATTTTAGTTCTATAGATGACGATCTCCTAGGCATTGAGAGTGAAGGTAATGTCAAGGCATTGATGCAAATGGATATGGAAAAAATCTCGCTTGATCTGAGGGAAAAAGAGGAAAGAGCCTCGATTGAGATTTCCCAAATGACTATGGTGGACATAGTCCAACTAGACAAAGTCATGATTAGACCAAGCGCACAATTATGCACCATCGACATCATAGACGAACAGATGGAAGACAGGCTGCCGCAGTTTGCCCGAGAGTGTTACTTCTTCGAAGCCAGCTGTCAAGTAGAACTTTCACGGTTGATATCCCAACTGGTTGAAAGATGTGTAGCCTACACCGAGCATGCACGAGGACAAACATCTGGAACCAAGTGAAGACAGAGAAGAAGAACTGGAGTGATTGCTCTCCTCCCTGTTATAATTGAAATTTTGTGACTATTGAGATTATATCTTATTTGTAAAATTGTATAAATATACCACAGAAAGAAATGAAAGGGACTGGACCTTTTTCTGTCGATTGTAACAAAGTTTTTTACAATTTTTGAGAGTTAATACAAAGAAAATCTGAAGATTCTCAATTCCGTCACGATTGTGTTATGAGTTTGTTTCCTTGTATCTTATATTTTCATTTCATTTCATATTCATAACTGATGTGCTTCATTATAACTTAGTACGACCACTACTATAGCAAATGAATTTTGGTTTTCTATAATTGTTTACTGTTTTTCCTCTGTATCGGCTATCGACGGGTGTAAGACTAGTCTACACGTTCATAATTCTACACATATTCTATGCTACATCGGGTTATTTCTTTACAGTTTTCCTCTTCTGTTTATACATGAGATTCTCCCTTGATAGGAGCCTTACATCATAGACAACTAAATGTTTTTCTCCCACCTCATACATTTTATTAAGATATAACTCAGTTACGGGAAAGAGCCTTTGATTTGCATCCCTATTTTATTCCTGAAACCGTAAATTCTCTTTTATACGACCAAATTGAGACAACACTTAATCTCTCTCTGAAGTTTCTCCTACTTTTACTGTTCTTCCATGACTCTCCCTGTACCAACACAACCCAATATCGAACCCGGTTTATCAAACCAAACACACATTGCCTTAAACCTTTTCAATACTATTCTTAAAACAGCTACTAACCGGGTCGAACTTGAAAGTTCATGGGCAGCCATTGAACAAGATATAGCTATCCAGGAACAGTTGGAAGCTAGACAACGCCAACGTGTTGGTTGTGGATCCTGATTATCTTCCTGATTCAGAGGTCCTTGCTTTCAGCTGTGTTTATACCCCATGAAGTATTTACACCCCAGAAGTATGTACACTCTTCCACGCGGGGGAGTGCAGAGGGGGGGTACCCCCTCT
>ML798743.1:94390-111708 GCA_009831015.1 Picea engelmannii | reverse complement strand
ACAACAGAGGCAGAGTATGTTGCTGCTATAGAGGCTAGTAAAGAGATGATTTGGTTACAAAGGTTTATGGAGGAATTGGGAAAGAAGCAGGAGAATAGCAGGTTGTACTGTGATAGTCAGAGTGCCATTCACCTTGCAAAGAAATCAGCCTTCCATTCAAAGACTAAGCATATACAGTTGAGGTACCACTTAATACGATCTGCCTTGGAAGATGGACAATTGAAGATGGAAAAGATACACACTAGCCATAATCCTGCAGACATGTTAACAAAGGGAGTAACCAGGGAAAAACTGAGTTCTTGCTCAGTTTCAGTTGGTCTTCAAGAATGAAGATGAAGATGAGAAATTTGCCAGGTCCAAGAAGGTTCAGAGTCTAGCATATGCAGCAGCGGTGGAGTTGTTGAGATCAGTCTCCAAGTGGGAGATTGTTGGTTGTGGAGCCTGATTATCTTCCTGATTCAGAGGTCCTTGCTTTCAGCTGTGTTTTTACCCCATGAAGTATTTACACCCCAGAAGTATGTACACTCTTCCACGCGGGGGAGTGCAGAGGGGGGGTACCCCCTCTGCGGGGTCCGGGGGGTCTGGGGGAAAGCAGGCCCCCAGCGGGGGTTCGAGGGCGAAGCCCCCGAAGCAAAAATTGCCTTATAAAAGTATATTGTAATTTCATTGTAAATCTGGACCGTTCATTATAAGGTCACAGATCTAACGGTAGAGATTATGTTAGGGTTTTTGCCCTAGAAGGCAACCCTCTTTTATGAGGGAAATGTATTGCGGCTATGTAAGAGGGTGAATATTGTATTCTGAGAGAGGAGAGTATGAGAGAAAGAAGAGGAAGTTACAACGGGTTTTGCTGTAGGTTGTATCCCTTCATTTGCTGGGTAATAATAAAGGAAGGACCTGACAATTTCTCTGGTGGACGTAGCCCACACTGGGTGAACCACGCAAATCTGTGTCTCTCTTGTATTGTGTGTCTTCTGTGTTTTGTTTCTGCATTTGTTTTATTTTATTGTTCCGCGGTCCTATTTTTCTAAGACAACGTAGAAATCTTCCCTATTTTCCTTTGTCGAAGGTTGACGTTTCTCTCTTCTCCACCTTTTACCCACTTTCGGATGCCTAGACACTGTACTTCTAAGCCTTAAGTACAGACTCTGGAACAACATGCAGGATAGAAGGTCATCACAAGAATGAGTGTCCATTACTTTCACAGTATATTGGATTAGGTATGCCAAATCCTTTGGCCCTGGGAGGACCATGGTGTGAGATTTTCAAAAGACATGGGCATGATCCCTATCATTTCCCCTTGATGCAAAAATACCAGACAGTTTTGAAGAGTACTTATTGCAACTTTTGTAAGTTTGTTTGACATGAAGATAAGGATTGTATAACCTTGGATATGATGAAAGAAAGGATTGTATATACATACGGGGTGAAGGCTAAACATGTAACAAGAAAATCTGTGCAACAACCATAGTATAACACTGTGTAGCAACCATAGTACAATCCTGCACAACAATTTTCAACACAACCACAATATAATGAACAATAGTTTCAAGGGAAACAACAATATAACCTTGCACAACAATGTGCAACACCACAAAAGTACAATAACCTATAACCACAGTATAATCAAGGACCTCATTATAACACATCATGTAGATATAATCATGGAAATAGAGGAGGCTTCAGGGGAGGAGGTCGTGGAGGAAAAGGATTTGGAGGAGGTCGAGGGCCAGTACTCTGTCATAATTGTCAGAAACTAGGGCAATATGCAAGAGACTATCCACATCCACCTGTGACATGTATGTATTGTCACACAATAAACCATGAAACAAAGGATTGTCCAACACTGTTGATAAAAATATAGGACAAGAGAAACCATACTAACTAGAACATGTAATGGATCATGGTGGAAAACAAAGAAGAAGACATGAAGAATATTAACATAGTGACTAGAGGTGGAGGTAAGATAGGAGAATATGCAACCAAGAAGGATTAGGATCAATACCAATGGGTTAGCAAGAATACACCAATAGAGAAGAAGTTTGATTCTCGCAAAGAGAAAGAGATATTCAAAAAAGCTAGACAAAAGATCTCGAAGGAAAATATTGTGTCCACTTCAAGAATGAAGCCAATAGATGAGATACTAGTCTATGACATGCCCTCACTATTTGATCAAACCAATAGAGTAGTATTCAGAAGAAGTAAGTAACTTAAGAAACTTTTTGGGAGCTTGTGTCAAATTGTTGAGTGATAAAAATTCTTTACAAGTACTGCAAAATTTACTGGAAAAGTGTAATCCCAGGGAAGAGGGGATAAAAAGGGTTAATCAGGTATGAAAGAAGTGAAGAACCAGTAGGGAATTCAGATTGAATGGTAACATAGGATATTTCAATATGGGGGATATTATACTGGACTTAGGATCTGAAGTCGATGTTCTTCCAAAGAAAACTTGGGAAGCTATGGGAGAACAACAATTAGGGTACTCACCTATCCAGTTAATGTTGGTAAATCAACACAGAGTTGTGCCAATAGGAAGGTTGAAGTGGATTCTAGTAGACCTACATATTGTGCGCACCATGGATGAATTTGAATTCATTGACATAGTAGATAACACTTTACCATATCCAACACTGTTGGGTCTGGATTGGGCCTTTCATAACTGAGATATTATCAATTTGAAGACAAGGAAAATCATATTTGATTCTAGAGAATACAGATTTATTATTCCATTGGATCCCTCAGAAGGAGGCATGTATGTGGAAACTGTGACGAATAATATTCTTATAGAAGATGTGAATAATCTATACATGACTACCACGCGCAAAGAATATTATATCAACCCAACTGCAGATGACATGCTTAGTTGGAAGAGTATTAGTTCATGTGCTTCAAACTCGGACACAGGAATGGAAAAATTGAAACAACGATTACATGCATTATCTAATAGGATATGTGTTATAATCGTGCATGCGATGAGGTGGATTGTTACTATAGAGGTAAGAGAACCTCCCATGTTTTATGGATCAAACTATTTAGAATAATTTTTGATGAAATATGAGGTAGAAATTGTGGAAAAATAGATATTACTAGCACAAAATATTGTTGTAAAAGATACACCTACAAGATGGTGGGATACACATAAGGCAAAGATCAACAATTGGTTCTAGTGAAAAAGGCTATTGTGCATCAGATTCAACACAGAACATGAGAAAAAATATGAGGAGAAATATGAAGGATTTGGAAAACCCTAAGAGCATGCAGAGAAGTGCATAGTTTATTGGAGATTAGTACCGCCAGAATAATGAACAGATCATTGTATTCACAAACTAAAAGGCATTCTGAATAAATGGTACACATAACAGGAACAACGTAGAGAAACTGCCAACTGGGAATAAATACAACAAAACTTTGTAGTTACATTTTCCTTTGAGAACAAGAGTCCATAGATGGACACAATGCTGAAAGTGGTAAGAGATAGGATATTTGAAGAGTCAGAGTTTGAAATAATTACATCATCTCAAAGGCAGGCTAGTCAGACAATCAAATAATTACTACATTGTTATCATGTAGCAGAAGCAGAAGAACCTGAAGAAGATAATCTGCGCAACATCTAGATCCCAAAAGTAGAAGGTGAAAGGGAAGTAGAAGGTACCAAGATTGACTGATAAGATTATGATGAACCTTTAAATATTAATAAAGTCAACATTGGAACTGTAGATAACCCAAAGATGGCCAGTATTGGAGATTATTGGGATCATCAGACAGTATAAAAGATCATAGAATTATTGCGCGAGTAAAATGAATTATTTCCAGCAACATTTTTAGAAATGAAAGGGATAGCAGGAGAGTTAGGAGAGATGAAATTTTTTGAAGCCAGAAGCAATACCTATCAGACAGAGGTTGTACATATTGAATCCAACATACAAAGAGAAGGTGAAGACATACATTGACAAGATGCTATAAGCTGGCATTATAGAACCTTAGAAGAATCAGAATGGATCAGCCTTATGGCAGTGCAAGAAAAGAAGCAAGGAAGGATTAGGATATATGTAGATTTGAGAAATTTGAATGATGCTTGCCTACATGATTCTTTTTCTACCCCTTTTACAAATGAAGTTTTGGAAAATGTAGGGGGTAAAGAAGATTATTCTTTTACATATGGATTTGCAGGTTATCATCAGATAAGGATTGTGCCAGAAGATATACACAAGACAACATTTTCTATAGAGTGCGGCTCATTTAAATATACAATTATGCCATTTGGATTGAATAATGCACCGACCATTTTTTCAAGAGTAGTAGTAGCATCTTTCAAGGACTTTAGTCATATTTTTTTACAGGTTTACTTGGGAGACTAGATAGTGTTAAGTTTACTGAAATATCATGATGAAGTATTAAGGATGATGTTGGACAGATGCAAACAGTGTCATATATCACTAAAAATTAATAAATTTATTTTTAGTGCATATTTTGGCATTTTATTAGGACATGTGGTGTGTAAACATGGTATGTTAGTTGATCCTTCTAAAACTATTGTCATAGTTAGCTTACCACCACCAAAGTTAGTGCGCCATTTGAAGAGTACATTGCGACATAGTCGGTACTACAAAAAATTCATCAATGGATATGCACAGATCACTATGCCAATAGAGAAGTTGTTGAAGAAGGATACTAAGTACAAGTGGAATGATGAATGCCAGAAGACTCTAGATATTTTGAAGGAGAAGATGGTTATTGTGCCTATTTTAGTATTTCCATATTGGGCTAAAGAATTTCATGTGCATGTATATGCATGGTGTTGAGGAAAAGATATGAAATTATCTTACTCAAGCATTTTTAGATATTGCTTGGCTAATGCAAGATAGTCAGGAATATTACCCTATGTTTATAGCCTCGAAGTGTTTCCCAATCCATAAGTATTAATTACAAAGGGTTAGGTTGGTTTTTTGAATAAAAGATTGTTGCAAAAATATAACATTTTTATATATATTTTCTGAATATAACATATGCAAAAAGTAAATGTGGAGACAAAAGAAAAAATACCAAGTCACATATCAACACATATGAGACAGAATAGTAATCGCGTATTTCATTCCAAGAAATCAAAAGAACCGTTCTCTTTACAAAAATCCTTGAGGGAGTTTGGAACAAATTCCAACTTAGATATCCCTGATGAAAACCATACAAAAGGACTCTGACATAAAGTAAAAACTGAACTTTAAAATTTGGATCAATTTGCCACAGATTTCTTCCCACTTGACTTTGCACAATATCCTTTATGAGTCATGAAATTTAATTCATAAATAGACAAGTCTACATAGACTATCAAAGATCTATCAACACCTCTGAAAACAAGTGTCTGAATGATGTAATTCAGCTTTGAATCTTGTTGTCTTACAATAGGACCCTGTTGTCATAAAAGAGAATTAGGATTTTAATGAATTTAAAAATGAATGAAAAATGAACTATCTCACAGAGATTCGACCCAAAAGGATGGGCTTATAAACGAGGGAGAACATGTCTTCAAACTCCCAAAATCATTAAACTGATAACCCAAAACTTTGAAAAACCCGAAGGTGCCCGAGGAGAGAAGAGGCAATCAGAGTTTGAGTCAGGCTCTTTCAAAAATAAAATGCAGAGATGAAACACAATCTTTCTTGTCCTTTAAAATAAAAACACAGAGAGTTGACGGTCTTCAAATACTTATATCCACTTTACCATTGATTAACAACCACAAGCCAAAATACAACTTTGAAAACAAAACAACAGTGAGCCATACAGTCCTTCGACGTATTACTCCAAGCCCTTGACGAAACCATAAGTTAACGCCCAAGGAGAGAAAAGACAGTCAGAGTAAAATAACCCAATGCACACATGTTCCTCTAATACTTGCAGAGAAGAGACGAGGTTTAACTTAACAGTGGCAGGTATTAAAAAACAATGAGATAATGTCTCTTCCAATAACCTTGGTAAGTGAATAACTTTTGACACAACAACAGGGAGGACACACACATTCTTTGTGAAAGAATGCCAAGATATAACTCCTATCAATTCAATACCCACACAGGCCTGTATTAATGTTCAGGGTCAACAAAGATTGGATCTTTGGGATGATTTCGATGAAAAGACAATAATAAAGGGCCATAAACCACAACTCAGGGTTTAAAGAAAATAAAACACCAATTTTTTGCGGTTGCTCTGCAATTGGATAAGGATTACCACAACAACCGAGAGGGAAATGAGTTGACAGACACTGATACACAGAAAAGTGAATAAAAACCCTTGACCATCAAACTCAAAGCCTTATTGCACCACTGTCACTATTATTCCATAGAGACCCATCATAAAAACCACACTGGCCGAGAAAACAACCAACACACAAAATTAATAATGCCCATTTATCTTCTTACAATTGCCAACATTTTATAGTCATCAAAGAGAGACATAACACCATAATTACACACAGTCGAAAATCTCAAGAACACACAGAATCCAAGGATCATTGAGCCACCATTTGGTTCATAAAACAAAGAATCCATCATGGATGAAGAGAAAAGAAGCATACCTATGAGAAAAAAGATAAAATTGTGAGTTGGTCGAGCTTTCCCTTCCAAAAACCTGAAAATGTGGAGCTTCACAACTAATAGTGCAACAATGAAACAATGCAACAACGCTGGGGTGACAGGCGATAGGGAAGGTTTGGAGTGACATGCAGTAAATTCACTTCGCTTCCTCACCTGGCCCCATTCAATTCCAAGTACGATACATCCCAATAAGCATAACATCAAACAATAAATCAAACCATATAACCAATGCATAATCAATGCCAATCAATCGTAAGATCTGAGACCACATCTATTGTATAGTGCACCAACTGAGATATTTCATAGGTTAACCTTTTCCATAACTCCACACAATAATCCATATCCACATTGCTATATGTAACTCCATTCAACTTTACTGAAATTTGCATAGTCCATTAAGAAAATCATAGTATAATAGTTAGGACTAACACTTGTACCCATTAATTCTTTCATTTGAAATTTGCATGTAGTCTTATAGCTCAAGGATTAATACATAGTTTCTTTCCTTTTGTTTGAACTCTAGAACCTTTCCATAATTTTCCTTTGTTTTGATCATGCTACAATTTAATTATCCCTTGCATATATTTGGCTAAGTAATCAACATATGAATTAGTAACAAGGTTATAACATAGCACATGTAATCAACATGATCCTCATAACCATGGAAATTGTTTTGTGTCACAAGTGATTACCAAAAGAATTCCATAATAATGCATTATCCACTTATAATCACGCCAAATGAAAATAAGGTTGCATCCTAAAAAATGTAGTACTTTGTAGGCAACATCATAATAACATCTAAACATGTGTAATATGTCTATCCTTGCGCCTCTAGTCTACAAGCGGGTCCCACCTACTAGTATTATATTATTATCATAATTAAATAATAGCGCTTTAGCAATACTTTGCAGGCAGAACTCATTGTTGCGATTTTAATCATCAACACATGTGAAATTGCATTAGGAGTGGAATTAACCCATCCAAGAGAAGGTTTTATAGATCACCCTATTGAATTTGCAACCAAAAAGTTGTTAGATTCATAGTAGAACTACAACACTACAGAAAGAGAAGGACTAGTAATGGTGTATGCTTTGCAGAAATAAATACATTACTTCTTGGGACAAGAATTTAAGATGTTTATAGATCATTCAACTATGAGATACTTAGTTAAGAAGCCAGTGGTCGGGGGAAGGATATGAAAATGGCTATTATTATTTCAGGAATTTGACTTTGAAGTTTTGGTGAAGCCTAAAAGATTGAATGCAGGACTAGATCACCTATCTAGGATAACAAATGGAGAAGAGCCCAGTAACTTGGAAGACATATTTCCAGATGCACAATTGTTTTTAGTACAAATTGTAGATGGATATTTTCCTGACATTATTGAGTTTTTAAGTACATGATTTGCACCAAGAGAATTTTCTACTGCACAACAGAAAAAATTGGTAGTCAGAGCTGCAGTTTATTAGTTAATTGCAGGTCATTTATACAAACTTGGAGCAGATAAAATCTTGATAAGATGTGTGATGGAGCATGAAAGACCAATTATTTTGGCAGAAGCACATGAAGGAATTGCAGGAGGGAACTACACAGAAAAAACTATTGCGTAGAAGGTATTGCACGCAGGATTATGGTGGCCAACAATTCATAAGGATTTAAAATAATACTGTCAGAAGTGTGATGCTTTCCAAATATTTGGGAAGCCATCCAAAAGGGATGAGATGCCACTAAAAGAATGGGTTACTTTACAAGTGTTTGATAAATGGTAAATATATTATTTAGGTCCAATTAATCCACCAACAAGAAGATCAAGAGCCATATAAACTACGACAACAAAATACTAAACAATATGGTCATAGGCAACACCAGTAAAGGATTGCGGCGTAGAGACTGCAACATTCTTCTTATTTGATAATGTGGTGACAAGATTTGGATGTCCAAGAATATTGATGAGTGATCAGGGGACTCACTTCATCAATAATAAAATTGAGACAATTCTTGAATAATTTAAGATATATCACCAAAAGAGTACTCCTTACCACCCTCAAGAAAATGGAATAGTGGAAGATTTCAACAAGATTTTGGAGAATTCATTGACAAAGATTTGCAATGTAAACAGAGATGATTCGGATTTGAAGGTACCAATAACACTTTGGGGTTATAGAACTACCTGCAAGAAACTAACAGGACAAACACCCTTTAGATTGATGTATGGACATGAATCAGTAGTTCCCTTAGATTATTTAATACCAAGTCTACGCATTGAAGCAATTACAGACATGATAGAAAATGGTGCAGCACGGGAAATATTGGCTCAACCAATGCAATTAGAAGAAGACATAATCATGGCAGGTTTCCATAAAGAGGTATATAAGGAAAATGATAAAGCATGGCATGAAAGATATATCAAGAAGAAGAAGTTTAAGGAAGGAGATATGGTTCTCCTCTATGACAGTAAGTATTTAAAGTACCCAAGGAAGCTCAAAATGCATTGGGTAGGGCCATATCAGATAAAGTCTGTCACAGATGGAGGTGTTATACAACTTCAAGACTTAACCGAAAAACAAGTGAAAGGAATAGTGAATGGTGGTCGAATGAAACTGTATAGGGATAGTCAACCTACTAATTCTCAATAGTTGCAACGCAATAAGTAGACTTGTAAATATTGTAAATATTAAGAGCTAAAAGAAGAAAAAGGAAGATAAAAACATAAAAATGAAGAAAAAAATAAAAAGAAGTAATTGGGAGGAATACGTGAGCCAGCAATGACATCGCTCAACAACTGGTGCAACATAATTTGGAAGATTGCATGTAGGAAAATTACACTCCACAAATGATCGGAAAAAGAGAAAAATAGGACAAAACATTAATGACTGGGTTTATAAAAAGGGAAAAGCATGGGAAAGTTTGATACTTAATGAATTTTGAGCATCCTAGCACATGAGAGCACAAGCAAAGGGTGATAGAGAAAGAGGAGAATTCAATCAATTGAGTGCAAGAATAGTTCGACAACACCCTCAAAAGTTGGAACTGCTAGTCAATTTGGGCGAGTAACCCGAAAGTCCAGTAGGAAGAAGGAAAAAATGGAAGAAACATAGAATTTTGTTGAGATAGAATATGCAAAAAAATCTGAGACTGAATCAATCAATCCCACCAGAGTAGAGGAATAATTTTCAACTTCGAAACATGTGCAAGTAGGTAAAAGTGCAGAAAAACCTAATGGCAGCACAAGCCCTAGTTCCAAAAACCCTACAAAAAATGACAAACATAAAAAACATGTTGTAGAGGAAGTCGAAGGTCAACAAGAAATAGAGGGAGAAGAAGATGAAGAACCCGAGGATGAAGCCATAGAAGAAAACCTTTCCATGGGTCAAAAGAAGAAATCAACAAGCTCAATGAAAATCACACTACCCCACCTTCCATACGTTGTAGTCGTAGTAGAAGATATGTTAGGAAAGGTGCCAAAGATAAAGTATGTGTACCATGACATAATGGACACAACAAAGTTTCTAGAACTTGCGCAGGAAGCATACATGGAGAATAGGGGGGAGATATGACCCCTAGGGAAACCTATTCTAGAGATTGCACAGTGGGTTACAAGTCTTTACAATTCAAGTGTGATGAATCTATTGGACATACCACATCTTGGGCGTAGTAAAAATGTGGGATTGTGTGTGAAACAATTATTTTCCAGGGTACATGGAGGTATCATGTGGATGGATAGGTCAGTCCCCATCGATGTGGATCTAATAGTGAATATCACAGGGCTACCTACCAGTGGGGTAAAGAAAGAGGACTGTCTAGACAATAAGGCTAGAGATAAAGAAATTGCAGAGGAAGTAAAAAAAAAGTTTGGGACAAACAGGGAAACCCAAGGACTAATAATCAAGGACATTAATGATAAGGAAACATTTTTTTCTACAAAATCGATGGCATGCAAACTATTGAGAAAGTGTAGAAAGAAATAAGACCCAATAGGAGTGATAGAAATAGTTTCACAGTGCACAAAGGGCACAGTGTTCAGCTGGGTGCCATATCTGTTGAACCAATTCCTGGTAGATTGTAGAGATGCATAGGATAATGGAACGAAATTCCATTACTCTTGGTTTCTAATACTTATTGCATTGGTGGGATCTAAGGAGCCCAAGTTTTTAGATTTCCTAGACAGGAAGTGGAAATGTTATGTCGCATGCTATGAAACATTGTGGCAGGCACATGACCCCAAGAAACAACAAGATAACAATGCGATATTCTCCATGTTCTTGGAGGATATGAAACAAAACACAACTAATGTATGGAGGATCCCAATTGAAGTGGTGAAAGAAAATTAAGATATTGCAAACTTCAAGGCCTCAAGACATCATTTATGGATCCAGGCCACAAGGGAATCAAAGAAGAAGTGGCTAGAAATGAGATAATGCACATCAAGGGAAGAGGTAGAATGGATTGTGAAAGATTGTCTCGCGCAGTGGAAGGTGCCAGCAACACAAAAGCAAGGAAACAAACCTAAGGAGCCAACTGAAGTAGGAACATCCAAAAAGACAAGCAGTCTAGCAAAAAATACTAGGAACGCTGTAGAGTGCGGCCAAGCTTCAAGAAGTAGTGTAGCTAGAAAAAATCCTAGAAAGAAACAAATATTATCAAGGACAGAAGTCAAAGGATATGGTTAGAAGGATGGTTATAGACCACAATAATTAAATTATGGGGAAACACCAAAGATGAAAACTGAGACGCAGAACTCAACCGCGACTAAGAAGAGAATGAGAGCACACAAGGAAGAAATAAGGAAAAATATGAAGTATCATAAAAATCCTCCAACAATCACTATCAAAGAGGACAATGTCAATATGGTAGCAGACAAAGTCCAAGGAAGAGGGGAGGATTTAGTATGTGCAACAAAGGTGCAAAGGGAGGAGATCATGGAAAAACTAGTAGAAGTACATGAAATCTTATAGAGAGTGCAACTCAATACAACACATCATCCAACAATGCAACAGACAAAAAAAGAACATGGAACATCAATGCAGAAGGAGTAGGAAGAGATTGTGGAGATAATAGTAGAAAGTAGTGTCATATTCACAGTCACACAATACATGTTGGAGATGAATGAACATACAACGCAAATACCAGTAAAGGATGTGGAACATATGGAGTTGTTCTTGGCGAAAATACCCAGAAAGGCACTATATGGACTACAAGCAAGAGTAGTGAAAGAAGTACAATCTAGAGCTAGGGAAGATACTGCCAACCTAGCAATCATTCATGAGGTGAAATACATTCTACAAATGACAAGTGAACAAATCACACTGAAAAAGGAGGAAGAGAAGCAACGTGTTGACAATTTGGAGAAGAATCTCATAGATTTATACATGAGTATACATGTCTGCGCGCAAGCACAAGAGGTTACAACGGAAGTGAATATACAAAAAATTACGGAGAGCATAGAGAGGTACAAGCAATAAATAACAGAGTTAACATAGAAGTTGACTCCAATCACACCTGCAAAAGTGTGAGAGAAAAGGGAGAAAGAGGCTACTGCACATGTAGAAAGTATAACGCATGAGGTTAAAGAAGTGGCAGAACAATATAACAAGACTACATAGATTTTCAAAAGCCATGAATAGGACAAAAATATCCAAGAGTTGGAGCATAGGGAGGAAAAACTAAACGTGGTGGTTCAGGACTTGAAGAAAAGAAGGAAAACCATGTACATCTCCATTAGAATGAAGGTGGCACAGTAACTGAAGAACTTGCAGGCCAAAGTAAAAAATGTGCAGTAGAAGAAGCAAGACAGGTAGGCTCAGTTGGATCCATTTCAGCAACAAGCAGAAGGGCTGATAGATGAGCTCCAAATAGAAAAGTAAATATGGGAACAGGTGCTCACCGAAAGCAGAGAAGTTCTGACAGAGCACATAAAAGCACAGGATTTGGAGACACTAGCAGGGAAGAGTGCATAGGCCAAAGATAAAGCAACAAGATAAGTAAAGAATTTTCATGTGCTGGAGGTGGTGCACTGGGGCTTAGTGGCTCAGGAAAAGCCACATGTTAGTGTTGGGGACATGTTGGAGGAGGCATGTTTGGAGAGAAACACATCAAGCGAGGTAGAGCAACATGCCACCTTTTGAGGAAAAATGGGATGCACGACATGATTTGTGGAAATTCGACGCGAACGTGGACAAACCTAGCCTAGCTAGGGTTATGGTTTTGGGATGTGTTGTAATGGTTTGTAACCCATATTTATAACATAAATAACAGGTATGAGTTAGAGGACAGGAATCAAATTTTTATGGTATGAGTGCGACAAGTCTGTTTTGGAGAACCTATTTTTTATTTTTTGGGATTGGAAGTCTATTTTGAGAGTTGTAGAGCTTGGATGAGGTCGAAGTAGTTGAGGTTCAGGTTGTAAGTTGTGGATTTTGGTGTGATTCTAGTTCGCCTCATTACTCACTACTCTAATGTAATGCGAACAACACTTTTTGATGAATAAGAATAAAGAAGCAGAAGATATTTGTGGACGTAGCCCCAGGGGGGGTGAACCATGGTAAAAACATGTGTGAAATGTATGGTAATGTGTTATTGGTTATGTTGTTATCATTGAATGGTTAGATAGATGAATGGATCATTTATTTATAGTGCACATTCGATTAAATACACAAATGAATGAATGAATAGATCTGATGAATAGTATAATAGAATGCATGGTTAAGTAGAAATAAGAGATAAGAAGTAAGAAATAACATCCCCCAATCCATTCCATGACTGCAGACATCTGCTTCCTGTAGTCCCTCATAAACCATCTCAGGTGACACTGCGTTGTGCACTCTATGCATGGTGTATCCTTTTAGTTTACTAGAAGGGCCGATGGTGATAAGGGTTTGTTTGGAGAACCAAGGTAGAACCCGGGTCAGCCCATAAGTCCAACAATGGGGTAGATTGAGGAAATCCTACATGCCACATATGAGAGGAAAACCAGAGGTCAAGGGTTTAGATTTAGAAGAAGGATCTCCATTCCAGATCCAAATTAGTGTGGAAACCACAACCCCATGTGTGACTAAGACATATGAAGAAGAAAAATTGGTTAACCAACAAGAGATTAGTGGTAGAAGGATTTTTAAAGTATGAGGGTATAGTGGAAATTCAAGAAAAATTATAAGTTCAACAAGAAACAATCAATTATCTACACCGTGCATAGGTGGTAGTACAAAAAACTTCACAACAAAATGACAATATCCAACTATTAGGTTACCATAGTTCCAAGGAGAAGGGTCAGAGGACCCATAAAAAAATATGTTCATTTGCGAGAAGATTTGGGCAGCTAAGAAGATTACAGATGAAGACACAAAGGTTGCGTAGTTGGAAATCACATTCAAAGACCACACATTGGATTGGTATATGGGTCTCACAGTAAATAATCCAACATGAGCACCTACAATCATTGCAGAGGTGAAGAGGCAATTAACAAATGAATTTCAGATACCAAGTTCAAAGGATCAGTTCATGAATGAGATGATAGAGATTAAGAAGAAGCCAGGAGAATCAGTCTAGGAGGTGGACTAGAAGTTCAAAAGACTAAAAGGTAAGTTGAAGTTCCTTGTTACTAATATGAAACATAGACATTTTTTTGTTAATTATTTATTTCCACACTTGAAGTATCCTTTGAGGAAACAAAAATTCCAAAGTCAAGCTTAGGCTTTGCAAGTAGCCTCGCAGTTAGAGGAAAATCAATATAAGTAGACATATCTATCTATGGAAGAGTTGAGAGCATATATGAAGAATTTAACATTTCAGTTAAATCAGAATAAGGGAAAGGAAAAGAGGGAAGACGTTTGGTGCACATTATGCAGAACATAGAGTCATCAAAAGAACAAGTGTCCATTATTTGAGCAATATATAAGAATAGGTATTCCAAATCCATTCTCTCTAGGAGGAACATGGTGTGAGATATGAAAAACACATGGACACGATCCTTATAATTGTCCCATGATGTAGAAGTATCAAATAGTACCAAAGACTACATTTTGTAATTTTTGCAAATCCGTTGGACACGATGAAAAGGAATGAAAAACCTTGGATATAATGAAGGAGAGGACATCAGATGCATATAGAGTGCATGTTGAATTAATGATATCACAACCTGTGTAGAAGCCATAGTATAACAACACCCAACAGTTTGTAGCACCACCACAGTATAAAAATGTCCAATAGTTTGGATCACCACTGAAGTATAACAACGTGCAACAATGTGAAACTCCACCACAATACAATAATGTGTAGCCTTAGTATAAGAAGGGACCCCAATATAATACACTACGCAGAGAAAAACAAGGAAATATAGGAGGCTGAGGAGGAAAAGGATTTGGAGGGGGAAGAGCACCATTAGTTTTTCACAATTGTCAAAAGCCAGGGCACTGTGCAAGAGACTTTCCACAACCACCTATGACATGTATGTATTTTCGCGCAACATACCATGAGACAAAATACTGTCTGACACTATTGACAAATATACAGGACAAGAGAAACCCGAATAACCAGAGTGTACAGTGGATTGTTGTAGAAAATAGAGAAGAGGATGGGAAGAAGATCAACATAGTTACTAGAGGTGGAACCAAGACTAGAGTAGATGAAACAATGAAGGATCGGGTTCAATACCTGTGGGTTAGGAAGAATACAACACCTGAACAAAAGTTTGATTCACACAAAGAGAAGGAGACCTTCAAAGAGTCCAGACATGATATTTTAGAAGAGAATATTGCATATGCTACAGGAAAAACACTAGGAGATGAGGTACCAGTGTATGAAACGCCTCCCTTATTTCATCAGACCAACAAAGAGTAGCCTTTAGAGCAAGTAAGTAACTTAAGAAACTTTTTGGGGTCTTGTGTAAAATTGTTGAATGATAAAAATTCTTTACAAGTACTGCAGAGTAGTTAGAAAAGTGTAATTCTGGGAAAGAAGGCGTAAAGACAGTGAATCAGGTCCGTAAGAAGATAAGAACATGTAGGGAATTCAGTTTGAATGCAAACATTGGATATTTTAATATGGGGGATATCATACTAGAATTAGGGTCTGAAGTCAATGTTTTTCCAAAGAAGACATGGGAAGCTATGGGGGAGCCTACATTAGGGTATTCACCTATTTAGTTGAAGCTAGAAAACCAACATAGAGTGGTGCAAATTGGTAGATTGAAGGGGATACCAGTAGACCTAGATGGTCTACACACCATGACATACTTTGAAGTCATTAAGATAGTAGATAATACTTTACCATATCCATCATTGTTGGGTCTGGACTTGGATTTTGATAACCATGCTATTTTTAACTTGAATACCAGGAAGATGATCTTTGAATCAGGGGAGTACAAATTTATTGTGCCATTGGATCCCTCAGAAGGAGGAAGGTATGTGGAACCTGTGATAGAAAGTTTTATTATAGAAGACACAAATCAACTATATAGAACTATTGTGTGCGAAGAGGATTACATCAACCCAAATGTGAATGGAATGTTGAGTTGGAGGAGTATTATTTATGGTGCCTCAAACTATGACACATGTATGGATAAATGAAAACAATGATTACATGAACTATCTACCCGAAGATGTGGTTGGTACAGAGGTAAGGGAATGATCCAAAAATGAGAGGTTTTACTGACAAATTGCAAATTAAGTTTATGTACTTTATGCATTGGATCGATAAGAATGTGAAACACATAAAACTCTATAACTTGTTGCAGAATAATAATTATGACTCTTACTTGATGCTCATAAATGATTAAAGAGTTCATTCATCATAAACCATGCTACAAAATAAGAGAAGATAACAACAAACAAGAAAGAGAAGTAGACACAAGAACTTGTTAACGGAGTTCACCAATCTTTGGCTACGTCTCCGAGCCCGCTTCCAAGTGGAGGACCTCTTTATTTCTCTTCAAATGCTCAATTTCTCTTTACATTGTCTATTTGATATTAAAAAGGAATTCTGATCTATTGTACAAGACCTCTTTGTTCAGATACATACAAGCCTGTTGGAAGCCAATTCAATTTTTCAATTTCCCTATAAGCTGCCTACACCTTTGTCTTATGAACTTCAAATTATCGTCGCATTTTGCAAATAAACGATATTTTCATTCTTTGAGACATTTGCAAATTGGTCTCCATTTAGTTTTCACGACTGTAAGCGTGAAAAATCCTCCATCGTCACTCGAACTGTCATAATCTTTTATTGAATATTTGAATGGCACTTACCTTTGGATTATCATTAAGTGGCTAAGAGATTTTCGAACTGTCCCTATTGCCTATTCTTAATTTAATTGCGCAACTTGATTTTTATTTAATTGGTAAGGCATTGAGCATGTGAATCTATGGGTTATACTTATCTTTATGAATTGCATAGGGGTCATAGTTTACTTTGTTTTATATGATATGATCCTTATTGTTATAGTTCTTGCCTTGTCGATTTTATGCAAATGATTGTCACAATGTTTTAAACCTTTGATTATGCAATGGCGCGTTGGTTAAACATATGGGTTTGATTTCACATTTGAATATTCATGTTTTGAAATATGGTAAATGGCGCATTGGTATATCGTCTATCCTTTGATTTTTGGGTCGGCTGAATAATATGATTTGAAATATGTTATGATTGTTTCAACAGAGGGTTAATACGCCGGTTGTACTTTGCAATTACTATTTTGCATGGCGGTAAGTGATTCCACCACCCTCGCATGCGCACATTAAT
>ML798743.1:51799-88524 GCA_009831015.1 Picea engelmannii | reverse complement strand
TGAGCAAAGCTTGTCATGATCATCTATTATCTTTTTACGCTGTCCCTTTTCCGTAAAGGAATGACTCAAAAGATGTCTCCCTGTCATAGGAAGTTGTTTTGTAAATAAAACATTTCTGGAGATAAATAAAGGACAGTGCTAAATTTTTTTGATGAGATCTAAAATAAAATAAAATAATAATAATAATAAAAAAAATAAAATGCTAAAATATCGAGATTTTCAGCGTCACCCCGCTCAGCTATATATCTATAAAATAAAAACAAAATAAAATTATTAATAAGAGCTGTGGGAAGTGCTTGTAAACCCACCAGGATACTGAACAGGTCTGCTAGCAGCGGGTAAATGCAAGCATGGCACCAAGACAACTTCGTCGGGGTACTGAACAGGCCCACTGGCAGCGAAGCAATGTGGGGTACATGAAAATCTGCAAAAAATATAAGATACCTCATTAATGTCCTTTATTCTAATCTAGAACTTCTTGACAGGATACAGATGTCAGAGTGGGTTAAATGGCAACTCTGTCGAGGCTATGGATGCCTGCTGGCAGCAGTGGCCATGCCAACAGTATTGAAGATTTTATCTTTAATATCGTGACTTGCTAATCTTAAGATTGTTATTGGTTTTCATCTTTTAAAACACTGCTGGAATAATTGGTTAATGATGATGTTTATACGATTTTCTGGTTGTTATTTTTTGAGTTGAAATTATCTTTGCTGTCCTAATCTAAATTTGCTTTTTTTGGCAGAGATAACTGCTTCTACCAGTGTGTCGCCATTGTTGGCAGCCAATTCAATTTTTCAATTGCCCTATAAGCTGCCTACACCTTTGTCTTCTGAACTTCAAATTATCGTCGCATTTTGCAAATAAACGATATTTTCATTCTTTGAGACATTTGCAAATTGGTCTCCATTTAGTTTTCACGACTGTAAGCGTGAAAACTCCTCCATCGTCACTCGAACTGTCATAATATTTTATTGATATTTTGAATGGCACTTACCTTTGGATTATCATTAAGTGGCTAAGAGATTTTCGAACTGTCCCTATTGCCTATTCTTAATTTAATTGCGCAACTTGATTTTTATTTAATTGGTAAGGCATTGAGCATGTGAATCTATGGGTTATACTTATCTTTATGAATTGCATAGGGGTCATAGTTTACTTTTTTTATATGATATGATCCTTATTGTTATAGTTCTTGCCTTGTCGATTTTATGCAAACGATTGTCACAATGTTTTAAACCTTTGATTATGCAATGGCGCGTTGGTTAAACATATGGGTTTGATTTCACATTTGAATATTCATGGTTTGAAATATGGTAAATGGCGCATTGGTATATCGTCTATCGTTTGATTTTTGGGTCGTCTGAATAATATGATTTGAAATATGTTATGATTGTTTCAACAAAGGGTTAATACGCCAGTTGTACTTTGCAATTACTATTTTGCATGGCGGTAAGTGATTCCACCACCCTCGCATGCGCACATTAATGCCTCCCCTTTGATCGTTCATAGTGGTTACAACGAATGACCTTGTGTGCTGGTGTTTTCGACCCAACCCTTACTATGTGCCCGCATCATGGCTCCAGTTGTGAGGACTGAACCGAATGGTAGCCAAGCTCCGTTGATGTTCGACAGTGCCCGTGCTGACCTTGAAGAATTTGGGTGGCTCTCATTCATACAGAAATTTGATGGTTTTAACCTTGGCGTTGCTAGGCAATTCGCATTGACCTTTGATGGTTGTCGAGCCAGGGTCGGGGATGTTCAATTGCAAATTGACGAGCAATTTCTCAGTTTATCTACGGGTTTACCTATCACTGGGCAGAGATGGTCCAAAAAATGCAAGGTAGAAGAAGTCCCTTGGACTTTGCTCTTTCAGTCGCACAAGGTTAGTTCCTGTGACAAGGGTTTGCCCGTGACCATGCTGAAGCAACAATGGCATGACTTGTTGATGGTTATCAAGCATTTCATCACCTGTGAGGGTCGGTATGGGTTTTTTTTCTTACACCACCTTCGTCTGATTATGGTTTTTATGGGTTTTGAGCTTAATATGCCATACTATCTGCATAGAAGCCTGTTCAAAATGTCTAAGAAATAGAAAAGGAACTAGGCTGATAGCAGCCTCTTTCACTATGGGCTGGTTAAAATGATTTTTGTTTGTCACATGGGATTAGACCGAGACTGTTGGGATGATTTTCTTGCGTGCAATAATTTTGTGGATTCAAATCCACCACAGGTTGACAAACCTGTGGTGAACGAGGATAAAGCTATACCCCCGATTCCCTACAGTATCCTTTTACCTAAACCCTTACCTGACTCACCTATCGACCTACCCCACTCTATGACCAAGGATGTTTAATCTGTTAAGCCTGTGGAGAGGAAGCCTAAATCCAAACCTACTGCAAATGCTAAAGGCAAAAAGAATGCCCGGCTAATCTCTCGAATGGTGAGGAATAAACCCAAACCCCTTGTCAATCCTAACCCGATTGTGTTGAGCGAGGACTCTGATTCAGAGGTTGAATATTTTTTGGCAAGTGAGTATCCCTATTCGAATGGCCTGTGTGCCAACCCCTCATACAAATTCGTGTCAAACTTACCACCTTGCTTGCAAAATGACCCATATTACCCTGGGATTAAGCTGCCATGTGATAACCCCGGTCGTATATCTAAATCCTCTCCTGCTTTGTCGAAGTCTACTGTGCCACCCTGTGATCAGTGCAGCTTATGGTTAGAGAGATACTATCTTGATGTGCCTATGCTACAGTCAAAGATTAAATCTTTGGAGGACCAGGTTACATTGCTTACCCATCAAAAGGCTGAATTGCAAGCCACTGATAAAAGACAAAGAACGAAAGGCTCCATTTTATTCAAAAATGTGGAATCGGCCACAGCTGTGGTGAATTCTAAGCTGGCGTAATTGGTTAGCCTCGTCACATAGGTATGTGTAATATCAATCATTTTTGTAAATAGTATGAGTTTTTATAACAATTCAAGTTTGGTTTGAATAGATCTGTTCACCATTGATTGGTTTCGTTACATTGTATACTCAGCCTTGCTTTGACTGAATGGAATTCTGTTTAGTTTTGATTAGATTTTAATCGATCCGATTTGATTTGATTTGGATTTGAGTTGTTTGATTTTAGCTAAAATGAATGCTCTGTCAATTGGAGTCGTTTGTATCTGTTATAGAAACAAGTTGTTTCTCCTATTTCGATTCCGAACACGATCACATTTCGTTTTGATTTCGTTATGATGTATATGCTTTGATTGGTAACAAGTGTGATATGGTTAACTGTTACGATTTTATTTCCATATGACTTTCGACCAACTCGAATAAAGTTTGGATTGTTGTTAATATGATTTCACCCAAATCGTGAATGGATTCAATTCGTAACAGTTATGTGAAACCCAGCCAATTAATTCGTTGTGGTTTTCTATTGAACGACCCTGTTATCGGTTGGATTTGTAATGAATATTCAGT
Organism: Picea engelmannii; assembly: GCA_009831015.1. Taxonomy (NCBI): domain Eukaryota; kingdom Viridiplantae; phylum Streptophyta; class Pinopsida; order Pinales; family Pinaceae; genus Picea; species Picea engelmannii. Next base: position 85,046 of record ML798743.1, on the reverse strand, counting down.
TACAAGTTGATTTGTTAAATGAGATTGAATTCACTGTTATTCTATATTCAACTCAGTCACTGTTTGTTTCTATTGTTACCCAGTTTACGATTATCACTTCTGTCGACTTGGTGATGGTTTTGATCATCATTTGACCGTGTCTGATGACTGTATAACACCCAACGATAGAAATCTATGGAGAATTTTGTTTGATATTATGCTGTTATATTTACCCATGATCGTAACAACCTTGCCATCTTTGTATGTAATTAAAACGACATGAATCTTATGCTGCATTTTTATAGCCATAACGAATGGATTATGATTGTGTTGGATTACATCGTATCACACACGATACAACTCACTATGGATTTCATGTGATATGGAACAGTCTTGTTACTGTTTGACCCGATTTTACTGTGAAAGAAAAATAGAGTATTCTTACCCCTGTTTTCCATTGAACCATTTTCGATTTTGTTTAATTTGAATAATAAAATCATTTGAATCATTAGTGATTCGTTCTCAATGTTTATTGAAAGAAGATTGGTTTGGATTATTTTAAAAAAATATTTGATTTGATTTCTATCTGATCCTGTATGCTATTTTAGACTAGCTACAAAATCAGATGATTCTGTAGCTAAGTCTGTAGAGTCAATTTTTTATTGTTTTTCTAATGAAATATCTTTCTAACTTGATATGTTTGGTCTATTGCAGATGAATTCGAAATTGCAGTGGATATGATGAGCAGTTAGGGGATGTTTCAAATATTTTACTTGCATTTTATTTTCCTAGTTTAGTCGATTTTGGGATATTTCCCAGATTATGTAAAACTGTTTGATATTATCCACAGGGAGGTTTTACCCTGTGGAGAAACCTATAAATACTTATCATTTTTGTAATAATATTCATCCTCATTCATGGGAGAACAAGGATATGAAGTTTTAATACAGACTGAAGCAGAATTTGGTGTTTTGTCACAACTTTAGCTTCTCATTATATCAATATTTTGTTTCACGTTGTGTGTATCAATTTGTATCTGGTTAATGACTACTTTAGCTATCTTAATCATGTGCAAATGATATAATTTTAATCACTGTAATCCAGATCTGGTTTCTTCCAAGTGTATAAAAGACATAACAATTGTTTAATTCAGTTTGTGAATGACAGGTTTATCTTCTTCATAAGCTGAATTATCAAATATAAGTTTTTGCATAACAAGTTTCCCTTATTGCAGAGATTTATAATCATATAGTTGTTATGCTTTTTTATGTTTTGTTTGTCCTGTAAATCACTCAAGGAGCAGTGCACCTAATCATTTACGAAAAGCTTTTGGATCAACCGGTGCAAATTTCCTTCCTCCGACCAGCTTCGAAGTCATCATACGTAGGACAAATTAGGAGCGCTTCTAGGTCAGTTAGTCGCTTGTTTGTTTACTGTTTTTATTAGTAGTTTAATTCATATATTAGTTTAGTTAAAGTTAATATATTAGATCATTTAAATTCAGTAAATATATTAGATCGTTTAATTTCAGTAGTTTTATTTCTTATTCATAAAATCAAAAAATCAAAAATATCTTTGGCTGTCTTAGGACAGCAAGCATATGAGTCTTACAGGTTTTATTCAAATCTGCAAGTTGTGTATACTGTATATTTGTGAATCAATTGTAATTCAATTAGTAGTTAGACGGTTAGTTGTTAGAGTTAGTGTAATAGTAATTAGTAGAATAGTTAGTGTAATTTCTATTTAGTTTTAGTTCATATAGTAGTTTGTTTTAATTAGATTAGCATATTAATTTGTTTTTATTTATTAGTTAGTTTAGTTTCTTGTATTTGGTTTTAGTTTGTTTTATTAGTTTTAGTTAGTTTAGTTTGTTTTATTTGTTTTAGATAGATTAGTTAGTTTAGGTTAGTTTTCTCTTTGGTTTTTCTTAGGACCTTAGAGCGGCCAACGGAGCCGTTAAACCCGTCAGGGTGGTTCATTCCAAACGGCTTGGGTTATTTAGACAACCCCAGACCGGTTCCACTCTCTTAGTTGATGGACAGTCAATTTCGCCCGTCAACAAAGCCTCAACAAACTCCTCTCAAAACATGACAAAATTCACCTCAAAACATGAGAAAAGTGCTCAAAACTCCAACTCTTCTTCACATTCCCTGCATACAAAAAGTTACCTCTCAAGTTCAAAAAGCATGGTTTATATAGGTTTTAGGCTTAGATGAGGAAGCCCAACTTCCCATAAGAATCTGACCTCTTTTTGGGATCAAATCCCCCTTCAAATGTCCAAAATATCCTAAAAAATGCCCAATATGGGCCAAACTATAGGGAAATAAACCCATTGTTCATAAAAAAATAAAAATAAAAAGCCCAAAAAGGTTGGGCACACGTGCATCAATAGGTCACATAGGTACTAAGGTGGCCAAGCACCAGCCCTTTGGGCTGTGTGCTGGCCCCTAGCCCTCATATAGTGGTCACATGCTGCAAAGTAATGGGACAACGCCCCTCCTATTGCGCATAGCCCTCTAGTTATGCCCCCGAAGCATATAGTGCAGGGTTCCAACCAATACAAGCCCCCTTGATTTGATGGATGGGTGGTTATACCAATGCGTTGTGCCCTTGGTTGTATGCTTTGATAAGAAACCTCAGGTTGGGGCTTGGCCCGAACCCCCTTTGTGCCAATTTACACCTTGCAACCACTTTAACTATATAAAAGTGGGTTTTAACCCCAAGCTTCAACATGGGTGCGTTGGCCAATGGTCCTCAACCAATACTTTGTGCTCGATCATAGGTCATGGGTTCAAAATCCATGAACCCCAACAACATTTTAAACTGCATCCAATGATATGGTGCCATGTGGCAGCCCATGTCTAGGCCATGTGGCACCTCTTCATTTGTCTTCCTAAAATGCCACTTGTCAACTTCTGAGTGGATATTCCCTATGCCCAGTCAATTGCTGTAGTGTTGCCACATGTCTCAATGCTATGTTAGCATGGTGATGTCATGCTGACATCATGATGATGTCAACATTGACTTTTTTTTCTTGTTGACTTTTTACCTATTTGGGAAAATGATTAGAGTGCGATAACTCTCTCATACAACGTATGTTTGAGAAAGTAAATATATGGACAGAATCAACGTGACAAGATGGTTGCAATGGAATTAGTTTCATTCAATTCCTAGAACTTTCATTTTTTAGCATTTTATGGACTCGAGGAGCCTCCTAGATCATTCCTCCCCACTTGGAAGCTTTTGGACCACCAAAAGTCTAGTTTTAATCAGGTAAGAAGTGAGGGTACTACCTCCCCACTTGTCCTATATCACCCATCCTTTATGTTGGGAAAATGATCACCTGACTAATCACAACAAACATAAAAACTGAGATAGCATTGTTTATCAAAGTAATCATCACATTTATTGCACAATCTTCTACATTCTTTGTCGCATTTAGCAACCATACACCACCAAATAGAAGAAAATGAAACAACAATATTGAATATGCAAATGAGAATGAAAAACATGATTCCCATTCTGAACTGGAACAATAATCAAAGTATGTAACTAAACCTCATGTTGTACTTCTTGTGACACTTCATGATTGTTAGAAACATACTGAACCATCTCATGTTTATCATCACTAACTTCCTGATTTGTTACATACATAAGTGTTGAAATTTTGCTTGCATTTACCATTCTTTTTAACTTCCCTGTAGTTGTAAAAGATCTGTCAATTTTTATGAGATGAGCATGAGCAGTGTACTCTTTCCCATCTTTCTTGAAGCAATATTTATTTTCCTCCCTGTAGAATATGGATTTTCTATCATAAACGTATGGGATTCCCAGGACAATTACACATATGTCCAGTGGCATTATATCAAGCTCTACTTCATCAACATAATTATAAGTGATTGCAAACTTAATTCTACATTGCTTGGTTACTTGCAAATTATTATCACCACATATCCATCCCAGTGGATATGGTCTAGGATGTGGCTTAGTTTCAAGTCCCAAATTATTTACAACCTTTTCACTGATTATATTGGCTTGTGATCCACTGTCTACAAGAGTATCAATTTTAACATTATTTGTTATGATGCTTATGTGGAAAAGTTCACCCCTTTTATGCTCATCATTTACAACATCTAAATTAGAAGAGCTAGTACTTGCAACATAATTTATACCTTGGATTCCCATAGCTACAATGTTTGTCTCATCACCAGAGTCTGATCCCAGATCCACTTGAACTGGTGCAGTTGTGGTATTCTTTCTCCCTTGATTGGCATACTTCTTTGGCTTCATCTCAGGATGTAAGATCCAACAATGATCTTCATCATGTCCTACCTTCTTGTAATGCTTTCAAGTAGGTTTCTCCTTTCTTGTTGTGGCCGTCTTCTTCTCTTTCTCTTTTCTTTTCCCTGAATCTTTTCCTTGCCAAGTATCTATAGAAACACTATCACCAACATTCCCTTTACTTGATTCAATGTTAATGGCTTGTATACATACTTCATCAAAGTTATAAGGATTTAACATAAGAATAGTGTTCTTGAGATAAGAATGTAGACCACCAATATATTTTAAGAGTGTCTCTTGTGTATATAAAGGAATACCCAAATTTAATGCTTTCTTACCAAATGTTCGAGTATATTCTTGTACACTTTGATTCTTATCGTGCCTTAAACTTTGCCAATTCATCATTTCCTGTTGCATGTATGCTAATGGATAGAACTGTTTCTTCAATGCAGTGATAAAATCATTCTAGGAAGAGATTGTTTTACCATTTTTCTTGAGATCATATTTAGTTTTGATTTTCCACCATATGAGAGTTGTGCCTCCCAATTTGAGACTTGTGAGTTGGATCTTTGTTTCATCATCAACAATCCTTTGTATCTTGCAATAGACTTCTAGCTTTCTAACCCAATTATCTAGTTTTTCTGCATCTAATTCACCATCATAAGTGGGTAAATTAAACTTTACATCAAAATTTAATAAAGGCATATCAGAAGAATGATGAGTTTTTTTAGGTTGCTTTTACTTGGAGGAATGTATACTTGCTTCACTTATAGATGACAAGGATGAAGGGGAAGAAGGTTCTGAAGGTCTGCCACCTCCAAATCCTCCTTCTACTCTTACTGAAGAATCACCTTCTTCAAAATTTGGATTTCTTCGTTGTCCTCTTTCATGGTAAAGTTCCTCTACCATGGATTTCATCAATTGAAATGCCTCAAATAAATCATCCTCAGATGCATAAGGACCTAGTTTTCTCGGTGAAGACATCTCTTCTTTATGATGTCTCCTTTGAATCTCTGGATTAAAAGCCTCAAGTTGGCCTTCTCCTCACTTGAATTTGGCTCTGGTGAGCATCCAATGCTTGCAATTCCTATCAAACCTTCAAAACCAAATTCTATGAGACCTTAAACTTGATCCAAAAATGAGAGGTTTTTGTTGAAAAGTCACAAGAAACATATGTCTAATTTACTTTTCCCTTAAATAAATTGGACAATAAATATTAATCTATTATCTCATAATTACGTGAAATAATTAACTTAAATGGAAAATCAGTTAACTATAGGAAATTCGAGTTCAAAGGTTGACTGGTAAGACATGGAGGTGACTTGAAGTGGTAACAGGGTTATAAGAGTAGTTATGAGAGTTGTAAAGTAGTTTAACTCACTTAAGTGAGTTAAACCCAGTTGTACTAGTTGTAACTGAACTTACACTAGTGAGAGTTCAATGAATTAATTATTAATTAATTCAAATCAGTGAACTTACATGAAAATGAAGATTCGCCACGGTTAACTACATGCATGTCAGATCCAATGGAGACCCAGTTGAGATAACAGATGAAAGGGACAGTTTGGTTATCAGTTGTGATTGGAGTGAAGTTCACTCATGCAATCACACATGCAGTGGATATGATCATGAGCATGTGTAAACTAGGAAATTCAAATTCATTGTGAGAATTCTAATTGCAGGGATTGTGCTGAGGAGGCAGGCTATCCGGAGACAGAATTGGCACATGTATTTGATGAGTTTTGTATGAAAGTGTGAGATGATTGTATTGTACCGAGAGCTCTTGGATTAGAGTTTTGTATGAGATTGTTTCATGATCCATAATATACATAATATATGATAGTGGGGTTTTTAGCTTTATGCTTTCCCGGAAAAACTTATGTGTTATGTGTTCTTGATATTTCACTTTGTGATCGTGGTTTAATTTCTGAAAGAATATTGGTAGAAGTGATTTGTATTTAACAGTGGCATATAATTGTTAGATCACGAGAATCGCAGGAAATACATTAAGTGTATTGAAATTTATACATTGTATCAGAGCCACAGAGCCATGGAAGTGAGGTGCAAAAATTATAGTATTTTCGTAGGTCCTGTCTCTAGCAGGGTCTGACGGCATAGAACTGAAAACTTCACACATTTCTGAGAGCATAAATTCTCACACCCTACTCAAAGGAGAGGTGCGAACCTCCCTTAGGATTCTCACAGGCTGCTTAAAGGAGAGGTGCGAACCTCCTGTTGGGTTACGAAAAAGGTATAAATATCCTCCTTTTCCCATAGTTCATGATATGATTTTGATTGATTCTTTAGATAGTTAGGGATAGATAGGAAATAATATGATTAATATGTCTCTTAGGGTTGTTATTAAATTTTTATTAAATAGATTCTAATTTACGATTGGAATGGTTTGATTTTGTTGTAGAATTGGATAAATAACTGTCAAAGATAACCAAAGAGATTTTGGCTATGCGCAAGCTATTGGAGGTTGAAGACTTTTTAGGCGCAAAGCAGTTTGAAGAAAATGCATTTTCTATATTGTAATTTTATAATAGTAAAGAAATCCTGAGGATCTTTCGATCCTCAGGATAACTTGATTTACCCAAACTATTGTAATATATAAGAGGGTAATAGATCCAGAAAAACAGAGGAAAAAATGCATTCAAGCATTTAGATTCAGAATTGTTCTGTGCAAGCAATTTTTGTAAATGTTTTACCAGCCATGGAATCAATGAAAGTTTTGAGTGTTTTTATCATTCCTGTGATTTGAGTTTCTCATAGCAGTACTTCTGAAGACCGAGGGCCTAGTTTGAAGGATCTATTGTCTCATTCTGTAATTGTATTAGTTCGAAGTTTGATTTCTATTTTGTGATTCAGATCTCTTTTACAATATCCAAGGATAAATGCATAAGTGTGTTAATGATTTTATGATTGTTTGTGTATAGAAGATAGACATTTCCATCAAGTATTAATGATTTCCATCATGATTTCCATTTTTGAAGTTATTGCTTGACAGTTCCTCACATTTTCATCCGCGTTGTTCCTTTTCCTCAGATTTACGATTTCTATTCCTTTCGGTTAAAGTTACAATAGTTGTTCCTTTCGGTTAAAGTTATAATAGTTGTTCCTTTCGGTTAAAGTTACAATAGTTGTTCCTTTCGGTAAAAGTTACAATAGTTGTCCCTTCTAATTAGATTATAATTGTTGTTTCTTTCCGTAGATAGAGTAATTTGTCATTTCCTTTCCAGTAATCAGAATTCATAATTGATAGTTAATTTTGCAAGTCCTTAGTTAGATTCAGTTACTGCTTTCTAGTTAAGTGAATTCAATAGATTAATTAGTTCCTTTCCATTTCACAGCATCTTAGAAATCAGATTTCAATTTCATTTAGTTCTTAGAATCTTTGGTGAACGTTTGAGGAACTTGATTGTTGATGAACTCAGATTTGGTTTAGCTACATGATTTTAGGCTACTTGCATAGACTTTGTTGATATTATTGAGATAAAATACGAATCTCCAGGTTGATAAATTAATGTTAAACTAAGGTTGTTTTTAGGACATCTTTAGACACCAACATTTTGGCGCCATTGTCGGGGAGAATGTCAAAGGTAACATAGGTTGTGTCTCTGGAGGACCAGGTATTGAAGACGGAAGGTAAGAACCTATGCAGGTAATAAGTAAAATGCTTATGCCAACACTTACCTCCAGTTAACACCTAAGAGGCTTCGTAGGTGCTTTCTTTTGTTGAAATTTCTTTTTTTGTTGTGTGAAGTGTGTATGACTAGAAAAAAGAATCTTGAAAATCCAAAACCCCCACCAAAAATTACCAAAACCCAGGGTTTGGTGATCCCTGGAAGAAGCACTTTCATAGACGAAATCATCAAAAAGGGTGAATCTCAAGCTTCGTTTGGACCTAGGAAAGGACCCACCTGAATCCCTCAGGTAGTAGTTTCACCAACTACAGCCCACGCTGAGATTCATAGCAAAACTAAAGGGACCGAGCAGAGATTTGAGAATACAGATCTCCTACCACTCAACCCCTTAGAAGAGGGAAGCTCTAATAATCTGGAGGAGGGAATAGGAGAAACTAGCAGGGTTGCCAAGGCATACCCACCACCACCACCACTTGATCATGAGTCTCTTGCAAAAGAAGAAGGCATATTCGAAATCCTAGATAAAGGGAGTGTAGTCAAATTCCTTGGAAGACTAAATAATCAACAATTTCAAATAAAATACCCGAATCAAGAACCTCCTAAAAAGTTTTGGCACATTTTCGATCAAATGGCACAACCAAATCAACAACAACCCCATACCTCCATGTTGGAGTATCCAATAGTTGATCCAATTGCCAATGCCCCCATGAAAGCAATCCCCTTACAAAACCTGCCAACCTTCCATGGAATGATTTTAGAAGAACCGAATGCATTCCTATTTGAATTTGATGTCCTATGTAGAGGGTATGATTACACCTCTAAACCCAAAAAATTAAAACTATTCCCCTCTACCTTGAAGGGAGCATCCCTACGCTGGTTCATGGGATTGGGAGGTGGAACCATCAATTCATGGGACCAGATGAAACAAACCTTCTTGTTAAAATATCAAGATTATTGCAGAACAAGAGACCTAAAAGATGAAATATTTTAAATGACTGTGAAGGAAAATGAATCATTAGAAGAATATGTCAAAATATTTCAGTATAATTTGCAAATATCACCCTATGGTACATTACCAGGTGAAGTACTCAAAGAAACTCTGATCAAAGGTATGATAGATGAATGGGTAGAAACATTGAATTTAATGGGGAAAGGTGACATTTATCAAGAAACTTATGAAGATATTGTTCTATTTTGTATTAGGTGCTCACGAGGAAGTACATGGACCAGGTCAGGAATGCAGACGTCCCTCACAAGAAATAACAATATCTCCAGCGGGGGTGTTACGCGAGCTGAAGTTGGTAATCTCCTAGAAAACTTTAAAACAGGTATTTTGAGCACTCTAACTACACAATTGGATGTATTGCAGGACAAACAAAAAAAGGTAGAGGCAGAGCAGACCATGGCTATATTTTGCCACAGGTGTAGAAAGAAGCATGGTCCAAGGGAATTCCCCTTGGATATAGTTTGTGTTTGTGCTATTTGCGCCAAGGATCACAATACAGAGGAATTCCCATCACTCCCTGGATTGAAAGCTATATTCAAAGAAGCAGAAGAGGAAACATAACCATTATATCTGATGGCTCAGTGTCGTCAATGGAAGTCCCGGCCTCAAAATACATTTTAGGACCCTTCCTCTTTCTTTCCTGGATAGTACAATCAACAACAGAATCCTGGACAGTATAATCAACAATAGAATTTTGGGAGCACATGGCAGGGTCAGCCATTTACTAATAAAAACTGCCAGCCTCAGCAGTACCCACCTGCAATTCCTACCTGGCCAAAGTAGTCTGCCACAAACCCCAACTGGAAAAATCAACCAACTACAAGTTCCAATTGGCCAAGTTCACAATACCCCACCTCATCCTGAAAAAATTCGAATAATACCTACCCTCCACAATGGCCTAACTCAACTGCCCAAAACCCAAATTGGAACCAGAACTAGCAGCACCCCATGGGGATGAATAACCAACCTATGGGGATGACCTCTCAAACCCAACCTCCGTTACAAACTCCACTCCCATTGCCCCAATCACAATTGCACCCTCAATTACCTGCCCAACCCCACCCGAATCCAAATAACAGACCAGCTCAGCTCGTCCATATTATGAAAAGTGGAGAAGGGAAAATCAATCCAGTAGGGTTCAATGAAATTCGGTTAATATCGGGGTGCATCATCTCCCCCGAACAAAATGGCGTTCCCCAAGAACAAGGGAATGAAAAACAACTAGCAATAACACCCTCGATTGTGGTAATAACAGAAGAAATCAGGAAAGGGAGGAACATAGTCGAATCACAAGACTCTGATAAGGATGCAATTCCCTCTCCTTCGTTCCCCGAAAGATTGATGATAGAGAAACCCACCGTATATCCTAACTTCGACATTGTAGGGGAACTCAGGAATTTATACATCAAAATTCCACTCCTGCAAGCCCTGCAAGACATACTGATCTACGCAAAGACAATCAAGGAGCTATGTGGGAGGAAGCCCGTCAAAAAAATAAAAAATTCATCATCAACAGTTCATGTAGTGGGAGCCTTATCTGATCTAATTTTGGGTAGAGAAACACCAGTTAAATATGCAGATCCGGGGAGCCCCATAGTAACAATTTAGATTCAGGGTTGTTCCTTTCCAAATACTCTAGTTGATTTGGGGGAAGCCATCAATATTCTAACTATGGAAACCTGCAATACCCTGGATCTTCACTCTTTCAACCCAACCTTGATTATGTTGCGATTGGCCGATCGATCAGTGGTCAAACCACTCGACACACTACATGATATAGCCATTTCAGTTGATTCTTGGGAATATCTCACAGATTTTCTCATCATCAACCCAAGAAGTGGACTTGAAGGGAATCCATTGATAGTGGGCAGACCATGGCTCATGACAGCTGATGCGTACATAGGCTGCCGATCGGGTACAATGAAGATTTCTAGAGGAGGGGTTACAAGGAATCTCATCTTATATCCTCCAGCCAAACCTAGTCCAATGATCGTACACCCCCAATTTCCACCACCACGATATCCCGAGAAGGATCTGCGTTCCCCACTCATGATGGAAGAAGCCCTCAAGCAAAAGAATCAGCTAGAGGATGATGTAATCAGTGGGTTTATTAACAACCTAACTGATGTAAGTAACCCAACATGCCAGATGCTCCAAGTTGTTCTAGACTGTGAAGCACAGGGAGACCCGTTGGAAGATTTAATGGAACAACAAATTTTGAATACCGTTGTTCACAACAACAAATCCGTTGAGATCGCACCAGGGAAGTCTCTGAACATTAATGCCAACCTAGAATAGTAACAACAACAAAATCTAATCCAAACTCTCTCTAAATACTACCAATCTTTTGCCTGGGAGTGCTCTAATATGAAAGGTATTGATCCACAACTCTGCACACACCACATTTATATTGAGAAAGACATCTGACCTATCCAACAACCACAAAGAAGACTGAACCCCCACCTCAGAGATATTGTTAAAGAAGAGCTACAAATGTTGTTGGACACAGATTTTATATACCCTATCTCAGATAGTCGATGGGTTTCCCCATTATTCATCATCCCAAAGAAAAACGGGAAGTGGCGAATCTGCGTTGATTATAGGGATCTAAACAAAGCTACTCAAAAAGATCATTTTCCATTACCTTTCATTGATCAGGTATTGGATACCTTGGCAGGGAAGAAATTCTTCTCTTTCCTAGACAGTTTCAGTGGCTACAATCAGATCCAGATTACCCCAGAAGATTAGGATAAAATGACATTCACATGTCCCTGGGATACCTTTGCCTACAAAGTATTTCCCTTCAGACTTTGTAACGCTTCGGCTACATTCCAAAGGGCCATTCTGAGCATATTCAGTGATCTGATTAGAGAAGGGCTTGAAGTCTACATGGATGATTTCACCCTGTACATCGATGACTTCAATCAAGCCTTGAATAATCTGAAGAAGGTATTGGAATGGTGCATCGCTACCAAGTTATGTTTAAGCCACGAAAAATGTCACATGATGATGACATAAGGTGTGATATTAGGGCATTACATTTCTGCAGATGGAATTAGAGTAGACCCAACAAAAATTGAGGTAATTCTTAATCTACCTACTCCACACACACAAACTAAGGTACGTAATTTCCTTGGTGTTTCACGATACTATCGCAGATTTATGCCAAATTTTTCAAAAACCGTTGCGCCTTTACATGCTTTGACAGGTAATGTAGAATTTCAATGGTCTGACAAATGTGATATGGCTTTTGCAGGACTCAAGAAACTGATCTCAACAGCACCAGTGTTGATGGGACCTAATTGGAAAATACCATTTCAAATTTCCACCGACGCCTCAGACATTGCCATAGGCGCTGTTCTGGGACAAGAAGAAGAAAATAAACCCTACACCATTTATTTCATTATCAAGAATCTAACTCCAACCAAACTTAATTATATAGTAACAGAGAAAGAGTTCTTAGCTGTTATACATGCCATCAATAAATTTCGTCATTATATAAAAGGCTATCCAGTTATTATGTATACTGATCATGCTGCCATTAGATATCTAACTAATAAACCAATTACTAATGGACGAGTCACTCGATGGTTATTATTATTGTAGGAATTTGATATCACCATCAAATATCAACCTGGGAGAGAAAATCTTGTCGCGGACTTCCTATCCTGAATCCCAAAAACAGACGATTCATTAACAACCGAGGATCAATTACCAAATGAGCATCTATTTGTTGTCGACACAAAACCACCTTGGTACGCTGATGTAGCAAACTATCTAGCAGCGGGAATATTACCGACGCATTTATCATCAAAATAAAGATGATTGATCGTCCAACATAGTACATGATTCACTTGGATCAATGAATATCTTTTCCACACAGGAGTTGATCTCTAGATCCGACGATGCGTACGAGAGGACAAAATCTATGACATACTGAAAGCAGGACATGACGAGCCCTGTGGGGGGGATTTTGCACACCATAGGACAGGACAAAAAATCCTACAGATGGGCTATTATTGGCCCTCAATATTCAAATATGCCAAGAAATATGTCCAGACATGCGACAACTGTCAGCGGATGGGGAAACCAAGTCAGGCTGATGAAATGCCCTTGAAAAGACAACTAGTTGTAGAACCATTTGAAATATGGGTGCTTGATTTCATCAGCCCCTTTAATCCAAAGTCAAATAAAAATATATATATTCTCGTTGCAATGAAATACATGACCAAATGGGTAGAGGCAGAAGATTTACGAAATGCAACAAAAGAAGTAGTCATCAAATTCCTTTTCAAATTGTTTGTACGGTATGGAATACCCAGAGAAATAATTACTGATGGAGGGTCACAATTTACAGGCCATAGAATCACTGCCACCCTGGACAACTGTCACATCAAGAACAGAGTTACCTCTCCATACCACCCATAAGAAAACGGGCAAGTAGAAATCACCAATAAGGTCCTAGAGGCAATTCTGACGAAGACTGTCTCAAAAAACCGACAGAATTAGGCTACTGAGCTCCCAAATGACTTATGGGATTATCATACAACCTGGTGTAACACCACTGTTTACTCTCCTTACCATCTAGTCTACGGTAAATAACCCATCTTCCCAATAGAATTCGAGATCAAGACCCTAAGAATGGCCCAGTAAATTGGACTAAATCTTACAGAAGCACATAAATGACGCCTTCAACTACTCAATGAATTGGATGAAGCATGCCTGTCTGTTGTGGAGTGCACAACTGTTATCCGGCGAAAAAGAGAAACCTGGCACGACAATCATATCAAGAAGAAATCATTCAATAAATGCGACTGGGCGCTCCTCTATGATTCCAGATTTCAGGACTTTCCTGGGAAATTACAGACATGATAGCTAGGGCCATATGAAATTAATGAAGTCCATGATAATGGCATGGTTACTTTGAGAACCATCGATGGGTCTAGATCACCCTTTTTGGTCAATGGACACCGGCTGCGACTTTACCACTAGCCACCTTCAAAATATTTTGTCTATCAAGAAGTAAAGACCCTACGATGAAGATTTTGGCTAGCTGGGAAGGTAACCCAACCACCCCAACTCCATAAATGATGTATTTTGTTTATATTGTACATACTGTATATAGTTTTCCAACTGAGTGGTTAGTTTCTCTTTGTTTTATAAAAAGTCATCTAGGAAACAAGAATCGGGATAGATAACTACAATTAGCACCTTCTTCTGTTCCATACTCCCATTTTGTTTTATCATACAGAATCTGTCTTTTACATGTTCATGACAATGTTGTTCCTTTATTGCGCACCTTCTGTTCCTTTTTTAATGGAACAACTGTTGTTCCCTTTCTCGTGCACCTGTTGTTTCCTTTTTGAAACAAAATAATTGTTGTTCCCTTTCTCGCGCGCCTGTTGTTTTCTTTTTGAAATGGAACAAATGTTGTTCCCTTTCTCGTGCACCTGCTGTTCATTTTTTAAATGGAACAAATGTTGTTCCCTTTCTCACGTACCTGTTGTTTCCTTTTTGAACGGAACAACTGCTATTCCTTTTCATGCAACTTTTGTTCCTTTTTGTGCTCCTGTTGTTCCTTTTTGAACAGAACAACTACTGTTCCCTTTTCATGCACCTGTTGTTCCTTTTGAATAAGAACAACTGTTGTTCCTTTTCGTGATATTGTCGTTCCCTTCTTTACCATTCAGACACTAGCCATTCCTCCGTAAGTGCGGCTTTCATCAAATAATTTTCACCAGCACTACATCTAATCATCATTACAATGATCTGTCATTATTTTGTGGATGGTCCCACACACCTTATCAATTTTTTTTTTTCATGGAATAATGTCTCTGAAATATCTTAAACCTTGTTCATAATCAATCACCACCACAAGTTGTTTCTTTCCCTTATATATATACAAATATACCTGAATGATATTCTGCCTCTATATTATAAGTAGTCTTCAACACACTTTTACTTGGCATATTTACACTTCATTATACCATCCCTTACTCTTAAGGAGTAGTTGTGCCTCCCTTTAAAAAAAACACAATATATATATATATATATATATATATATATATATATATATATATATGTATGTATGTATGTATGTATGTATGTATAATAATATTTTCCCATAAAGAACGGGGGGTCTCATCATGATCCAACCTACCACGATCATAGGATACTAACCTAAGTGACATTCCCATTATGGCTACCACACCAAGGCAATGGCCTTTGACATTTTCTTTTGTCAAAGGACAAGAGGTCATCACAAGATGGCTTGTTCACTTAAGTTATAATCTAGTGAATGGCATTATCATCATCTAGACACCAAACCAGGATAATGATCTTTTTGGTAAAAGACAATTCAAATATTTATTAAAAAAAGATACAAATAAATAAAGATACACAACAAAAAAACCTTTTTCATAAAGAACGGGGGGTCTCATCATGAGCCAACCTACCACAATCATAGGATACTAACGTAAGTGACATTCCCACTATGGATACCACACCAGGGTAATGGCCTTTGCCATTTTCTTTTGTCAAAGGACAAGAGGTCTCATCACGAGCTGACTTGTTCACTTAAGTTACAATCTAGTGAGTGGCATTATCATCATCTGGCTACCAAACCAGGATAATGGTCTTTTTGGAAAAAGATGATTCGCATGTGTATTAAGGATAAAGGCTCATCTGAGGGTTAAAAGGCAACCCTGCCAAGGCTATGGATGCATGTGGGCAGCAGCGACTCTGCCTGTGGTATGGAAGATTATCCCAAAATACCAAGTTTATGTGTGTCTCTAGATCTCCTTTACTCAAATAATGAGGCTATCATATCAATTATACTCAATCACCCGGAAAAGTAACAATATTATGTTATGTGGACTATTAAAAAAAAATGAACAGATTTAATTTATTTTTGATTGATTTCTCCATAAAATCATTTTTTTGCACATACGTGTAATAATTTTACAAATTCCACACATTAAATGAATATTGCTTAAATGATTTTTGGTGGCATGTGTCTTTTTGAAAATTATATATGGTTAGCCCCTACTGGCGGCGGCAATGCAATCATTACCTCTCACCCGAAATAACTGCACTCATTGCTTCAGCCTACACTGATGGTCGAGGATGGCCTCTACATTAATGAGGGGGATGCTCGACACACTTCCTGACTAGCTGTAATGATTGCAATAAATACAAAACCCACGTCTTTATACATTCGATGTTACTGATATTTTCCATTTTTGGCATCTATTTCTCCAAAGATGGTCTAACCGAATTTGTAAATAGGAATGATGGTCGTTCTTTCTTTCTCATAGAAATATGGGTGGAAAAAGTGTGCACAGAGAGCTGACATTACTCCAGATTACAGAATAGGAAAGAGAAATCCTACATCGCCTAGGGTGGACCGAGTACTGCAACTACTTGCAAGGTTATGACACAAACGTCATGCTCGTACTCTTTCAAAACCTCCAAGGATAAATCTCTATGGTGCAAGGCATACAAATTTATATTACCCCAAAAATCGTATCAGAATTCACATGCCTCCCTAACACATGCATTCAATGGAAAGGGAAATACATGAAGCTGAGGGAAGCTGTGGAATGTTTCACAGAACCCAGGGAAGAATTGGACAAAAAAGGAAAGGGACTTAATCCCAGTACCCTCAGTGAACCGTGGAAGGAATTGGCGGGGATAGTTCAGTGCTACATCACTTGCGATGGACGATACGATGTAATTCGACCTTGCCATCTCAAATTACTAGCAGCTTTGAAGCAATGGTTAGTACTCAATTTACCTTTCTTCCTACATACCATACTGCATGAAGTTGCCTTGAGAACGCAAAATTCCAAGGATCTTGTTACTGTCATTAGCCACCACATATTAGTAAAAATAATAGTGGATAAAGCATTGAGTCAAACTCAGTTGACTTGGGAGAATTTGATTGAGGCCAATAGACCTCCACAACTGGAGTAGGCGACCACCGCCCAAAGAGAAATTCCACCACCTTAGATTGAAGTTGAAGCAGAACCTGCTCAAATCATTGAGGCCAATAGACCTCCATAACTGGAGCAGGCGACCACCACCCAAAGAGAAGTTCCACCACCTCAGATAAAAGTTGAAGTATAACCTTCTTAAATCACTGAGGCCCACCTCACAAACTCAAGCATTAACAAAAAGAAAGAAAATAACAATGGTTTCTCTTAGATCCCCTCCTAGGACAAGGAAGAGAAGTAAACAAATTCAGGAAACAACAAAAGCAATTCAGGATGCAACATAGCACCCTGAAGAACTTCAAAGTTTCATAGAACAGCCTTTACAGGAAAATGTTCAAGAAATTGAGCAAGCAGAGCAGGCAGCACAAAAGGATAACCAGGGAGACACACAACCTGTAGCAGAGCACCTGAAAAGACACTTTCTGAAGAGCTATGAGATAGAAATAGCTCAGGTTTTGGGGAATTTAGGAACTTTAACTGAAAGAGATGAACATAATCTAGAAAAAGAACCAAAACCAACCTCCTCTTCAAAACCAGTTGAAGACTTTCCTGACATTGAAATGTCTTTTCCAAATGACACAACACAGGAGGAATTTCTTTTTGAAACAAGAGAACCTCTTGGACAACCAAAGCACTTGGAAGAAATATAGGGACAACCATCTACTGGAAGAAATGAAGAAGACCTTGAGATCCCTCATAAATAGAAATCAACCAAAATCCAGAAACAAATTAGGAAATTAAAGAAAGAAAACAAATTGTTGAAGAAGAAGGCTAAGAGGGCTGTGATATTAAATAATAAAGTGGGAAAACTCAAGGAGATTATCAAGGACTTGAGGAAACAATTAGAACTAGCAGACAAGATCCACAGAAGAAAGAAAAACAAAAAGGGCAGAATGCAAGGAAGAAACCCTCTTCCTAAGAAAGCAACTAGTACAACGTTTGTAGGAATAGATACAGATCCTGAGGAATTAATGGTAGAAGAAGCAACAGTTCATGATGAAGATGTAATTCCTGTAGAAACACAAGAGATGGTTGATACTGAGATACAGACAGACACTCTGATTTTAGAGGAAACAACTCAAATTTTTGAGCAAAATGCTATTATTAGGAGACTGGAGGAAGAACTACTGCAGTCTCAGCAAACCCTGACTCAAAACAAAGGCGAATTACTGACGATAACAGAGTAGTTTCAAGAACAGAGTATTGTCATGAATACACTGGAAGCAGAGCTTGCACAGACCCAACAAGCATTAATTCACTCCAGAGAATAAATGAATTAATATCAAACATCCCAATCTCAAGCATAGGGTGACATCACTCATAAGCTAAAAGAAGAATTGGGACAAGCCCAACAAGCATTGATTTAATCCAGGGAGGAGATGAGTGCTATGGAATAACACCAAGCATCTCAATCTCAGGAACATAGTGTCATAATCAATAGACTAAAAGAAAAACTTACATGAGCATAGCAAGCATTGGTCCAACACCAACATGAAATGGTAACTAGAACTAAATATCAAAGTTTTGTTAAAGAATTGAAGGATATGACAACAATAGAGGGTGAGACTTATGCTCCACTTACCAGAGCCCAAGAGAAGACCAAAAAGGTACAAACCCAATTGGAAGAAGCTTTGGAGCAAATCAAACACATCTGTGATGTCTACTCTGATGCCATCAATTGTAGAGCCCCTTCCACTAATTATGTTTTATTCTTGCTGGAACAATATCTAGTGTTGAGAGTAAATGCCATCAGAGTAGGTAAACCCATTTCATTTGCTACTGTTCTAGAATTTATTTCATGTTTCAGAGATCAGGAATAGAAGGTACAATACCTTCTGTGTGAATTATATTTCCATAATCTCATTTTGGATGAAGTTAGAGGAGACAACCCTGGCCTCTTCATAGGGGACATACAGTTCCAAGCATTGCTGTCCTTTACTAGGAACCAGGTCAGATGGGGTAAGGCTCACAAAATGTTCATAAACAGAGAAACTGGTTTAGATCTTTGGATTAGAGGAGAGCCCCCAAAATCCTTCCCAACCATCATGAGACACAAGACCTTCATGAAAAGGGTAGGGGTTGTGGACTCATTGGCTCCTATCCATTTACATGTCATCCACTCAGGCATCACATATTTTGGAGAATTCAAGGAAGAATCTCTTGCTACTTCCAAGCTAAGATGGGATGTATCCTCCGATGAGGTTAAAAGTAGAGAGCCCTTTGGATATAGGAATTTCTTTGCAGCAACCTTCAGAGTAGAAATATATGCTAGACTACACCAAGAGGAAGGACTTGCTTGGATGGGATGCAGGTATAACCCCCCTCTCCTCTGGTTTCCTCCAAAACTTTACCAGAAGGATTTTCAAATTAATAAAAAGAGACAGGACGCCGCTTTTGATGAAATCAAAGGAAACCATGTTTTCAGGAGACCTGGTGAACCAACTTTTCCTCCCTACAGTATAACTGGTTTACATGAAAGACTCTAGCTTGCCTGAGGACATGCAAGAAGGTAAGATGGGGGGTATGTTGGGATACGAAAAAGGTATAAATATCTTCCTTTTCCCCATAGTTCATGATATAATTTTGATTGATTCTTTAGATAGTTAGGGATAGATAGGAAAGAATATGATTAATATGTCTCTTAGGGTTGTTATTAAAGTTTTATTAAATAGATTCTAATTTACGATTGGAATGGTTTGATTTTGTTGCAGAATTGGGTAAATATCTGTCAAAGATAACCAAAGAGATTTTGGCTATGCGCAAGCTATTGGAGGTTGAATACTTTTTAGGCACAAAGCAGTTTGAAGTTAATGCATTTTCTATATTGTAATTTTATAATAGTAAAGCAATCCTCAAGATATTTCGATCCTCAGGACAGCTTGATTTATCCAAACTATTGTAATATATAAGAGGGTAATAGATCCAGAAAAACAGAGGAAAAAACACATTCAAGCATTTAGATTCAGAATTGTTCTGTGCAAGAAGTTTTTGTAAATGTTTTACCAGCCATGGAATCAATGAAATTTTTGATTGTTTTTATCATTCTTGTGCTCTGAGTTTCTCATAGCAGTACTTCTGAAGACCGAGGGCCCATTCTGAAGGAGCTACTGTCTCGTTCTGTAATTTTATCAGTTTGAAGTTTGATTTATATTTTGTGATTCAGATCTCTTTTACAATAGCAAAGGATAAATGCATAAGTGTGTTAATGATTTTAAGATTGTTTGCATACAGAAGATAGACATTTCCCTCAAGTATTAATGATTTTCATCATGATGTCCATTTCTGAAGTTATTGCTTGACAGTTCCTCACATTTTCATCTGCGTCGGTCCTTTTCCTCAGATTTATGATTGTTGTTCCTTTCGGTTAAAGTTACAATAGTTGTTACTTTCGGTTAAAGTTATAATAGTTGTTCCTTTCAGTTAAAGTTACAATAGTTCTTCCTTTCGGTAAATGTTACATTAGTTTTCCCTTCCGATTAGATTATAATTGTTGTTTCTTTCCATAGATAGAGTAATTTTTCATTTCCTTTCCAGTAATCAGAATTCATAATTGATAGTTAATTTTGCAAGTTCTTAGTTAGATTCAGTTACTGCTTTCTAGTTAAGTGAATTCAATATATTAATTAGTTCCTTTCCATTTCACAACATCTTAGTAATCAGATTTCAATTCCATTTAGTTCTTATAATATTTTGTGAACGTTTGAGGAACTTGATTGTTGATGAACTCAAATTTGGTTTAGCTACACGATTTTAGGCTACCTGCATAGAATTTGCTGATATTCTTGAGATAAAAGATGAATCTTTGGGTTGATAAATTAATGTTAAACTAAGGTTGTTTTTAGGACATCTTTAGACATCAACACCTCCCTCACCCCACTGTGCATTACAATTCGACTTCCTCAGAATTTTCGTAGGATGTACACTGGTGAGGTGAGAACTTCCCTCAGGCTAGTAACTAGTCAGGTGTGAACCTCCCAGAAAAAGAAGGATTGCAGCACTTGAGTTTTTGTTTGGATAAAATTCGAATTTGCAGAAGGAATTTCTTGGTGCTACAGTTGATTCAAGATCGAAATGGCTTTTAATGGCTTGAGGTTGGAGTATGCACTCGAGGGCATATTGAACTACATTGCTTTGAAGGACAGGATGGAGGCAATACTCGAAGACAATGGCTTGAAGGAATTCATTGACGGAGATGTTCCTAAGCCAGTTGCTACAAACACTGCAAATCTTGATGCATGGAAAAAGAAAGTGGCAAAGGCAAGAAGGATTCTATTGGAGGGAGTACAAGACCACATTGTCTCAAGTCTCCATGGTAAATCCACACCACATGAAATGTGGAAGGTTTTCACAGATCTGTTCCAAAACAGTAGCGACCATAGGAAATTGGCACTCAAAGATAAACTCAGGAAGATCAAGATGGAGAAGAGCGACTCCATTCCAAAATATCTCATGAAGTTTGTCCAATGTCTGGATGAGCTTGGAAGTGTGGGAATAACAGTCGTCGATGATGATTTGGTGATATTGGCTCTCCTAGGACTTCCCAAGAGTTGGCACAGTTATCGAGACTCTGTCAATGGAAGGGAAAAATTGCCAGATTGGGAGCAACTATGGTCGGATTTAGTGCAAGAGGAGTTCAGGTGGAACACCAAAGATGTATCTTCATCAAAGCATGATGATGAAGAGGATTGTGATTTGGCTACTAATGCAAGGAAAGGGAAAGGGAATAAATTCCATTCAAAATCCAAGTCTAAAGTCAAGAAGTTGGATTTGTCCAAAGTGAAGTGTTTTCACTGTCACGAACATGGGCATCTCGCTACTAACTATCCACATAAGAGGAAGAACAAGACGGTTGTTGTAGTTGCAACTATTGAGGCTCTTGTCTCACAATTTGAACTTGACTTCTCTTTGATCGCATGCATGGCTTCAAGTGCATCGAGATCAGTGTGGTATTTGGATAGTGGCGCTTCCTACCACATGACGGGAGATAAAGAGTCTTTCAGTGACTTGGAGGAGAAATATCTCAAAATGCATATTGAGATGGGCGACAATGGATGATACAATGCGACTGGTATTGGTACCATTACCTTTCAGAGGGAGTCAGGTAAACCATTTCAATTGAAAAATGTTATGCATGTTCCAGGTCTAAAGAAAAACCTGGTCTCAGTCGCAATGTTGGAGGACAAAGGCTATGACGTTGTTTTCAGTGATGGAAAATCTTTCCTACGACATAAAGAAATGGGTCAAATTAAGAAGATAGGGATTCAAGTTAAGAATATCTACATGTTGTAGATAGATGGTTGCGGTGCCATGGTGGAAAAGGCAGAAAAAGTGTTGAGACAGGATGAGGGAGAATTATGGCATAGGAAATTGGGCCATCTTCATCATGGAGCCTTGAATATCATGCAACAAATATCTATTGGAATTCCAAGGGGAACACTTTCTCAGTTAGATTAGTGTAAGGGGTGCACCCTGGGGAAGTATGTAAAGTCCACCTTTCATGAAAAGGAGAACCATGCTTTGGTGATCCTGGAGAGAATTCACACAGATGTGTGTGGACCATTCTCGGTTGCTTCAACAAAAAAACATAGGTATTACATTATTTGTGTTGATGACTTTTCTCGTAAATGCTAGATATTCTTCATGTAGAAGAAGGATCAAAAGTTCTCAAAGTTCTGTGAGTTTAAAGCATTGGTGGAGAAAGAGTGAGGGAAGCAAGTGAAGGATCTAAGGAGCGATAATGGTGGATAATACATCTCTAATGAATTCAAAGAATTCTACAACAGAGAAGGAATTCGAAGAGTACTCATAGCGCCTCATAACCCATAGAAAAATGGGGTCACGAAGAGAAATAACAGAATGATCATGGGTGCAGCATGAGCGATGTTGCATGACCAGGGCCTACCAATGCATTTGTGCCAAGAAGCATGCAATATTGCAGTTTATGTGAAAAACCCTTGTCCTCATAGAATAATTGGTATAAGTACACTTGAAGAAGCTTTCACTGGTAAGAAACCTGATGTTTCTCATTTTAAAAATTTTGGCTCATATGTTTATGTGCATGTGACCAAGGATTCCAGGAAGAAGCTGGAACTGACTGCAGAAGTTGGGATATTTGTGGGGTACACAGAAACACCCCATAATTATCGTGTGTATTTTCCGAACAGTAAGATGATTTTTATGTGACGGGATATAAAATTCGATGAGGGGAAAGCCATGTGGTTGTCGCTTGAGAGGGAGCTAGAATTGCATGTAGAAGAGGAACTGTCAGTTCCCAAATATGAGTCTCAATATGTGGATCAGCCAAATGAGGAGGTTCATGTAGTGGAGGAAACCACTCATTCAAATCCATCCATCAGAAATGGCATAAAGTGCACCACAGAAGCTGACAGATTGAGACTAGATGTTGCACATAATGTAGGAGCCCCTACTTCATAGCACAGACAGAGACAGTCTCCTGATCGATTTGCTGGATACATGGCTCTCATGAGAAAATGTATTGTGACTGAACCATCTTCCTTTCAAGAAGCAATGCAGACCCCACTTGGGTTGATGCTATGGTAGAGGAGTATGACTCCATTGTCAAAAACAGTACATGGGAAATTGTTCCAAGACTGGTCGACAAATCAGTGGTGGAGGGTAAGATTTTAATCATTTTTCTTTGTGTTGATGATTTCATACTGACTGGTGATGAGCAGTTGATACACTCATGCAAGGAGGACCTTGCAAAGGAGTTCGAGATGAAGGATTTGGGCCTTCTTCATTATTTCCTTGGATTGGAAATATGGCAGTGAGATGGTGAAATTTTTGTGTCTCAAGGCAAGTATGAAAGGGATATACTAGTAAGTTTCACATGGAGGGATGAAAACCCATGGATACTCCTCTTCCAGGAAACTGGAGGAAAGAGGATGCTACTTCTGGAGAGGTAGTGGATGCTACTGTCTATCGGCGGTTAGTGGATTCGCTAATGTATATAGTGAACATGAGACCACACATTTTCTATACGGTTAACCAGTTAAGTCAAGCGATGGTTAAGCCTACCAAAATCTTTTGGAAGGTGGGTAAGCATGTCCTAAGATATCTGAAGGGCACATCTGAGTATGGATTATGGTACAGATAGACGGATGAGGTGAAGTTGCATGGCTTCACAGATTCAAATTAGACGGGTAGCCCAACAGACAGAAAGAGCACATAAGGGGGGATCTTTAGTATCACATCTATAGTTATTTCTTGGTATATAAGGAAACAAAGATCTATGGCACTTAGTTTAGCGTAAGAGGAATACATGGTAGAGAGTCAAGCTGCATGTGAGGCTATCTGGATGAGAAAGATCTTGGTTGGTTTGTTTGGTTCTCATTTAGATCTGACAGTGATTTATTGTGATAATTAGAGTTGCATTAAACTCTTGATTAATCATGTGTTTCATGATAGATCTAAGCATATAGATATCTGGTATTATCACATTAGAGATTGTGTGCAGTGGAAGATCATGTTGCTTCAATACATTCCTATGGAATATCAGGATCCAAACATTCTGACGAAGGCACTCACCAGGAGAAAATTCGAATACCATAGAGATAGGATTTGGGTGAAGGATAATCCCTTTCTTGTTGAGAGGGAGTTTTGAAAAGTCAACAAGAAACATATGTCTAATTTACTTTTCCCTTAAATAAATTGGACAATAAATATTAATCTATTATCTCATAATTACTTGAAATAATTAACTGAAATGGAAAATCATTTAACCATAGGAAATTCGAGCTCAAAGGTTGTCTGGTAAGACATGGAGGTGACTTGAAGTTGTAACAGAGTTATAAGTGTAGCTATGAGAGTTGTAAAGTATTTTAACTCAGTTAAGTGAGTTAAGCCCAGTTGTACTAGTTGTCACTGAACTTACACTAGTGAGAGTTCAGTGAATTAATTATTAATTAATTCAAATCAGTGAACTCACATGCAACTGAAGATTCGCCACGATTAACTACATGCATGTCAGATCCAGTGGAGACCTAGTTGAGATAACAGGTGAAAGGGACAGTTTGGATATCAGTTGTGATTTGAGTGAAGTGCACTCATGAAATCACACATGCAGTGGATATGCTCATGAGCATGTGCAAACTAGGCAATTCAAATTCATTGTGAGAATTCTGATTGCAGGGATTGTGCAGAGGAGGCAAGCTATCTGGAGACATAATTGGCACATGTATTTGTTGAGTTTTGTATGACAGTGTGAGACGATTGTATTATACTGAGAGCTCTTGGATTAGAGTTTTTTATGATATTGTTTCATGATCCATGATATACATAATATATGATAGTGGGGTTTTTAACTTTATGCTTTCCCAGAAAAACTTTTGTGTTATGTGTTCTTGATATTTCACTTTGTGATCATGGTTTAATTTCCGCAAGAATATTGGTAGAAGTGATTATGTATTTAACAATGGCATATAATTGTTAGATTAGGAGAATCGTAGGAAATACATTAAGTGTATTGAAATTTCTACAGTTTTACTGACAAATTGAAAATTAAGTTTATGTACTTTATGCATTGGATCGATAAGAATTTGAAACACATAAAACTCTATAACTTGTTGCGGAATAATAATTATGAATTTTACTTGATGCTCATAAATGATTAAAGATTTAAGTCATCACAAACCATGCTGAAAAATAAGAGAAGATAAAAGCAAACAAGAAAGAGAAGTAGACACAAGAACTTGTTAACGGAGTTCGGCAATCTTTGGCTACATCCCCGGACCCGCTTCCAAGTGGAGGACCACTTTATTGCTCTTCAAATGCTCAAGTTCTCTTTACATTGGCTCTTTGCTTTTACAAAATATTTTGGATCTATTGTACAAGACCTCCTTGTTCAGATACATACAAGCCTCAACAAAATCCTCTCAAAACATGACAAAATGCCCTTCTAAACATGAGAAAAGGGCTCAAAACTCCAACTCTTCTTCACATTCCCTGCATACAAAATGTTACCTCTCAAGCTCAAAAATAATGGTTTATATAGTTTTATGATCAGATTAGGAAGCCCAACTTCCCACAATAATCTGGCCTCTTTTTGGGATCAAATCCCCCTTGAAATGGCCAAAATATCCTAAAAAATGCCCAATCTGGGCCAAACTATAGGGAAATAAACCCATTGTGCATAAAAAATTCAAAATAAGCCCAAAAGGGTTGGGCACGTGTGCATAAATAGGTTACAGTACTAAGGTGGCCAAGTACTAGCCCTTTGGGTTGTGCATTGGCCCCTAGCCCTCACATAGTGGTCACGTGCTGCAAAGTAATGGGACCGCACCCCTCCTATTGCACCTAGCCCTTTGGTTATGGCACCGAAGCATGTGGTTTAGGGTGCCAACCAATACACGCCCCCTAGATTTGATGGATGGGAAATTATACCAATGCACCACGCCCCCGGTTGTATGCTTTGACAGGAAACCTCGAGCTGGGGCTTCACCCCAACCCCCTTTGCGCCAATTTACACCTTGCAACCACTTTAACTATATAAAAGTGGGTTTTAACCCAAAGATTCAATGTGGGAACGTTGGCCAATGGTCCTCTCCCAATAATTTGTGCTCGGTAATAGGTCATGGGTTCAAAACCCATGAACCCCAACAACATTTTAAACTACATTCAATGATATGGTGCCATGTGGCAGCCCATGTCTGGGCCCCATGGCACCTCTTCAATTCTCCACCTAAAATGCCACTTGTCAAATTCTGAGTGGATCTTCCCTATGCCCAATCAATTGATGTAGTGCTATCACATGTATCAATGCAATGTCAGCATGGTTATGTCATGCTGATGTCGACATTCACGTTTTTGCCTGTTGACGTTTTACCTGTTTGGGAAAACGATCAGTGTGTGATATCTCTCGCATACATCATCCATTTGTGAAAGTAAATATATGTTCATAATTAGAATGATGAGCCAGTTACAATGGAATTGGTTTCCTTCAATTATGAGAACTTTCATTTTTGAGCATTTTCTGGACCTGGGGAGCCTCCTGGATCAGGGAACCTCCTACTTTTTATGGTCTGGATAATTTAGAATAATTCTTTAGAAAGTTTGAGGTAGAATTTTTTTAGAATTAGAGATTGCCAACATAAGACATTTCCTTGAAAGAAACACCTTCCCATTGGTGGGCTACACATAAGGAAAACATTAATAACTGGTTTCAGTGCAAAAGGTTACTATGCATTAGATTTGGCGCAGAGCAGGAAAACATCTTTTTGGAGAAGTATGATCGATTTGTACAACCCATAGAACACATAGATAAGTGCATGGTTCAATGGAGAATAGTACTACCAAAATAAAGGCCATGACATTTTATTCACACATTAGAAGGCATTCCAAAGAACTGGTACTCAGAACAGGAACAACGCAGGAAAACTTCAAATTGGGAAGAAATGCAACATAATTTTGTGATTACATTTTCCTTTGATAATGAGAGCCCATAAATAGATATGACACTAAAGGTGGTAAGAGACTGTATTTTTGAAGAAGTTGGAGTGGATATTGTGACAACATATCAAAAGAAACAAACAATTAGACAATTACTACATTGTTATCATGTCACAGAAGAAGAAGACTGAACAAAAGAAAACCCTTGAAATATCCAAATCCCAGAAGTTGAAGGAGAAAGATAAGTCAAAGATCCAAAATTATAATTAGAATATTATGAATCCCCATTGAAGATAAAGAAGGTAAACATTGGAACCACAAAAAATCCAAAGATGGAAAGTATTGGAGATTATTGGGACAATCAGATAGTAGAAATAATAACAGAATTATTGCACGAATACAGTGACTTGTTTCCAACAACGTTTTCATAGATGAAGGGTTTAGAAGGAGAACTAGGAGAGATTAATATCTCTTTGAAGCCATATTTCATACCTATAAGACAAGGACCTTATAAGTTGAATCTAGTGTATAAGTAGAAATTGAAGGCAGAAATTGAAAAAAAGTTAGAAGTTGGTGTCAAAGAACCTATGGAAGAATCAAAATGGATTAGCCCTATGGTGGTGTAGGAAAAGAAGCAAGGGAGAATCATGATATGTTTTGACTTGATAAATTCAAATGATACTTTCTTACATGATCCTTTCCCTACCCCATTTGCATATGAAGTATTGGAGAATGTAGGAGGTCAAGAAGTTGATTAATTTATAGATGGGTTTTGATGATACTGAGAGGGGGGTGAATCAATATCAAGTACAATTTAAAAAAAAATCAACTTATACTTCAACCATATTATATATTTGATTA
The DNA here is from genome assembly GCA_009831015.1 of Picea engelmannii. Taxonomy (NCBI): domain Eukaryota; kingdom Viridiplantae; phylum Streptophyta; class Pinopsida; order Pinales; family Pinaceae; genus Picea; species Picea engelmannii. The sequence continues at coordinate 56,871 of ML798743.1, read as the reverse complement.
TATCCAATGAACAATGAACAATAGTAGAAGAGTTACACCAATACACCACAATACAACATGCACAATATATGATAAATAATCAATAGTTATTGTTCAAGGGAAGTAATAACTTCCAAAGGTAGCTACAACTTCCAAATATAAAGGGAGGGATAAACCTCCAAAAGGAAAATACAATAATCCAATATCAAGAGACTTTTGTCCTCTCCATCCTTGTCCTTTCCTTCCACCCAAGAATATATGAGAGATAATAAAACTTTACATTAAATTATCACCATCAACCAACCATCACATAGAACCTGATAATTCTTCACGAGACTTATTCAACTTCTACAATTATTCACTTCTTGGAATACCCTGATCCTGTAGCTAATATTACTCAATTTATTCTCTAAAATGCCTCCAAGTTTCATTCCTTGAATCCTCCTATAAAAGGAGTTATAGAGAAAATGGTAGACCTTATTCAATTATGGTTTATTCAGGAGAGCGAACTTGTACAACATGCGTTGCGCTCAATATTTAACATGATATTCTAAAATTTGTACATAGTAAACTGCAACCCATACTATTTCCAATTCAATTGGTCTCACTTAATTTGGATTCTCTATGAAGACTTTATGATTGTTTTACCTGGAACACATGTTTATGACTAACTTTAGGACTAGTCAAAAACCCTATCTTCCACATAGTGTATCTCCAAAATTATAGCGAAGAAAGAGTTGAAATTTTTAGCACATGTACCTGGTTATGTCTTCTCAATATCATACAAATTTCACCATCTGAATCATTCTAGAAACAAAGTTATAGCAAAAATGGTAAGATGACCTATAAATAACATACCTTAGAACACATCAACAAAAGACTTCATCCTCCCTTGAAATTTGACCTTCTTTACTTTAGCTTTCCTCTCAAATTCGAATTATATCTCAGTTTTCATTAACAAACTTGTGTATGTTCAAAAATGAATGTATAATGAGATGTATTTATACCCTTTATATCACTTCCTTTTAACATTAGGGTTGACATGTAGCTTCTGCTTCAATTCACATTGTCATCTTCAAAAATTTGTTTCTCCTCAATCGTGAGGATCCACGTGGCATGCCACATACCACTGGAAACAACATGACTTATACTATCCATCCATGGGTGTTGTACCTACATGTGTAATTTCCTTCATGTCTATATACTTCAATCAACTATTGGGTCCAAAAGACAATGGTTAGGGTTGACATCAATGACTAAACCCAATGAATAGGGTTGACATCAATGCCAACAAGCAATCTTCCAACAATCTCCCCCTTTGTCATTGATGGAAACACTCATGCTCCCCTTGTCATCATGATACCAATTTCTCTCCCCCTTTGACATCAGTGGAAAAGGGTGGGGCTGCTCGCCCTGAGTTCAATGACATATGGTGACCTTCTTCTTTGGGGTTGCTCCCCCTGAACATGTGACACTCAATAATACTTCATCCTTATTTTTGGTCTTTGGGACTTTTTATCCCTTGGAATCCTTTTGTGTGGCTTATGTATTCTCTCTCTTCTTCATTTCTAGGATGTATATGTTGTTCGGTCTTCTTGTTGTAGTTGCAACCAATCTTCCTGAGTTCTTTTCTCTGATTTTACATTTTTGGGAGTCAAACATAAGAGTGTATCCTTGATCACATACTTTTCTGACACTGAGGAGATTATGCTTCATATTTTCAACCAATAATACTTTTCTTGCTTTTACATTTTCACTTGCAAGCTTTGCAGTTCCTTTTCCAAGTATTTTGGTAGATTATTCATCTCCAAATGCAACATTTCCACCCTTTTTCTTCAATATGACAAATCTTCTTTGATCTCCAGTCATATGAGATGAGCACCCGTTTTCTATGAACCATTCATCTTTTTCTTTGCATTCTTTAGCGACCAATGTTATTCGACAGTTTTCATTGTGTGGAATTTCTTTCCTTTTCCATGTTGTAGTTGGTACAGGGACATTTGGCATAGGATTATCTTCCTTCATCTCTCTGCAATCTCGTGCTTTGTGACCAAGATTATTGCACTTGTAGCATACAATATTTTGATCCATTAATGGGTCAAATGGATTATAATTTTTTTTTACAGGTCCATGAACATTTCCATATCTACTATTTTCACCATTCATGTATCTTGCGTAGTTATTCCTTTCATTGATTCTACAATTGATTTCCTTGTGTCCAAAATTTCCACAACTATAATAATGTCCAAGAAAGAAATTTTGATACCTGAGAGTAAGTGATCTTTGTGGTGTAGTCCATATGGGTTCATGATCTATTCTTCTGTATTTTCCTTCATAATGATTCTTTCATACATGATGGGAGATGATCTCCTTGATGTCTCATTCCTTCTAAATTCTAGTCTTCTTTCTTGTTGTTGAACTTGATCTGGAGTGTTGGTTTCATCCTTTTCATCTTCCTTCTCTTGTTTTGTTTTCTTCAAACTATCATGGTATCCTAGTCCTATCTTGTCGTTTGGAGATCTTTGACTGCTAAGGATCTCAATAGTATCTCCCCTTTTGTTTGATCCAATTTTTCTTTCAATTTCTCATAATCTTCTAATTGTTCCTTCAAGCTACCAATGGTCTTTTCAAGCCTGTAATTCTCTTCTTCACAACTACTCAATTCACCTTTTAGTATTATGTTTGTGTTTCTAAGATTGTTATTTCCAGTTTCAACATGCTTCAACTTTTCAAGATTCTCATCTTCTTGTTCACTCTCTATGTTGTCTTTGTATCCCCAAAAGGAATCAAGGTTGGTTTCTTCATCTGAATCTTCTTCAAAAATGATTTCTTATTCTTTAGAACTCGTGTGATCATCATCCTGGAAAATATAGAGTTATTGTTCCATTGGATCCCTCAGAAGGAGGAAGGTATGTGGAACCTGCAATAGATAATATTATTATAGAAGATGTGAATAATCTATATAGGACTACCATGCACAAAGGAGATTATATCAACCCAAATGCAGATGACATGCTTAGCTGGAGGAGTATTAGTTCATGGGCTTCAATCTCTGACACGGGACTCGAAAACTTGCAACAACGATTACATGAATTATCTAGCAGGAGATGTGTTAGAATGATGTGTGCGATGAGGTGGATTGGTACTATAGAGGTAAGAGAACCTCCCACTTTTTATGGATAAAACTATTTAGAATAATTTTTGATGAAATATGAGGTAGAATTTATGGAAAACCAAAGATTACTAGCACAATATATTTCTTTAAAAGCTACACCTGCAAGATGGTGGGGTACACATAAGGCAAATATCAACAATTGGTTCGAGTGAAAAAGGCTACTGCGCATCAAATTCAAGAGAAAACATGAGAGAAAATATGAGAATAAATATGAAGGATTTGGAAAACCCCAAGAGCATGTAGAGAAGTGCATAGTTTATTGGAGATTAGTACCACCAGAATAATGAACACACCATTTTATTCACAAACTAGAAGGCATTCCAAAGAAATAGTACACAAAACATGAACATTGTAGAGAAACTACCAACTGGGAAGAAATACAACTGAACTTTGTAGTTACATTTTCCTTTGAGCATGACAGTCCATAGATGGACACAATGATGAAAGTGGCAAGAGATAGGATATTTGAAGAACCATATTTTGAAATAATTACATCATCTCAGAGGAAGGCTAGTTAGACAATCAAATAATTACTACATTGTTATCATGTAGCAGAAGCAGAAGAACCTGAAGAAGATAATATGCACAACATCTAGATCCCAGAAGTAGAAGGTGAAAGGGAAGTAGAAGGTCCCAATATGGACTGAGAATATTATGATGCACCTTTAAAGATTAATAAAGTCAACATTGGAACTGTAGATAACAAAAAGATGGTTAGTATTGGAGATTATTTGGATCATCATATAGTAGAAAAGATCATAGAATTATTACGTAAGTACAATGAATTATTTCTAGCAACATTTTCATAAATGAAGGGGATAGTGGGAGAGCTAGGAGAGATGAAAATATATTTTAATCTAGAAGCAATACCTATCAGACAGAGGTTGTATAGATTGAATCCAACATGCAAAGAGAAGGTGAAGACATAAATTCACAAGATGCTAGAAGTTGGTGTTATAGAACCTATAGAAGAATCAGAATGGATCAGTCTTATAGTGGTGCAAGAAAATACTGTTGATACTGAGAGGGGGGTGAATCAGTATCAAGTACAATTTAAAAACCTTTTTCAACTTATACTTAAACCATTCAGTTATATCTAATGAGCAATTAACAATAGTATAAGAGTTACACCAATACACCACAATACAGCATGCACAATATATGAGAAATAATCAATAGTTTTTGTTCAAGAGAAGTAATGACTTCCAAAGGTAGCTACAGCTTCCAAATGTAAAGGGAGGGATAAAAATACAAGAGGAAGATACAATCCTCCAATATCAATAGATATTTGAACTCTCTATCCTTGCCCCTTCCTTCCACCCAAGAATATATGAGAGATACTAAAACTTTATTCAATTCTGGTCTGTTCAGAAGACCCAACTTGTAACAACATGCCCCGCGCTCAATATTTAACATATGATTCTGAAACTCACACACAAGAAACTAAATTCTGTACTCTTTCCAATGGAAGTGGTCCCACTGAATTTGGAGTCTATATGAAAAAGTTATGACTGTTTTACCCAGAACACCTGGTTTTTTACTAGTTTCAGGACTGGTCACAAACCCTATATTCCACATAGTGTATCTCCATAATTATAGTGAATCAAGAGCTGAAATTTTTAACAGAGGTACCTTGATATGTCTTCTCAATACCATAGCGATATCACCATCTGAATAATTATAGAAAAAAAGTTATAGCAAAAATGGTAATATGACCTGAAAATAACATACCTTAGAACACATCACCAAAAGACTTCATCCTCCCTTGAAATACAGCCTTCTTTTTCTTCTTCTTCCCTCTGAAATTCGACTTGTATCAAAATGAATGTATAATGATGTTTATTTATACCATTTATGTCACTTCCTTTTAACATTAGGGCCGACCTGACACTTTCTTATTTTGTAATTCTTTTCTTTA
>ML798743.1:16706-49305 GCA_009831015.1 Picea engelmannii | reverse complement strand
ATGAAATTTTTACCATAGGTACCTTGATATGTCTTATCAATACCATAGCGATTTCACCATATGAATCGTTATAGAAAAAAAGTTATAGCAAAAATGGTAAGATGACCTGAAAATAACATACCTTAGAACACATCACCAAAAGACTTCATCCTCCCTTGAAATCCGGCCTTATTTTTCTTCTTCTTCCCTCTGAAATTTGACTTGTATCAAAATGAATGTATAATGATGTTTAGTTATACCATTTATGTCACTTCCTTTTAACATTATGGCCGACCTGACACTTTCTTATTTTGTAATTCTTTTCTTTAATTATCTTCAGGGCCTACATGTACAATTCACTTTGTCATCTTCAAAAATTCCTTTCTCCTCAACCATGAGGATCCACGTGATGTTCCACATACCACCAGAAACAACATGATGTATACTATCCATCCATGGGTGTTGTATTTGCATGTGCATTTTCCTTCATGTCCAAATACCTTCATCAATCTTGCGGTCCAAAACCCATGACTAGGGTTGACATCAATGACAACAACCAATCTTCCAAAAAATACACAATGAGGGATCAGGATTTATGTAGATTTGTGAAAATTGAATGATTCTTGCCTACATTATCCTTTTTCTACCCCTTTTACAAATGAACTTTTGGAAAATGTAAGGAGTCAAGAAGCTTATTATTTTACAGATGGATTTTCAGGTTATCATCAGATAAGGATTGCACTAGAAGATAGACACAAGACAACATTTTCTATAGAGTGAGGCTCATTTCAATATACAATTATGCCATTTGGATTGAAGAATGCACCAACCATTTTTTCAAGAGTAGTACTAGCAACTTTCAAGGACTTTATTCATAAATTTTTGCAGGTTTACTTGGATGACTAGACAATGTTAAGTTTACTGAAATATCATGTTGAAGTATTAAGGTTCATGTTGGACAGATGCAGACAGTGTCATATATCACTAAACATTAATAAATGTATTTTTAGCACATCTTTTGGAATTTTATTAGGACATGTGGTGTGTAAATAGGGTCTATTGGTTGATCTTGCTAAAATTGTTGTCATAGTTAACTTACCACCACCAAAGTCAGTGTGCCAGTTGAAGAGTACATTGCGATATACTGGGTACTACAGAAAATTCATCAAGGGATATGCACAGATCACTATGCCAATGGAGAAGTTGTTGAAGAAAGATACTAAGTACTAGAGGAATGATGAATGCCAAAATAGTCTAGATATTTTGAAGGAGAAGATGGTTACTGCACCGATTTTAGTATTTCCATATTGGGCTAAAGAATTTCATGTACATGTAGTTGCATGTTGTTGAGGAAAAGATATGAAATTATCTTACTCAAACATTTTCAGATATTTCTTGGCTAATGCAAGATATTTGGGAATATTACCCTATGTTTATATCCTCAAAAGTGTTTCCCAATCCACAAGTATTAATTACAAGGGGTTAGGATGGTTTTTTGAATAAAATATTGTTGCAAAAATATAACATTTTTATACAATTTTCTTAATATAACAGATGCAAAAAGTAAATGTGGAGACAAAAGAAAAAATACCAAGTCACATATCAACAGAGATGAGACAGAATAGTAATCACTTATTTCATTCCAAGAAATCAAAAGAATTGTTCTCTTTACGAAAATCCTTGGGGAAGTTTGGAACAAAGTCAAACTTAGATATCCCCGATGAAAACCATATAAAAGGACTCTGACAGGAAGTAAAAACTGAACTTTAAAATATGGATCATTTTTCCATAGATTGCTTCCCACTTGAATTTGCACAATATCCTTTATCAGTCATGAAATTTAATTCATAAACAGACAAGTCTACACAGACTATCAAAGATAGATCAACGCCTCTGAAAGCAAGTGTCTGAATGATGTAATTCAACTTTGAATCTTGTTGTCTACAATAGTACCTTGTTGTCATAAAAGAGAATTAGGATTTTAATGAATTGAAGAATGAATGAAAACTAAACTATATCAATAAAACTCAAGAGAAAACCTTAGTATGTTTTCTCCTTCTATTCTCCTCTTATTCTTCCTTCTCATTTTGCCTTTATACATTCCAAATTAGTTGAAGTAGTTCAACTACTTTATTTAGTTAAGTTAACTAAAACTCAACTAACTTTTAGTTTAGGGGAAGAATTAATAATAATAATAAGGGCCTTTCAATAAATAATAGCTAGTAGGTGGGACCCCTTGTGACTCCATTTATTTTCTTTAACAAAAATAAACATAACTAGACAATAAATCAGACACATCCCTCCTTATGGATCCCATAATAATTTCCATAATTTTAAAATTAAATATCAATGATATTTCAAATCATATCCAAACATATAATATCCAAAACATCCCAAAATAGTATGTTGTCCAAAACCTTCAACAACCCACTGTGTTGGATCATGTTGTCATTGATGCCAATGGTTTGATTGATTGATGTCATTGATTGATCTCAAGTGATTGATTGATGCCAAAGGATTAATTGATTGATAGATGATTGATGTAATGTAATATATATTGTCCTTGATGAAGATGGATCAATGAGTTGTCATTGATACATGATGCATAGTTGATGTATATGATGCAATGGTGGATTGATGAAAAGATGAATCATTATAGTCTTATCATGGTTGATAAGGTGCACAAATGGATGAAATCCAAAGTGGTCCCCTTGTGGTGAAATCCCTCATGGGAAGATGCTTTGCGGATTGAGTTATCCTAGAAAAATGGTTGGAGGACCCATGCTTGTATGTGGAATAATGAGATAAAGATCAATAAATTTGTTGGTGAAATTATCCTATATGGATAGTTATTGTCATTCCATTTCTGGTGGTATGTGGAATGTCACATAAATCCTCACGGTTTGAGAGTTATGGATTTACGAAATTGGAGGACCCCCATATGAAGGCTTGAAGCCCCCAAGGTCAAAGAAGTCAAAGTGACCTAAAAGAAGAAATCATTATTAAATGATGAAGTAAAGTGACAAAGTCAAGGTGGATTATTTAAATAATAAAGAGAAGTGACAAAATCAAGAAATGATAAAGTAAGGTGACAAAATCTAGAAGGGAAATTTAAATGATAAAGTATTGGAGAACTTTCTATTTATGGAAAGTGGCTAACCCTAAAATAAGGAAACTAGGTTAAGTGACCTAGAAAGGGGTTAAGTGACCTAGAGGATGGAAGTATAAATAAGACAACTATGGACTCTTGCAAATCATCATTTTTGTGGATAAATGGAGAGCTTCTTGTGAGAATATCTTTTGGAGTATTGATGGAGAGCTTCTTATGAGAACATTTTTGTGTGGATCTCTTGAGAATGATTGAACATATATTCTAAGAAAGAGAGCCTAAGGAATATCTCATGGACACATTGAAGTTTCGACAAGTCTGAGATCATGAAGGAGAAATTCTTGGAATTACAGAAAAACCATATTTGCTTATGCGTACATGGGTTGTCTATGTATAGGGGGTTTATACGAAAGCTGTCAGTGTACAAGGTGCGTACAGTACGTAGGCTGTCAGTGTATAGGGATCGTACAATGGATAAACTCATGGATATTTGTGGTTGAGTTGATGACAAGTTGTTGAAGACTGAAGCAGGTTCCATATCTTCACTCTATGGGATCATATCTATCACTGAGACACTGGTATGGTTACATTATTATCTTGATGGATAGCATTGCTTATTCTGTTGTAAATGCCTAGGGAATTCTTGGTATGGTTGCTATGATGTGGTTTATGTTGGTTGATGGAGTGAGAAACACTCTTATGATTCAATACTGATATGATGGCTATAGTATGTTTATTGCTTATGCATGATTGAGTAGCATTCATATTGATTGGTTGTGGAGCATGAGTAAGCTATTGGAGAGATTTGATGTATTGTGACTGACTGGTGGTTAGTTTGGATAGTGAGTAACATAAGAGAATGATCAATTGGTTGTAGAGGATCTGAGTTGATATTGAAGGATAAATGCTAATAGATCAGAAGGTATATGCAGGTTGTAGTATTGTTTGGGAGCATATACGCATGTTGTAGTACTGCTTAGGCGCATATACACGCAGGGTGTACTACTAGTAGGGTGTGTACACACACATGTTGCACTACTGACACGTTGCGTACCTATTGCATATTGATATATGTTGAGGATTGTTGTCTCATCTCAATTGATGTTGAGGATGTAAGTTGATTCTTGCATTATAGAGCTGGTGCTCTTGTAGAGTTGTACTCTATTCAGTTGTTGCTGAAAAACCCCAAGGATTATAGTCTGCAATAAAAAGAAAATTGTACATACATCTTGTGTTATTTGTGTTCCTTGTGGTGATGACTTGTTGATGATATGTTGTTGATATATGTTCACATCTAACTGGTTATAAATGATAGCAATGAGTAATGAGTAAAATGTTGAATGCTAACTAATGTGTTTTGTGTAAGAGGCAAGTTTTGGGTAAAGAGCCCCACACTCTTTCAACCCCCCCCCTTCTAAGTGTGGTAGGTGTGTCCAATAATTGGTATCAGAGAAGACCTTCACTACAAGCCTTAAAAAGCTTGGAGGAGATCCATAGACACACAAATGGATGATGAAGTTCCAATCCTTGATGAGGAAAACTTTTCTACTTGGAGAATAGAGATGAGATTATATTTGAAGACAATGGGATAAGCTATTTGGAAGACAGCTATTGGTGGATCGGTTCCCTTGAAGAACAAGTCAAATTTTGCAACTCAAAGGGAAGGGAAGAAGAATGATGCATTGGCTCTCAAGACCATTCTTAGTGGACTCTCAAGCCCTATCAAAGAGAGCATGGGACAATGCACTTAAGCCAAGGATCTATGTCTAAATCTAAAGGAGACATATCAAAGCAAGAAGGAGAAGGAATATATTGAAGATCACTCCATCAAGATCATTAAAGGTAAATAATCTTTAAAAACCCTTGATTGTATTATTTCTAAATGTGATCTTGAAAACATTTCAAGTGAAGATAAAGAATCAAGTGATGATAGCACAAAGGAAAATCTTGAAGACATTTCAAATGAAGGCAAAGAATTATGTGTTGATGTTGGCAAAAATAAAGATCGTGAAGATATTTCAAATGAAGGTAAAGAACCTTCAAAAACCCTTGATTGCAATGATGATGGTGATGAATTTTTCTCTACAAGTGAAGAATACGATCTAGAAACAGTTTGTGTAAAGTTTGATGGTAATTACCCCATTAAAAGAATAGAAGCAAACATATTAAAACTTCAAAAGGAAGTTGAAGAGGGTTTATATAGATATAGAAGTGATCATTATTATATAGACTATAACTATCTTTCAGATAACACTAAGAAGTTTCTTAGGAGGATTATAAGGAACATCTTGAAATTAAAGGAAATGATCAAAGAACAAGAAGAGAGGAATAAGACTCAATTAGAAGAAAAGGAAGAAGAGATCACAAGACTAAAGAATGGAAAAGAAGATATGAATGTAGATGATAAGATTAGCAAAATTTTTGAAACCATTGTCGATCTCAAGACCCAAATTGAAGAAGCCAAAATAATAGAAGAACTATTGAAGAATCAAATAAAATAAAAGGAAGAGTCATGTTGTAAGTTAGAAGTTGAAATTGTTGATCTTAGAAAGAAAGTGGAGAAGTCAAATAAATTCTTGAATAACTCAATAATCTTGGATGAGATCTTGGAAAGTCAAATATCACCATATGATAAATCAGGTCTTGGATACAAAGGAGAATCTACACATGTTGAAGCAAGCACCTCAAAGAAGCATGAGGTAAGTCCATAAAAGAAGGAAGACAATGTTGCAAAACAACCATCTACACAAGGCAAAGAAAATTTCAAAAGAACAAAGAAAGGAAGACAGCAAGAAGCTATTCTTGGGACACTAAAGCAAAGGCATGAAAGTATTTTTTCATGGGAATTGTTATTCATGTAATGGATATGGACACAAAGCTTTTGAATGTAGATATTATGAAAGGAGATATAATGGAAGATCTTGTAACAGCATGAGGTGTTGGATATGTGATCAAGTAGGACACATTGATGTTCATTGTAACAATATGAGATGCTACAGTTGTAGTGGATTTGGCGACAAATCCCAGGAGTGCTGGAAAACAAGAAGAAAGTCTATGATGAGGACTTCAAATAGCATGGCTAGAAGAAGGAATGAAGTAAGGAAGGGAGACATATTTGAAAATATGGATACTCATAGCTCAAGTTCTGAGAAGCAAGGACATCTACAGAAGTGGGTGAAGAAGACAGAGAAGCCAGAATATAATGAAAGACTGAAGGGAAGTTCAAAAGTGTCATCTACTGAGGTATACGTAGGTGACAGTGGTGACAGTCACGTACATATGCAGGCTAACCTTGAATAGATCACGTACATACGTGAGATGTTGTGCAACAGGTTGTGCATATGTGGTATAGCCTTGGGAAAAAGGCAATGCACATGGCTTGCAGCTTGATGTGATGGTACATGGTTTATTGCAGGTTCTGACACTGTTTGTTGTAGGTTTTCATGATTCTATATTGGATTATGTAAGGTGATGATGTAAAATAAAATCTTTGGTGCATGGGACTAACCCATGAACATGGATTGATGCATTTTATGTTGAATAACAATGTTGGTTATGACAGTGAAGTTATGACACCTTGGTTATGTGATATATCTTGATGATGTATTGGAATCTTACTTGTTGGAAATCTTGATGCATGCACTTAGAATATGAATGGGCTACACATTGGGACATGTGTTTGGTGATTTGATGAGGTGATCATGTTGTACATCATTGTTTATCTATAGTTGATGCATGATTGGTACTTTTCTAGTACATTAATAGAGGCACCTACTAGTAATTTGATTGGCACGTGTTTTATGGAGGATTTGCATACATGTATGGGATTTATCATTTTGTGGTGTTGGTGCATGATGGTGTACATGTTTTGGTACACTCATATATGGCATATGCTTGATGATACTGCACCTTTGGTACTACTTGATTAGCACAACAATTGTGTAAGTGTGATGCCTTCCAAATATTTGGGAAGCCATCCAAAAGAGATGAGATGCCACTAAAAGAACAGGTTACTTTACAAGTGTTCGATAAATGGGAAATATATTATTTAGGTCCATTTAATCCACCAGCAAGAAGATCAGGAGCCATATAAATTATTACAACAAAATACTTAACAATATGGGCATAGGCAGCACCAGTAAAGGATTGCAGCGCAGAGACTGCAACACGCTTCTTATTTGATAATGTGGTGAAACGATTTGGATGTCCAAGAATATTAATGAGTGATAAGGGGACTCACTTCATCAACAATAAAATTGAGACAATTCTTGAATAATTTAAGACGTATCACCAAAAGCGTACTCCTTACCACCCTCAAGAAAATGGAGCAGTGGAAGATTTCAACAAGATTTTGGAGAATTCCTTGACAACGATTTGTAATGTAAATAAAGATGATTGGGATTTGAAGGTACCAATAGTACTTTGGGCTTATAGAACTACCTGCAAGAAACTAACAGGAAAACACCCTTTAGATTGATGTATGGAAATGAGGCAGTATTTCCCTTAGATTATTTAATACCAAGTCTATGCATTGAAGCAATTACAGACATGAAAGAAAGTGGTGCAGCACGAGAAATATTGGCTCAACCGATGCAATTAGAAGAAGACATAATCATGGTAGTTTTCCATTAAGAGGTATATAAGGAAAAGGATAAAACATGGCATGAAAGATATATCAATAAGAAGAAGTTTAAGGAAGGAGATATGGTTCTCCTCTATGACAGTAAGTATTTGTAGTACCCAAGGAAGCTCAAAATGTATTGGGTAGGGCCATATCAGATCAAGTTTGTCACAGATGGAGGTGTTGTACAACTTCAAGACTTAACCGAAAAACAAGTGAAAGGAATAGTGAATGGTAGTCGAATGAAAATGTATAGGGATAGTCAACCTACTAACTCTCAATAGTTACAGCACAATAAGTAGACGTGTAAATATTGTAAATATTAAGAGCTAAAAGAAGAAAAAGGAAGATAAAAACATAAAAATGAAGAAAAAAATAAAAACAAGTAATTGGGAGGAATACATGACCCAGAAATGACATCGCTTAGCAACTGGTGCGACATAATTTGGAAGATTGCATGTAGGAAAATTACACTCCACAAATGATCGGAAAAAGGCAAAAATAAGACAGAAAATTAATGAATGGGTTTATAAAAAGGGAAAAGCATGGGAAAGTTTGACACTTAGTGAATTTTGAGCATCCAAGCACGTGAGAGAAAAAGAAAAGGGTGATAGAGAAAGAGGAGAATTCAATCAATTGAGTGCAATAATAGTTCGAAAACACCCTCAAAATTTGTAACTCCTAGCCAATTTGGGCGAGTAACCCAAAAGTCCGGTAGGAAGAAGGAAAAAATGGAAGAAACATAGAATTTTGTTGAGATAGAGTACGTAAAAAAATACGAGACTGAATCAATCAATCCTACCGGAAGTAGAAGGTCAACAAGAAATAGAGGGAGAAGAAGACGAAGAACCCAAGGATGAAGCCACAGAAGAAAACCTTTCCATGGGTCAAAAGAGGAAATCACCAAGCGCAATGCAAATAACACTATCCCATCTTCCAGACGTTGTAGTCGTAGTAGAAGATATGTTAGGAAAGGTGCCAAAGATAAAGTATGTGTACCATGACATAACGGACACAACGAAGTTTCCAGACTTTGCGCAGGAAGCATACTTGGAGAACAAGGGGGAGATAGGACCCCTAGGGAAACCTATTCTAGAGCCCACATAGTGGGTTACAAGTCTTTACAATTCAAGTGTGATGAATCTATTGGACATACCGCATCTTGGGTGCAGTAAAAATGTGGGATTGTGTGTGAAACAATTATTGTCCAGGGTACATGGAGGTATGATGTGGATGGATAGGTCAGTCCCCATCGATGTGGATCTAATAGCAAAGATCACAGGGCTACCTACGAGTGGGTTAAAGCAATAGGACTATTTGGACAATAGGATAGAGATAAAGAAATTGCAGAGGAAGTAAAAACAAAGTTTGGGACAAACAGGGGAACCCAAGGACTAATAATCAAGAACATTAATGATCAGGAAACAATTTTTTCTACAAAACCGATGGCATGCAAACTATTGAGAAAGTGTAGAAATGAATAAGCCCCAGTAGGAGTGATAGAAATAGTTGCGCAATGCACAAAGGGCGCAGTGTTCAGTTGGGTGCCATATCTGTTGAACCAATTCCTGGTAGATTGTAGAGATGCATAAGATAATGGAACAAAATTCCATTACTCCTAGTTTCTATCACTTATTGCATTGGTGGGCTCTAAGGAGCCCAAGTTTTCACCTTTCCTAGAAATGAAGTGGAAATGTTATGTCGCAGGCTATGAAACATTGTGGCAGGCACAGGACCCCAAGAACGAACAAGATAACAACGTGGTATTCTCCATGTTCTTGGAGGATATGAAACAAAACACAACTAATGTATGGAGGATCCCAGTCGAAGTGGTGAAATAAAATGAAGAGATTTCAAACTTCAAGGCCTCAAGACATCATTTATGGATCCATGCCACAAGGGACTCAAAGAAGAAGTGGCTGGAAATGAGATAATGCACATCAAGGGAAGAGGTAGATTGGATTGTGAAATATTGTTTCACGCAGTGGAAGGTGCCAGCAACACAAAATCAAGAAAACAAACCTAAGAGGCTAGTTGAAGCAGGAACATCCAAAAAGACAAGAAGTCTAGCCAAAAATACTAGGAAGGTTGTAGAGTGTAGCCAAGCTTCAAGAAGCAGTGTAGCAAGAAAAAAGCCTAGAAAGAAAGAAATATTATCAAGGACATAAGTCAAAGGAGATGGTGAGAAGGATAGTTCTATACCACAAGAAGTAAATGATGGGGAAACACTAAAGATGAAAACTGATACGCAGAACTCAACCCCAACTAAGAAGAGAATGAGAGCACAAGAGGAAGAAATCAGGAAAAAATGAAGTATCATAAAAATCCTCCAACAATCACTATCAAAGAGGACAATGTCAATATGGTAGCAGAAAAAGTCCAAGGAAGAGGGGAGGATTTAGTATGCGCAACAAAGGTGCAAAGGGAGGAGATCATGGAAAAACTAGTAGAAGTACATGACATCTTGCAGAGACTACAACTCAATACAACACATCATCCAACAATGCAACAGACAAAAAAATAACATGGAACATCAACGCAGAAGGAGCAGGAAGAGACTGTGGAGATAATAGTAGCAATTAGTGTCATATTCAGAGTCACACAATACATGTTGGAGATGGATGAACATACAATGCAAAGACTAGTAAAGGATGTGGAACATATGGAGTTGGTCCTGGGGAAAATACCCACAAAGGCGCTATATGGACTGCAAGAAAGAGTAATGAAGGAAGTACAATCTAGAGCTAGGGCAGATACCACCAACCTGGCATTCATTCGCGAGGTGAAATAGATTCTACAAGTGACAAGTGAACAAATCACACTGGAAAAGGAGGAAGAGAAGCAATGTGTTGACAATTTGGAGAAGAAGCTCATAGAGGTATACATGAGTATACACGTCTGTGTGCAAGCATGGGAGGTTACAACAGAAGTGAATATACAAAAAATTGCGTAGAGATGGAGAGATACAAGCAAGAAATAATAGAGTTAACATAGAAGTTAACTCCGATCACACCTGCAGAAGTGCGAGAGAAAAGGGAGAAAGAAGCTACTGCACACATAGAAAGTATAACACATGAGGTTAAAGAAGTGGCAGAACTATATAACAAGACTACATAGATTTGGACAAGCCATGAATAGTACAAAAATATCCAAGAGTTGGAGCAGAGGGAGGAAAAATTGAATGTGGCAGTTAAGGACTTGAAGAAAAGAAAGAAAACCATGTACATCTCCATTAGAATGAAGGTGGCGTAGGAACTGAAGAACTTGTAGGCCGAAGTAAAAAATGTGCAGTAGAAAAAACAAGCCAGGTAGGCTCAGTTGGATCCATTTCACCAACAAGAAGAAGGGATGATAGATGAGCTCCAAATAGAAAAGTAAATATGGGAACAGGTTCTCACCAAAAGAAGAGAATTTCTGACAGAGCACATAAAAGCGCAGGATTTGGAGACACTAGTAGGGAAGACTGCAGAGGCCAAAGAGAAAGGAAAAAGATAAGAAAAGAATTTTCATGCATTGGAGGTCGTGCACTGAGGTTTAGTGGCTCAAGACAAGCCACATGTTAGTGTTGGGGACATGTTGGAGGAGGCATGTTCGGAGAGAAACACATCAAGCGAGGTAGAGAAACGTGCCACCTTTTGAGGAAAACCAGGATGCGCGACATGATTTGCGAAAATTCGACGCGAACGTGGAAAAACCTAGCCTAGCTAGGGTTATGGTTTTGGGATGTGTTGTAATGGTTTCTAACCCATATTTATAACATAAATAACGGGTATGAGGTAGAGTATAGGAATCAAATTTTTATGGTATGAGTGTGACAAGTCTGTTTTGGAGAACCTATTTTTTATTTTTTGGGTTTGGAAGTCTATTTTGAGAGTTGAAGAGCTTGAATGAGGTCGAAGTAGTTGAGGGTCAGGTCATAAGTTGTGGATTTATCCTAGTCCGCCTCATGACTCACTAATCTGATGTAATGCACACAACACTTTTTGATGAATAAGAATAAAAAAGTAGAAGATATTTGTGGGCGTAGCTCTAGGGGGGTGAACCACGGTAAAACCATGTGTGCAATGTATGGTAATGTGTTATTGGTTATGTTTTTATCATTGAATGGTTAGATAGATGAATGGATCATTTATTTATAGTGTGCATTAGATGAAATACTCAAATGAATGAATGAATAGATCTGATGAATAGTAGAATAGAATGCATGGTTAAGTAGAAATAAGAGATAAGAAGTAAGAAAGAACATCCCCCAATCCCTTCCATGACTGCAGACATATGCTTCTTGTAGTCCCCCATAAACCATCTCAGGTGACACTTCATTATGCACTCTATGCGTGGTGTAGCCTTTTAGTTTACTAGAAGGGCCGATGGTGATAAGGGTTTTTTTGGAGAACTAAGGTAGAACCCGGGTCAGCCCATAAGTCCAACAATGGGGTAGATTGAGGAAATCCTACACGCTACATATGAGAGGAAAACCAAAGGTCAAGGGTTTGGCTTTAGAAGAAGGCTCTCCATTCCAGATCCAAATTAGAGTGGAAACCACAACCCCATGTGTGACTAAGACATATGAAGAAGAAAAATTGGTTAACCAACAAGTGATTAGTGGTAGAAGGATTTTTACAGTACGAGGATCTAGTGGAAATTCAAGAAAAAATACAAGTTCAACAAGAAACAATCAAGTATCTACACCGTGCATAGGTGGTAGTACAAAAAACTTCACAACAAAATGACAATATCCAACTATTAGGTTACCAGTGTTCCGAGGAGAAGGGTCAGAGGACCCATAAAAACATATGTTCATTTTCGAGAAGATTTGGGAAGATAAAAAGATTACATATGAAGACACAAAGGTTGCGTAGTTGGAAATCACATTCAAAGACCACACATTGGATTGGTATATGGGTCTCATAGTAAATAATACAACAAGAGCACCTACAATAATTGCAGAGGTGAAGAGGCAATTAATAAATGAATTTCAGATACCAAGTTCAAAGGATCAGTTCATGAATGAGATGATAGAGATTAAGCAGAATCCAGGAGAATCGGTCTAGGAGGTGGACTAGAAGTTCAAAAGACTAAAAGGTAAGTTGAAGTTCCTTTTTACTGATATGAAACATAGACATTTTTTTGTCAATTATTTATTTCCACACTTGAAGTATCCTTTGAGGAAACAAAAATTCCAAAGTCAAGCTGAGGCCTTGCAAGTAGCCTTCAAAGAGGCCAGACATGATATTTTAGAAGAGAATGTTGCATATGCTACATGAAAAACAATAGGAGATGAGGTACCAGTGTATGAAATGCCTCCCTTATTTGATCAGACCAACAAAGAGTAGCCTTCAGAAAAAGTAAGTAACTTAAGAAACTTTTTGGGGTCTTGTGTAAAACTATTGAATGATAAAAATTCTTTACAAGTACTGCAGATTCTGTTAGAAAAGTGTAATTCTAGGGAAGAAGGGGTAAAGACAGTGAATCAAGTCTGTAAGAAGAGAAGAACAGGTAGGGAATTCAGTTTGAATGCAAATATTGGATATTTTAATATGGGGGATATCATACTAGAATTAGGGTCTGATGTCAATGTTATGCCAAAGAAGACATGGGAAGCTATGGGGGAGCCTACATTGGGGTATTCACCTATTTAGTTGAAGCTAGAAAACCAACATAGAGTGGTGCAAATTGGTAGATTGAAGGGGATACCAGTAGACCTAGATGGTGTGCACACCATGACAGACTTTGAAGTCATTAACATAGTAGATAATACTTTACCATATCCATCATTGTTGGGTTTGGACTTGGATTTTGATAACTAGGCTATTTTTAACTTGAATACCAGGAAGATGATCTTTGAATCAGGGGAGTACACATTTATTGTTCCATTGGATCCCTTAGAAGGAGGAAGGTATGTGGAACCTGCGATAGAAAATTTTATTATAGAAGACACAAATCAACTATATAGAACTATTGCGCGCGAAGAGGATTACATCAACCCAAATGCGAATGGAATGTTGAGTTGGAGGAGTATTATTTATGGTGCCTCAAACTCTAACACATGTATGGAGAACTGAAAACAATGATTACATGAACTATCTACTCGAAGATGTGCCAGAATTCCATGCGTGCTAAGATGGGTTGGTACAGAGGTAAGGGAATGATCCAAAAATGAGAGGTTTTACTGACAAATTGAAAATTAAGTTTATGTACTTTATGCATCAGATCAATAAGAATGTGAAACACATAAAACTCTATAACTTGTTGCGGAATAATAATTATGACTTTTACTTGATGCTCATAAATTATTAAAGAGTTCATTCATCATAAACCATGCTGCAAAATAAGAGAAGATAAAAGAAAACAAGAAAGATAAGTAGACACAAGAACTTGTTAACGGAGTTCACCAATCTTTGGCTACATCTTCGGGCCCGCTTCCAAGTGGAGGACCTCTTTATTTCTCTTCAAATGCTCAAGTTCTCTTTACATTGGCTCTTTGATGTTACAAAATAATTTTTATCTGTTGTACAAGACCTCCTGGTTCATATACATACAAGCCTCAACAAACTCCTCTGAAAACATGACAAAATGCCCCTCAAAACATGAGAAAAGTGCTCAAAACTCCAACTCTTCTTCACATTCCCTGCATACAAAAAGTTACCTCTCAAGCTCAAAAAGCATGGTTTATATATTTTTTAGGCTCAGATGAGGAAGCCCAACTTCCCACAAGAATATGACCTCTTTTTGGGATCAAATCCCCCTTCAAATGGCCAAAATATCCTCAAAAATGCCCAATATGGGCCAAACTATAGGGAAATAAACCCACTGTGCATAAAAAAATCAAAATAAGCCCAAAAAGGTTGGGCATGCATGCATCAATAGGTCACATAGGTACTAAGGTGGCCAAGCACCAACCCTTTGGGTTGTGCACTAGCCCCTAGCCCTCACATAGTGGTCATGTGCTGCAAAGTAATGGGACAATGCCCCTCCTATTGCGCCTATCCTTCTGGTTATGCCCCAGAAGCATATGGTGCAGGGTTCCAACCAATACGAGCTTGATGGATGGGTGGTTATACCAATGCATTGCGCGCCTATTTGTATGCTTTGACAAGAAACCTCGGGTTGGGGCTTGGCCCCAATCCCCTTTAACTATATAAAAGTTGTTTTTAACCCCAAGCTTCAACATAGGTGCACTGGCCAATGGTCCTCTCCCAATACTTTGTGCTCGATCATAGGTCATGGGTTCAAAACCCATGAACCCCAACAACATTTTAAACTGCATCCAGTTATATGGTGTCATGTGGCAGCCCAGGTGTGGGCCACGTGGCACCTCTTCATTTGTCTACCTAAAATGCCACTTGTCAACTTCTGAGTGGATCTACCCTATGCCCAGTCAACTATTGCAGTGTTTCCACATGTCTCAATGTTATGTCAAAATGTTGACGTCATGTTGATGTCAGCATTGAATTTTTTTCTTGTTGACTTTTTACCTATTTGGGAAAACGGTTAGAGTGTGATAACTCTCGTATACAACGTATGTTTGAGAAAGTAAATATATGGACAAAATCACCGCAAGAAGACAGTTGCAATGGAATTGGTTTCATTCAATTCCTAGAACTTTCATTTTTTATCATTTTATGGACCTGAGGAGCCTCCTGGATCATTCGTCCCCACTTGGAAGATTTTGGACCACCAAAATTCTGGTTTTAATCAGGTAAAAAGTGAGGTTACTGCCTCCCCACTTGTCTTGTATCATCGATCCTTTCTGCTGGGACATTGATCACCTGACTAATAACAACAAACATAAAAACTGAGATAGCATTGTTTATCAAAGTAATCATCCCATTTATTTCACAATCATCTACATTCTCTGTCGCATTTAGTAGCCATACACCACTGAATAGAAAAAAACTAAACAACAATACTGAATATGCGAATGAGAATGAAAAAACATGCTTCTCATTCTAAACTGGAACAATAATCAAAGTATGCAACTGAACCTCATGTTGTACTTCTTGTGATACTTCATGATTGTTAGAAACATACTGAACCATCTCATATTTAGCATCACTAACTTCTTGATTTGTTACAGACATAAGTGTTGAAATTTTTCTTGCATTTACCATTCTTTTTAACTGCCTTGTAGTTGTAAAAGATCTATCAGTTTTTATGACATGAGCATGAGTAGTGTACTCTTTCCCATCTTTCTTGAAGCAATATTTATTTTCCTCCCTGTAGAATATGGATTTTCTATCATAAACGTATGGGCTTCCACTTAATTATATGGATGTGGCTTAGTTTCAAGTCCCAAATTATTTACAACCTCTTCACTGATTAAATTGGCTTGTGATCCACTGTCTACAAGAGTATCAATTTTAACATTATTTGTTATGACCCTTATGTGAAAAAGTTCACCCCTTTTATGCTCATCATTTGCAACATCTGAATTAGAAGAGCTAGTACTTGCAATAGAATTTATACCTTGGATTCCATTAGCTACAATTTTGTCTCATCACCAGAGTCTGATCCCAGATCCACTTGAACTGGTACAGTTGTCATATTATTTCTCCCTTGATTGGCATACTTCTTTGGCTTCATCTCAGGATGTAAGATCCAACAATGATCTTCATCATGGCATACCTTCTTGCAATGCTTGCAAGTAGGCTTCTCCTTTCTTGTTGTGGTCGTCTTCTTCTCTTTCTCTTTTCTTTTCCCTGAATCTTTTCCTTGCCAAGTATCTGTAGAAAGACTATCACCAACGTTCCCTTTACTTGATTCAATGTTAATGGCTTGTATACATACTTCATCAAAGTTATAAGGATTTAACATAAGAATAGTGTGCTTGAGATAAGAATGTAGACCACCAATATATTTTAGGAGCGTCTCTTGTGTATATAAAGGAATACCCAAATTTAATGATTTCTTATGAAATGTTCGAGTATATTCTTGTACACTTTGATTCTTATCTTGCCTTAAAATTTTCCAATTCATCATTTCCTGTTGCATGTATGCTAATGGATAGAGATGTTTCTTCAATGCAGTGATAAAATCATTCCAGGAAGAGATTGTTTTACCATTTTTCTTGAGATCATCTTTAGTTTTTCTTTTCCACCATATGAGAGTTGTGTCTCCCAGTTTGAGACTTGCAAATTGGATCTTTGTTTCATCATCAACAATCCTTTGTATCTTGCAATAGACTTCTAGCTTTCTAACCCAATTATCTAGCTTTTCTGCATCTAATTCACCATCATAAGTGGGTAAATTAAACTTTACATCAAAATTTAATAAAGGCATATCAGAAGAATGATGAGTTTTTTTAGGTTGATTTTCCTTGGAGGAATGTATACTTTCTTCACTTATAAATGACGAGGATGAAGGGGAAGAAGGTTTTGAAGGTCCGCCACCTCCAAATCCTCCTTCTGCTCTTACTGAAAAATCACCTTCTTCAACATTTGGATTTCTTCGTTGTCTTGTTTCATGGTAAAGTTCCTCTACCATGGATTTCATCAATTGAAATGCCTCAAATAAATTGTGCTCAGATGCATAAGGACCTAGTCTTCTTGGTTAAGACATCTCTTGTTTATGAGATCTCCTTTGAATTTCTAGATTAAAAGCCTCAAGTTGGCTTTCTCCTCGCTTGGATTTGGCTCTGGTTGGCATCCAATGCTTGCAATTCCTATCAAACCTTCAAAACCAAATTCTCTCATACCTTAAACTTGATCCAAAAATGAGAGGTTTTACTAACAAATTGAAAATTAAGTTTATGTACTTTATGCATCAGATCGATAAGAATGTGAAACACATAAAACTCTATAACTTGTTGCGGAATAATAATTATGACTTTTACTTGATGCCCATAAATGATTAAAGAGTTTAGTCATCATAAACCATGCTGAAAAATAAGAGAAGATAAAAGAAAACAATAAAGAGAAGTAGACACAAGAACTTGTTAACAGAGTTCACCAATCTTTGGCTATGTCCCCGGGCCCGCTTCCAAGTGGAGGACCTTTTTATTGCTCTTCAAATGCTCAAGTTCTCTTGACATTGGCTCTTTGTTTTTAAAAAATACTTATGATCTATTTTACAAGACCTCCTTGTTTAGATACATACAAGCCTCAACAAAATACTCTCAAAACATGACAAAATGCCCCTCTAAACATGAGAAAAGGGCTCAAAACTCCAACTCTTCTTCACATTCCCTGCATACAAAATTTACCTCTCAAGCTCAAAAATCTTGGTTTATATAGTTTTAGGCTCAGATGAGGAAGCCCAACTTCCCACAAGAATCTGGCCTCTTTTTGGGATCAAATCCCCCTTCAAATGGCCAAAATATCCTCAAAAATGCCCTAACTGGGCCAAACTATAGGGAAATAAACCCATTGTGCATAAAAAAGTCAAAATAAGCCCAAAAAGGTTGGGCACGCGGGCATAAATAGGTCACATGGGTACTAAGGTGGTAAAGTGCCAGCCCTTTGGGTTTTACGTTGGCCCCTAGACCTCACATAGTGGTCACGTGCTGCAAAGTAATGGGACCACACCGCTCCTATTGTACCTAGCCCTCTATTTATGGCCCCAAAGCATATGGTTTAGGGTGCCAACCAATACACATCCCCTTGATTTGATGGATGTGTAGTTATACCAATGCACTACACCCCTGGTTGTATGCTTTGACAAAAAACCTTAGGCTGGGGATTGGCCCCAACCCCCTTTGCTCCAATTTACACCTTGCAACCACTTTAACTATATAAAAGTGGGTTTTAACCCAAAGCTTCAATGTGGGTGCATTGGCCAATGGTCCTCTCCCAAGAATGTGGCAGCCCATGTCTGGGCCACGTGGCACCTTTTCATTTCTCTACCTAAAATGCCACTTGTCAAATTTTGAGTGGATCTTCCCTATGCCCAATCAACTATTGCAGTGTTTTCACATGTCTCAATGCTACGTCAGCATGTTTATGTCATGCTGATGCCAACATTCACTTTTTTGCTTGTTGACTTTTTACCTGTTTGGGAAAATGGTCAGAGTGTGATAACTCTCGCATACATCGTCCATTTGAGAAACTAAATATATGGTCAGAATTAGAACGATGAGATGGTTGAAATGGAATTGGTTTCATTCAATTCCGAGAACTTTCATTTTTGAGCATTTTCTGGACCTGGGGAGCCTCCCAAATCAGGGAACCTCCTACTTTTTATGGTCTGGATAATTTAGAAAAATTCTTCAGAAAGTTTGAGGTAGTATTTTTTGAGAATTAGAGATTTCCAGCATAATACATTTCCTTGAAAGAAACACCTTCCCATTGGTGGGCTACACATAAGGAAAACATTAATAATTGGTTTCAGTTTAAAAGGTTACTACGCATTAGATTTGGCGCAGAGCAGGAAAACATATTTTTGGAGAAGTATGATGGATTTGGAAAAACCATAGAAAACATATGTAGGTGCATGGTTCAATGGAGAATAGCACCACTAGAAGAAAGGCCACATCGTTTTATTCAGACATTAGAAGGCATTCCAAAGAACTAGTACTCAGAACAGGAACAACGCAGGAAAACTGCAAATTGTGAAGAAATGCAACAAAATTTTGTGATTACATTTTCCTTTGATAATGAGAGCCCATAAATAGATATGACACTGACGGTGGTAAGAGACTGAATTTTTAAAGAACCTGAAGTGGAGATTGTGACAACATATCAGAAGAAACATATAGTTAGACAGTTGCTACATTGTTATCATGTCATAGAAGAAGAAGACCGAACAAAAGAAAACCCTCACAATATCTAGATCCCAGAAGTTGAAGGAGAAAGATAAGTCAAAGATCCATAATTATAATTAGAATATTATGAATCCCCATTGAATATAAATAAGGTAAACATTGGAACAACAAAAAACCCAAAGATGGAAAGTATTGGAGATTATTGGGACAATCAGATAGTAGAAATAATAAAAGAATTACTACACGAATACAGTGACTTGTTTCCATCAACGTTTTCATAGATAAAGGGTTTAGAAGGAGAAATAGGAGATATGAAGATCCCTTTGAAACCATATTCCATACCTACAAGAGAGGGACCTTATAGGTTGAATCTAGTGTATAAGTAGAAAGTGAAGGCATAAATTGAAAAAAAGTTATAAGCTGGTGTCAAAGAACCTATGGAAGAATCAAAATGGATTAGCCCTATGGTGGTGCAGGAAAAGAAGCAAGGGAGAATCATGATCTGTTTTGACTTGATAAATTCAAATGATACTTTCTTACATGATCCTTTCCCTACCCCATTTGCATATGAAGTATTGGAGAATGTAGGAGGTCAAGAAGATGATTAATTTACAGATGGGTTTTGATGATACTGAGAGGGGGGTGAATCAGTATCAAGTACAATTTAAAAAAAAAAAATCAACTTATACTTCAACCATATTATATATTTGATTATATCTAATGAACAATGAACAATAGTAGAAGAGTTACACCAATACACCACAATACAACATGCACAATATATGAGAAATAATCAATAGTTATTGTTCAAGGGAAGTAATGACTTCCAAAGGTAGCTACAGCTTCCAAATATAAAGGGAGGGATAAACCTCCAAAATAAAAACACAATAATCCAATATCAAGAGAGGTTTAGCCTCTCCATCCTTGCCCCTTCCTTCCACCCAAGAATATATGAGAGATAATAAAACTTTACATTAAATTATCACCATCAACCAACCATCACATAGAGTTGATAATGCTTCACGAGACTTCTTCAACTTCTACAATTCTTCACTTCTTGGAATACCCCAATCTTGTAGATAATATTACGCAATGTATTCTCTAAAACTCCTCCAAGTTTCACTCCTTGAATCCTCCTAGAAAAGGAGTTATAGAGAAAATGGTAGACCTTATTCAATTTTGGTTTATTCAGGAGAGCGAACTTGTACAACATGCCATGCGCTCAATATTTAACATAATATTATGAAATTTGTACACAGGAAACTGCATCCCATACTATTTCCAATTCAATTGGTCTCACTTCATTTGGATTCTCTATGAATAATTTATGATTGTTTTACCTAGAACACATGTTTATGACTAACTTCGGGACTAGTCAAAAACCCTATCTTCCACATAGTGTATCTCCAAAATTATAGCGAAGTAAGAGATGAAATTTTTAGCACATGTACCTAGATATGTCTTCTCAATATCATTCAAATTTCACCATCTGAATCATTCTAGAAAAAAAATTATAGCAAAAATGGTAAGATGACCAATAAATAACATACCTTAGAACACATCAGCAAAAGACTTCATCCTCCCTTGAAATTCGACCTTCTTTACTTTAGCTTTCCTCTCAAATTCGAATTATATCTCCTTGTTCATTAACAAACTTGTGTATGTTCAAAAATGAATGTATAATGAGATGTATTTATACCATTTATATCACTTCCTTTTAACATTAGGGTTGACATGTAGTTTTTGCTTCAATTCACATTGTCATCTTCAAAAATTCATTTCTCCTCAATCGTGAGGATCCACGTGGCGTGCCACATACCACCAGAAATGGCATGACTTATACTATCCATCCATGGGTGTTGTACCTACATGTGTAATTTCCTTCATTTCTATCCACTTCGATCAACTGTTGGGTCCAAAATCCAATGGCTAGGGTTGACATCAATGACTAAAACCAATGACTAGGGTTGACATCAATGACAATAAGCAATATTCCAACAATCTCCCCCTTTGTCATTCATGGAAACACTCATGCTCCCCTTGTCATCATGATACCAATTTATCTCCCCCTTTGACATCAATGGAAAAGGGTGGGGCTGCTCCCCCTGAGTTCAATGGCATATGGTGACCTTCTTCTTTGGGGTTGTTCCCCCTAAACATGTGGCACTCAATAATACTTCCTCCTTATTTTTGGTCTTTGGGACTTTTTCTTCCTTGGAATCCTTTTGTGTGTCTTAAGTCTTCTCTCTCTTCTTCATTTCTAGGATGTATATGTTGTTTGGTCTTCTTGTTGCAGTTGCAACCAATCTTCCTGAATTCTTTTCTCTGATTTTAAATTTTTGGGAGTCAAACATAAGAGTGTATCCTTGATCACATACTTTTCTGACACTGAGGAGATTATGCTTCAGATCTTCAACCAATAATATTTTTCCTTCTTTTACATTTTCACTTCCAAGCTTTGCAGTTCCTTTTCCAAGTATTTTGGTAGATTATTCATCTCCAAATGCAACATTTCCACCCTTTTTCTTCAAGATGACAATTTTTCTTTGATCTCTAGTCATATGAGATGAGCATCCATTGTCTATGAACCATTCATCTTCTTCTTTGCATTCTTTAGCGACCAATGTTATTCAACAGTTTTCATTATGTGGAATTTCTTTCCTTTTCCATGTTATAGTTGGTACAGGGACATTTGGCATAGGAATATCTTCCTTCATCTCTCTGCAATCTCGTGCTTTGTGACCAAGATTATTGCACTTGTAGCATACAATATTTTTATCCATTAATAGGTCAAATGGATTATAATTTTTGTTGACAGGTCTGCGAACATTTCCATATCTACTATTTGCACCATTCATGTATCTTTCACAGTTATTCCTTTCATTGATTCTACAATTGATTTCCTTGTGTCCAAAATTTCCACAAGTATAACAATGTCCAAGAAATAAATTTTGATACTTGGGAGTAAGTGATCTTTGTGGTGTAGTCCATCTGGGTTCATGATCTATGCTTCTGTATTTTCCTTCATAATAATTTCTTTCATACATGATGGGAGAGGATCTTCTTGATGTCTCATTCCTTTTGAATTCTAGTATTCTATCTTGTTGTTCAACTTGATCTAGAGTGTTGGTTTCATCCTTTTCATCTTCCTTCTCTTGTTTTGTTTTCTTCAAACTGTCATTGTATCCTAGTCCTATCTTGTCATTTGGATATCTTTGACTGCTAAGGATCTCAATAGTATCTCCCCTTTTGTGTGATCCATTTTTTCTTTCAATTTCTCATAATCTTCTAATTGTTCCTTCAAGCTACCAATGGTCTTTTCAAGCCTGTAATTCTCTTCTTCACAACTACTCAATTCAGGTTTTAGTATTATGTTTGTGTTTCTAAGCTTGTTATTTCCAATTTCAACATGATTCAACTTTTCAAGATTCTCATCTTCTTGTTCACTCTCTACGTTGTCTTTGTATCCCCAAAAGGAATCAAGGTTGGTTTCTTCATCTGAATCTTCTTCAAAAATGATTTATTCTTCTTTAGAACTCTTGTGATCATCATCCTAGAGAATATAGAGTTATTGTTCCATTGGATCCCTAAGAAGGAGGAAGGTATGTGGAACCTACAACGGATAATATTATTATAGAAGATGTGAATAATCTATATAGGACTACCACATGCAAAGAATATTATATCAGCCCAACTACATATGACATGCTTAGTTGGAGGAGTATTAGTTCATGTGATTCAGACTTTGACACGGGACTCGAAAACTTGCAACAACGATTACATGAATTATCTAGCAGGAGATGTGTTAGAATGATGTGTGTGATGAGGTGGATTCTTACTATAGAGGTAAGAGAACCTCCCACGTTTTATGGATCAAACTATTTAGAATAATTTTTGATGAAATATGAGGTAGAATTTATGGAAAACCAGGGATTACTAGCACAATATATTTCTTTAAAAGCTACACCTGGAAGATGGTGGGGTACACATAAGGCAAAGATCAACAATTTGTTCGAGTGCAAAAGGATACTGCACATCAGATTCAAGACAGAACATGAGAGAAAATATGAGGAGAAATATGAAGGATTTGGAAAACCCCAAGAGCATGTAGAGAAGTGCATAGTTTATTGGAGATTAGTACCACCAGAATAATGAACACACCATTTTATTCACAAACTAGAAGGCATTTTGAAGAAATGGTACACAAAACAGGAACAATGTAGAGAAACTACCAACTGGGAAGAAATACAACTGCACTTTGTAGTTACATTTTCCTTTGAGCATGACAATCCATAGATGGACACAATGATGAAAGTGGTAAGAGATAGGATATTTGAAGAACCATAGTTTGAAATAATTACATCATCTCAGAGGAAGGCTAGTCAGACAATCAAATAATTACTACATTGTTATAATGTAGCAGAAGAAAAACCTGAAGAAGATAATATCTGCAACATACAGATCCCAGAAGTAGAAGGTCCCAAGATGGACTGAGAATATTATGATGCACCTTTAAAGTTTAATAAAGTCAACATTGGAACTGTAGATAACAAAAATATGGCTAGTATTGGAGATTATTGGGATCATCATACAGTAGAAAAGATCATAGAATTATTGCACGTGTACAATGAATTATTTCGAGCAACATTTTCATAAATGAAGGGGATAGAGGGAGAGCTAGGAGAGATGAAAATATATTTGAAGCTAGAAGCAATACCTATCATACATAGGTTGTATAGATTGAATCCAACATGCAAAGAGAAGGTGAAGACATAAATTGACAAGATGCTAGA
This sequence comes from Picea engelmannii, assembly GCA_009831015.1. Classification (NCBI taxonomy): domain Eukaryota; kingdom Viridiplantae; phylum Streptophyta; class Pinopsida; order Pinales; family Pinaceae; genus Picea; species Picea engelmannii. The sequence continues at coordinate 25,105 of ML798743.1, read as the reverse complement.
AGTTGGTGTTATAGAACCTATAGAAGAATTAGAATGGATCAGTCTTATAGTGGTGCAAGAAAATAAGCAATGAGGGATCAGGATTTATGTAGATTTGAGAAAATTGAATGATGCTTGCCTACATGATCCTTTTTCTACCCCTTTTACAAACGAATTTTTGGAAAATGTAGGGAGTCAAGAAGCTTATTATTTTACAAATGGATTTTCAGGTTATCATCGGATAAGGATTGCGCCAAAAGATAGACACAAGACAAAATTTTCTATAGAGTGGGGCTCATTTCAATATACAATTATTCAATTTGGATTGAAGAATGCATCGACCATTTTTTCAAAAGTAGTAGCAGCAGCTTTCAAGGACTTTATTCATAAAGTTTTGTAGGTTTACTTGGATGACTAGACAATGTTAAGTTTACTGAAATATCATGTTGAAGTATTAAGGTTGATGTTGGACAGATGCAGACAGTGTCATATATCACTAAACATTAATAAATGTATTTTTAGCACATCTTTTGGCATTTTATTAGGACATGTGGTGTGTAAACAAGGTCTGTTGGTTGATCTTGCTAAAATTGTTGTCATAGTTAACTTACCACCACCAAATTCAATGTGCCAGTTGAAGAGTACATTGTGATATACTGGGTACTACTGAAAATTGATCAAGGGATATGCACAGATCACTACGCCAATGGAGAAGTTGTTGAAGAAGGATACTAAGTACTAGTGGAATGATGAATGCCAGAAGAGTCTAGATATTTTGAAGGAGAAGATGGTTACTGTGCCGATTTTAGTATTTTCATATTAGGCTAAAGAATTTCATGTGCATGTAGATGCATGTTGTTGAGGAAAAGATATGAAATTATCTTAGTCAAACATTTTCAGATATTTCTTGGCTAATGCAAGATATTCGGGAATATTACCCTATGTTTATATCCTCAAAAGTGTTTCCCAATCCACAAGTATTAATTACAAGGGGTTAGGATAGTTTTTTGAATAAAATATTGTTGCAAAAATATAACATTTTTATACAATTTTCTTAATATAACAGATGCAAAAAGTAAATGTGGATACAAAAGAAAAAATACCAAGTCACATATCAACAGAGATGACACATAATAGCAATCGCTTGTTTTATTCCAAGAAATCAAAAGAATCGTTCTCTTTACAAAAATCCCTGAGGGAGTTTGGACCAAAGTCAAACTTAGATATCCCAGATGAAAACCATACAAAAGGACTCTGACAGGAAGTAAAAACTGAACTTTAAAATATGGATCAGTTTTCCACAGATTGCTTCCCACCTGACTCTGCACAATATCCTTTATCAGTCATGAAATTTAATTCATAAACAGACAAGTCTACACAGACTATCAAAGATAGATCAACACCTCTGAAAACAAGTGTCTGAATGATGTAATTCAACTTTGAATCTTGTTGTCTACAATAGGACCTTGATGTCATAAAAGAGAATTAGGATTTTAATGAATTGAAGAATGAATGAAAACTGAACTATCTCAGTAAAACTCAAGAGAAAACCTTAATATGTTTTCTCCTTCTAGTCTCCTCTTATTCTTCCTTCTCATTTTGCTTTTATACATTCCAAATTAGTTGAAGTAGTTCAACTACTTCATTTACTTTAGTTAACTAAAAATCAACTAACTTTTAGTTTAGGGGAATAATTAATAATAATAATAATAATAATAAGGGTCTTTCAATAAATGATAGCTAGTAGGTGGGACCCCTTGTGACTCCTTGTATTTTCTTTAACAAAAATAAACAAAACTAGACAATAAATCAGACACATCCCTCCGTGTGGATCCCATAATAATTTCCATAATTTTAAAATTAAATATCAATGATATTTCAAATCATATCCAAAAATATAATATCCAAAACATCCAAAAATAATATGTTGTCCAAAACCTTCAGTAGTCCACTGTGTTGGATCATGTTGTCATTGATGCCAATGGTTTGATTGATTGATCTCAAGTGATTGATTGATGCCAAAGGATTAATCGATTGATTGATGATTGATGTAATGTAATATGTATTGTCCTTGATGAAGATGGATCAATGAGTTGTCATTGATATGATGAAGATGGATCAATGAGTTTTCATTGATATGATGAAGATGGATCAATGAGTTGTCATTGATACATGATGCATAGTTGATGTATATGATGCAGTGTTGGATTGATGCAAAGATGAATCATTATAGTATTATCATTGTTTATAAGGTTCACATATGGACGAACTCCAAAGTGGTCCCCTTATGGTGAAATCCATCACGAGAACACGCTTTGCAGATTGAGTTATCCTAGAAGAATGGTTGGAGGACCCATGCTTGTATGTGGAATAATGAAATTAAGATAAATAAATTTGTTGGTGAAACTATCCTAGATGGATAATGCTTGTCATGGCATTTCTGGTGGTATGTGGAGTGTCACATAACTCCTCACGGTTTGAGAGTTATGGCCTTACGAAATTGGAGGACCCCCATATGAAGGCCTGAAGCCCCCAAGGTCAAAGAAGTCAAAGTGACCTAAAAGAAGAAATCATTATTAAATGATGAATTAAAGTGACAAAGTCAAGGTTGATTATTTAAATAATAAAGAGAAGTGACAAAATCAAGAAGGAATATTTAAATGATAAAGTATTGGAAAACTTTCTATTTATGGAAAGTAGTTAACCCTAAAATAAGGAAACTAGGTTAAGTGACCTAGAAATGGGTTAAGTGACCTATAGGATGGAAGTATAAATAAGATAGCTATGGACTCTTGCAATTAATCATTTTTGTGGATAAATGGAGAGCTTCTTATGAGAATATCTTTTGGAGTATTGATGGAGAGCTTCTTGTGAGAACATTTTTTTGTGGATCTCTTGAGCATGATTGAAGATCTATTCTGAGAAAGAGAGCGTGAGGAATATCTCATGGATACATTTAATTTTTGGCAAGTCTGAGATCATGATGGAGAAGTTCTTGGAATTACAGAAAAAACCTATTTTATGATGCGTACGCGGGTTGTTTGTGTATAGGGGGCGTATACGCAAGTTGTCAGTGTACAAGGTGCATACAGTATGCTGGATGTCAGTGTATAGGGAGCGTACAGTGGATAAACTCATGGATATTTTTGGTTAATATGATGACAAGTTGTTGAAGACTGAAAAAGGTTCCAGATCTGCACTCTATGGGCTCATATCTATCACTGAGACACTGGTATGGTTACATTATTGTCTTGATGGATAGCATTTCTTATTGTGTTGTAAATTCCTAGGGCATTCTTGGTATGGTTTCTATGATGTGGTTTATGTTGGTTAATGGAGTGAGCAACACTCTTATGATTCAGTACTGATATGATGGCTATAATATGTTTATTTCTTATACATGATTGAGTAGCATTCATATTGATTGGTTGTGGAGCATGAGTAAGCTATTGGAGAGCTTGGATGTATTGTGACTGATTGGTGGTTAGTTTGGATATTGAGTAACATAAGAGAATGATAAATTGGTTGTAGAGGATATGAGTTGATCTTGAAGGATAAACCCTAATAGCTCAGAAGGTATACGTAGGTTGTAGTACTGTTTGGGAGCATATACGCATGTTGTAGTACTGCTTGGGCACATATACACGCAGGGTGTACTACTAGTAGGGCGTGTACACACACATGTTTCACTACTGACAGGTCGTGTACCTATTGCATATTGATATATGTTGAGGATTGTTGCCTCATCTCAGTTGATGTTGAGGACGTAAGTTGAGTCTTGCATTATAGAGCTGGTGCTCTTGTAGAGTTGTACTCTATTCAGTTGCTGTTGAAAAACCCCAAGGACTGTAGTTTGTAATAAAAAGAAAATTGTACATACATCTTGTGTTCTTTGTTTTCCTTGTGGTGATGACTTGTTGATTATATGTTGTTGATATATGTTCACATCTAACTGTTTATAAATGACAGCAATGAGTAATGAGTAAAATGTTGAATGCTAACTACTGAGTTTTGTGTAAGAGTCAGGTTTTGGGAAAAAGAGCCCCACACTCATTCACCCCCCCCCCCTCTAAGTGTGGTAGGTGTGTCCAATAATTGGTATCAGAGCAAGCCTTCACTACAAGCCTTAACAAGCCTAAAGGAGATCCATAGACACACAAATGGATGATGAAGTTCCAATCCTTGATGGGGAAAACTATTATACTTGGAGAATAGAGATGAGATTATATTTGAAGACAATGGGAGTGGCTATTTTGAAGGCACCTATTGGTGGATCGGTTCCCTTGAAGAACAAGTCAAAGTTTACAGCTCAAAGGGAAGGGAGGAAGAATGATTCATTGGCTCTCAAGACCATTCTTAGTGGACTCTCAAGCGCTATCAAAGAGAGCATGGGACAATTCACTTCCGCCAAGGATCTATGGATAAAGATAAAGGAGACATATCAAAGCAAGAAGGAGAAGGAAGATATTGAAGATCACTCCATCAAGATCATTAAAGGTAAAGAATCTCCAAAAAGCCTTGATTGTATTATTTCTAAATGTGATCTTGAAAACATTTTAAGTGAAGATAAAGAATCAAGTGATGATAGCGCAAAGGAAGATCTTGAAGAGATTTAAAATGAAGGCAAAGAATTATGTGTTGATGTTGGCAAAAATAAAGATCATGAAGATATTTCAAATGAAGGTAAAGAACCCTCAAAAACCCTTTATTGCAATGATGATGATGAATTTTTCTCTACAGGTGAAGAAGAAGATCTAGAAATAGTTTGTGTAAAGTTTGATGGTAATTACCCCATTGAAAGAATAGAATAAAATCTATTAAAACTTCAAAAGGAAGTTGAAGAGGGTTTATATAGATATAGAAGTGATCATTATTATATAGACTATAACTATATTTCAGATAACACTAAGAAGTTTCTTAGGAGGATTCTAAGGAACATCTTGAAATTAAAGGAAATGCTCAAAGAACAAGAAGAGAGGAATAAGACTCAATTATAAGAAAAGGAAGAAGAGATCACAAGACTAAGGAATGGAAAAGAAGATATGAATGTAGATGATAAGATTAACAAAAGTTGTGAAACCATTGTCGATCTCAAGACCCAAATTGAAGAAGCCAAAATAATAGAAGAACTATTGAAGAATCAAATAAAATAAAAGGAAGAGTCATGTTGTAAGTTATAAGTTGAAATTGTTGATCTTAGAAAGAAAGTGGAGAAGTCAAATAAATTCTTGAATAGCTCAATAATCTTGGATGAGATATTGGAAATTCAAAGATCACCATATGATAAATCAGGTCTTGGATACAAAGGAGAAGATACACATGTTGAAGCAAGCACCTCAAAGAAGAATGAGGTAAGTCCATCAAAGAAGGAAGACAATGTTGCAAAACAACCATCTACACAAGGCAAAGAAAATTTCAAAAGAACAAAGCAAGGAAGACAGAAAGAAGCTATTCTTGGGACACTAAAGCAAAGGTATGAAAGTATTTTTTCATGGGAATTGTTATTCATGTAATGGATATGGACACAAAGCTTTTGAATGTAGATATTATGAAAGGAGATATAATGGAAGATATTGTAACACCATGAGGTGTTGGATATGTGATCAAGTAGGACACATTGATGTTCATTGTAATAATATGAGATGCTACAGTTGTAGTGGATTTGGCGACAAATCCCAGGAGTGCTGGAAAACAAGAAGAAAGTCCATGATGAGGACTTCAAATAGCATGGCTAGAAGAAGGAATGAAGTAAGGAAGGGAGACATCTTTGAAAATATGGATACTCAGAGCTCAAGTTCTGAGAAGCAAGGACATCTACAGAAGTGGGTGAAGAAGACAGAGAAGCCAGAATAGAATGAAAGACTGAAGGGAAGTTCAAAAGTGTCATCTACTGAGGTATACGCAGGTGACAGTGGTGACAGTCACGTACATATGTAGGCTGACCTTGAATAGATCACGTACATACGCGAGATGTTGTGCAACAGGTCGTGTATATGTGGTAAAGCCTTGGGAAAAAGGCAATGCACATGGCTTGCAGCTTGATGTGATGGTATAACTCTGTGATGAAGGGTATAACATGGTTTATTACAGGTTCTGACACTGTTTGTTGTAGGTTTTCATGATTCTATATTGGATTATGTAAGGTGATGATGTAAAATAAAATATTTGGTGCATGGCACTAACCCATGAACATGGATTGATGCATTTTATATTGAATAACAATGTTGGATATGACAGTGAAGTTATGACACCTGTGGTTATGACAATGTAGATGATGAGATTAGCAAAAGTTTTGAAACCATTGTCGATCTCAAGACCCAAATTGAAGAAGCCAAAAGAATAGAAGAACTATTGAAGAATCAAATAAAAGAAAAGGAAGAGTCATGTTGTAAGTTAGAAGCTGAAATTGTTGATCTTAGAAAGAAAGTGGAGAAGTCAAATAAATTCTTGAATAGCTCAATAATATTGGATGAGATCATGGAAGGTCAAATATCACCATATGATAAATCATGTCTTGGATACAAAGGAGAAGCTACACATGTTGAAGCAAGCACCTCAAAGAAGCATGAGGTAAGTCCATCAAAGAAGGAAGACAATGTTGCAAAACAACTTGTAACACACCCACTATCATAATTTAAAAATTTCGGGGTTAATCTCCCACAAATGAGAAATCTCCAGAGACCTGCATTAGAGAAATGCCCACCCTTGGTTCAATATCGAAATTCGGGGTTTCTAGTGTCAAAATTCATTCACCCCCAAGACTCGTGATCCTCCGAACTCCGACGCTCTCCCTACGCATTAGCTCTCTTGGTTCAGTTCCCGGTCCATAGGACCTGCTACCATATGTCCGCAGCTCTATATCTACCCATCGGGGTTTCGGGGTTTATGATGTCGCGATGCACAGGCCTTCGCAAATTCCGATCCCCGATGCCACTTGGCGTTGACTCGTGGCCAAGCTTGGTCTTTCGACACCTGTCCCTTGCTCTGGCGCCTATGGTCCCCACTCCCTATGATGGCATGGAGTGACACCTGTCCTCCACTGGAGGGCTATGACTGTGGGACCGTCGCATTTCGGGATTTCGCGACTCCTCCTGTCGTGAGTTTCTTGTCACCGAGAATCCCGAAATGCCGAACCCCGATCTCTTCAGGATCCTTGGACACGCGTCCCTCAGGTTAGCGGTCATGATTGCGTCGGAAAATCGCGGATCACGATTCCTTTATGCAATAGTTTCTTGCCATTGGAAAACCCGATGCTCTAAATGCCGACTCGCCCAGATCTCCTGCCACGCGTCCTACCAAGATCAACGGTTGAGATCCTTTCCTTGGGATTTCACAACTTATCCTGTCCCGTGTCTCTTGTCCTCGGAAATTTCGATTTCCCGATGTGCCAAATGCTGATGGCGCTCGATCTCTAACACCTGTTCTGCCGATGGACGGTCCAGATCTTATCGCTGTTTCGGGACTTGAGTGGCCCCGATACCTGGTACCCCGGATCTCCGAGATGGACGATCTCGTGACCCGTGTCCCTTTCCAACCGGACGGCTTAGATTTTCTCTCGAGATTTCGGGACTTTCAAAGTCTTGTTTTTCTTTCTCTCAGGATCTCCGATTTCCCGATTCCCGACTCTTCGGGATCTCTTGTCACGTGTCCCTTGGATCAACGGCCTATGATGGTGTTGGAAACTCGCGTATCGCGGTTTCGTATTGCAAGGGATCATGTCCTTGAAATCCCCGATATGCCGAACTCCGATTCTCTGGGATCCTCTGCCACGTGTCCCTACTGTTTGGACGGCTCAGATCTTGTCGGGGTTTTCACTTGGATTTCCCCGAGCACTTGTCCACGGGAATGCCGATTTCCCAATCTGCGACTTTCGTCCGATCTCTGACTCCTGTCCCGTGTGAACGGACGGCTCGGATCTTATCGGTAAATCACGGATCGCGATTCCGGGTGACAAGAGTTCTATGTATTCGAGAACCCCGATATGCCGATTCCCGATATGCCGAACTCCGACTCCCCGGGATCCTCTGCCCTGTGTCCCCGCTGTTGGGCAGCTCAGATCCTTTCGGGAAATCACGTATCGCGATTTCCATATGTAACGGTTCTATACTCCCCAAATCTCCGATGGTAAAAATCCCGACTCCTCCCAAACGCTGACACATGTCCTGCTGAGATCAACGGCTAGGACTTTTCCTCTGCACACTAGAGTTTAACTACGACGCATCTTCTTGAGATCTGACGGCTGTCGGGACTATCCAATCGCGTCTGCCCCTCCAATCTCTTCTGCCATATGCCTTATCCTCTCGCGAGGTTGCGTGTGGCACGATTACCCTCGCGCTGTCAGTCATGATGGCTCTACGGATAGGCGGTTCACCTCCCCATCCCTCATCAAGCCATCAACCTACCAGCCTGCAAGGCATTTA
>ML798742.1:153766-164940 GCA_009831015.1 Picea engelmannii | reverse complement strand
TTTAATTGTTTTTGTTCACCTGTCAACAAATGGTATATTGATACATTGTTTATTAATTCCATAATAATTATATTTACTACTAGTTTAGTAGTAAATTTTCATTTATATGATACGAATAATTTATTAAATACCATAAATTGTATAATGCATAAATAAACATATTATTAAACTTGAATTAAAACATAAAAACAAATAAAAATATTACATATACGATCAAGCTATAGCATTATAAACGTTAAAAGATTGATTCAACATCATGATAAAAAAAAAGGTAATCTGCAATTAAAAAATATAATGCAATTTTGATGAACTGTAAGGTGTTCATATATATATATATATATATAGTTTTTAAGTAATTGGTTGGCCGTTAACCTCAAAGAAAATTGATTTACATCATTAAAGTTAAGGGTGAAAATATCTGTGGTTGGTTGGTGATGAAGGTTTATAATTAATATTTTTTTTAAATAATTAGTTCTCCGTTAAATCTAGATAAGAATCAATTAAAAAATTTCGTCAAGATGAAACAAACTTCAATTGTAAAGAAACTATGTGGGAATGAATATATATATATATATATATATATATATATATATATATATATATATAGCTTTTAAGTAATTGATTGGTTGTTAACTTCAAAGAAAATTGATTTACATCGTTAAAGTTGTTATTTTTCCTTATCTAATAAGGTAATTATAGAAATACTTATGGATTTTTCAAAACATAAAAAAGAGAATGATAATACACTTCTTGAATTTATATTAATTTATTATACTAGCACAATTATGGGTGAGTGCAAGAAGTTTGTGGTCGAAAACGTGGCAAGCGACTCAACATGAATGCACACTCACATGAATGCGTGCACGTTCTTAGGAATGTGCACATGTTCCTTAAACTATAGGTTTGGAAGTGGTCGAACCTCCACGAGGCTTCCCATGTAGGTTTAGTGGTAGGAATGTGCACACATTCATAATAACACGTGCATGTTCCTAATAATGTGTGCACATTCTTCACATGTTCCTTCTGTTAAACTTTTTTAAAGGGCCATGAGCGCAATTTGTGCTTAGTGTGAAAATATCGCACTCGCGTTTTGACTCTCATTGAGAAAAGAGAGAGGAGAAAAAATGGAGGATATTGCCAGCGTGTCCATGTATGTTTGATTTATCTTATTTTTAACCCAATTTAGTCTTTTCTCCCAAGAATCTAAATTAAAAAAAATGTAATTTTGTATTTTAATTAAAAAACCAACCTAATTTACATGCCATGGATTTTAAATTGCAGCATATATAACATAATGGAACCCCAAGATAATGTAAACCGATCAAAATAAAACCAAGAAGATCAAAAGCCCAACCCACCACAACCACCCAATGTAAACACTCAAATTGATGAGGGGTTGGTTCTATTAAGAACCCTTGAGGAACAATTAAGGGACACTAGAGAGCCTACTAGAGTCTCCTTGGACACTTATTTGGACATCATTGTGAAGTCCATTACAAGTTCCCAAGGGAAATTGACCTCTATTTCTGATTATAGGGAAATAATGTATGAGTACTATATCACTGGTTTGGATAGAAACCAAGTCAAAGAACTGAGCATTTCAAAACAACAAATATCGTCTATTTTTAGGGATCCTAGAAATGGACAAGAACTTTGATTTACCAAGAAATCCATCTCCATTGACTAGTGCATCCATCCCCAGATTATTCAAAACTGGATGGATAGGTGATATATGGTTTTTGATAAACCGCCTAGCAATAAGAAGGAGATGCCCTTATATTTTATGAGAAAATTATGGGTTGAGTTTATTTTAGGTAAGCATGTCAACTACCTTGACATTGGTGAATTTGGGTCAAGGGTCCTCATAATATCGAGAGCATTCTAGGCATGACCCCGTGTTAGGTCCTCGTTGCCCCAGGAAAAGGCATGACCCCCCTACCCAACATCTGTTGAAACTCACAACAATACTGGGAGGGGGGGTGAATCAATATTGTATTAAATCTCTTTATTTTTCTTTTCTTCCAATCATTTAAGTTATCGGTAGTGCACACTTAATGACCATAACAAGTAGAAATAAAAATAGTGCACATAAATCAAAACAACACAGAAATTAATCCATCACACTTAATGACAAGAAGAAATGAAAAGCATCACAATGAACATAACACACCAAGATTTTACGTGGAAACCCATAAAGGGAGAAAACCACAAATATTTTCTTCTTCTTATTCAATAATCCAGGCACCAACCCATTATAATGAGAACACCAATTCTCTACGTGAGCACCAACTCACTTTTTTACCAACACCTACTGGAAGGAAGCACCCACTCCCCATATTTATCAGCTCCAACTAAAAGGAGGCTCTGACCCCCTGATTTTACTAGCACCAACTAGAAGGAAGCACAAACTTCTGGAATGAGAACCAACTTAATGACTACATAGTCACCAACCTGTTCAGAACACCAATCCTCATGGTTGAGCACCAACTCAGACACCCTAGCACCACCCTACCACCCTAGTTTCAAAAAAAAATAAACCTTTCAATGCAGACTAGCGGACCTGTATTTATGTTTCTGTAAATAGTTGCATTCTTATTCTTCTCTTTACTTCCACACATTGCACAATCAGAGTGTATCCATACTTATAACATTTTTCCCGAGTCCACCTTCCTGTATGTGGCATATTACAGTTACGATCTGGACAAAATTTGAATATATCAAAGTCTTGTTAGTTATAATTTGTCTAAATAAATTATGGCAGTTACATTGTGGAAAACCTTTGACCAAATCAAGATCCTGTCAATTACAATAAGGTATGTGGACATATAACGGTTACATTGTGGATTTTTTTTTTTTATCAAACATTCTTTGACCAAATCAAATGGACCAATTCAAACAGAAAAATTTATGTCATAGTCTCATCACAGTCCATACCGCACAGTCCATACCATGCAGTCCATACCACGCATGTCATACTACTCAGTTGCATACTGCTCATTATCGCATTGTTGCACAATCACATTGTCACATAGTTTCACTATCACACCGTCGCACACCATTACACTGTCCATTGTCATATTGTCACACTTTCACATTGTCACACTGTCACACTGTCTCTCTGTCACTATCAATTGTCACATTGTTACACTTTCATTTCTTGTACACCATACTGTATGTTCTATAAAAAATCGCGCAATCAAGAACCGCGCAATTCATTCTATCATACTTCTACTGTGTATGTTTTTGCACTTTGTCGCAGTGTCATACTGTTGCACCAACTTCTTACCTTCTTTCTGTGATGTCCAACACTTTTTTTACTGTGACACATTTATTATTGCGTACACACAATACTGCGCACATGTCATCTACATCTTCACATGATACTACACACACATCAACTACGTTGTTTATGTAGACTCCACAAAGTTTGACTCCATTGATTCATGATGTTGCACACACATCAACTATGTTTTTTCTGCAGACTCCACTGAGTCATGATACTAAGCACACATCAACTGCATTGTTTTTACAGACTCCACTAAGTTTGACATCAATGAAAACTATGCTCAACAAACTCCCCCTTTGGTATTGATGGAAAGTCTACTATTGAGTTTCTCCCCCTTGTTGTGTGCTCATTTTTTTTCACAAATTCCTCTTTGCCGCATCTCTATTTTTCTCCACCTTTGACATAAATGGAAAAGGGATCTTCCCTACTAACTGTGCACATCCTGAGAGTGTCTCCCCCTGAGGCTGGGTAGCATCAAACCTGTAGTGAAGTTTTATACATTTGAATGTGGAGTGGGAAAGACTCCCAACTTCTCTATGAGGTACTCAAAAGAGTGCCTAGGTAATGGCTTGGTAAATATATATGCAATCTACTCTTTGGAGGAACATATTCTAATTTAACCACCAGATATTGAACATGTTCTCTGAGAAAGTGATACTTGATGGGAATATGCTTAGTTTTAGAGTGTTGAACAAGATTTTTGGAGATATTGATAACACTTTTGTTGTCGCACATGATGGAAACAGGTTGCTCACATGGAACTTGAATATCAGTAATATTGTTCTTTATCCATAAAACTTATGTACATCAGGATGTTGCAACTTTATACTCTTTTTCAGCTATAGAGAGGGAAATAGAAGTTTGTTTCTTGGTGAGTCAAGATACTAAAAAATTCCAAGGAAAAATGCACCTCCAATGGTGCTTTTTCTATAATCAATACTTCCTGCCCAATCTTCATCTGTATAATCTCTGAGAATGAGGTTTGTAGTTTTTGGATACCATAGTCCATAATCACTAGTGCCTTGCAAATATCTAAATATTTTTTTTACTGCAAGAACATGAGTATCCTTGGGATTTGACTGAAACCTTCCTACCAAACCAACAACTTGAATGATGAGGTCTTGAAGCTATGAGATAAAAGAGGTTGCCAATCATGGATCTATACATGGTTTGATATACCTTTGAAGCATTACCATCCTTTTTAAGTTTTCAACTGGTAGTCATAGGAGTACTTACTGGTGCACATTTTTCCATTCCAAAATTTCTCAAACTCTCTTTGAAATATTTACTTTGGGAGATAAAAATTCGTTTTTCAGATTGATGAATTTGTAAGCCAAGGAAAAAAGAGAGTTCTCCTAACATGGGCATATCAAACTCTTGTTTCATTACAACTACAAACTTCTTACTCATCAATTCAATATTTCTACCAAAAATAATGTCATCAACATATACCACAATAATTAACCGATCATTAGCTTCACCCTTGATGTATAAGTTACTATCATCAACTCCCTTTTTGAATACTTTCTGGTGCAAATACTTGTCTAATATGTAACACCAAGCTCTTGGAGCCTATTTTATCCCATACAAAGATTTCTTTAATCTGCAGACATAATCCTTTTTTTTAGTTAGCAAAAATCTTTTTTGTTGCTCCATATACACTTCTTCCTCGAGGTCACCATTTAAAAATGTTTTTTTTGACATCCATATGATAAACTTTGAGTTTTCGGTAGAATGAAAAAGCCAAAAACATCCTGATTGCTTCAATTCTTGCAACAGGGTAAAACGTTTTTTTCAAATTCCACTCCTTCAACTTGAGCATACCAATCTGGCCTTGTTTCTAAGTACATGTCCATCTTCATTCAACTTTTTTCTATATACCCATTTAGTTCCAATTACATTCTTGTATTTTGTTCTTGGAACAAGATCCCATGTATGAGTTTTATCTATTTGGTCTAGTTCTTCATTCATAGCTTTGATCCAATGATCATCCTGGCTTGCTTGCATAAAATTTTTGGTTTCAATCTTGGACAATACTACAAAGTTTTCATAGGTAGATGTATCTATAATTTTTCTTCTAGTTAGTACACATGTCTCCTTATTTCCAAGAATTTGACTTTATGGATGATGTTTTTGAACATACCTTGATGGAGTCTTTGGTTGTGATGTTTCCATTCTTTCCCACTCTTCTGAATCCTCTGCTTCATGATTCCCATTTATGTTTTCATTTTGTGGTTCATTGTTCACTAGTTATTCATCTGAGTCAACATGATACTAGAGTCTCACTAGCTGAAACAATCCTTCATTTACCTTTACATCAATACTCTCAACTATCTTGTGGAGCCTTTTGTTGTATAATTTGTATCCTTTACTTCTGGAGGAGTATCCCAACATGATACCTTCATATTCTATGGAATCAAACTTTCCTAAGTTATCTTCATTTCTTTTAATGTAGCATTTGCTTCCAAAGTTTTTGAAGTGCTTTATTAATGTTGGTATGCCATGCCACAACTCATAGGATGTTGAATCACTGTTTACTCTTATGTGTTCTTTGTTGATGATGTTGACAACATTTTGAACAAATTCTCCCCAAAATATTCTAAGTAATTTTGATTCATCAAGCATGGATCTAGCCATCTCTTAAACTGTTCTATTCATCCTTTCCACTACTCCATTCTGTTAAGGGGTTCTAACAATAGAAAAATGTCTCTTGATCCCATGTTTTTCATAGAAAATATTGAATTCATCAAATGTGAATTATCCTCCTCTGTTTGACCTTAGGAATTTGATTGTTAAGTCCATTTCATTTTCTACCCGAGCCTTGAAAATTTTAAATTTTTCAAAAGCTTCGAATTTATGCCTCAACAATCCCACCTAATCCATTATGGTATAGTCATTAATTAACAAAATGAAGTATCTTTCAACTCTGGGGGATTGTCTACTAGTAGGCCCACAAATAATTGTATGAATCAGCTCAAGAGGTCGAGTGGTGGAGTGTTCTCTTTCCTTGGATTGAAATCTTGACTATTTTCCAAACTGACATGACCTGCAAATAATATTCTCAGGTTTGGATATTTTATGCATATCTCTTACAACATAATTCTTTCCTAGCTTAACAAGATGATAAAAACTGATATGATCTAGTCTTTTGTGCCAAATCCAACTTTCATCAGTTTTACCACTGCAACATTTTTCTTTTCCTTCTTCTAAAACATACACGTTCGCTGAATTTTTGACTTCCTTTACCATGGTCTTCTCTGTATTTGCATCCATTACCTTACGACCTCTTGAATGAAAAATAACATTTTTTCCTTGGTAACACATTTGAATTACACTCAATAAGTTATGTTTTAGACCATCAAGATACAACACATTCTGTGCTTTGGTATTTCCCTTTTTATCTTCATCTAAAGCAACTGTCTCTTTTCCTCTAATTTTAGTTGGAGAATTGTTTCCAAAAGTGACATTACCACCTTTTTCTTCAGTTAAGAATTCAAACTTACTTTTATCTCTTTTCATGTGCTTGGAGAAGCCACTTTCATTGTACCATTTATTTTCTTGATTGTTGGCATATAGAGCTAGTCCACAATTTTTTTTCATTTTTGTTTTTCTTCCTCCAAACTTTGGTAAAGTCTTGTTTTTTGTCTTTCTTAAAGATATGCAACAACTTGCTTCTGCATTCACCTTCTTTGTGTCCAAAATTATTTCATATTTGGCACTCGATGTCATTCAGTAAAGGAGAGAAAGAATTTTGAACCATATCATTTTGATATTTGTTTGATATTGTTCTTACATTTCTGTTGTATCTAAAAAGTCTACAACTTACAAACTTATGTCCAAAATTTCCACAAGAGAAACAATATCCATAAAAGAAATTTGTATTCCTTGGAATAAAAAACTTACTTTTGGGAATTGATATTTTTCTACCAACTTGATAATATTCAGAATCATGTTGCTTTCTTTCTTCATAATAGGGTTGATTTAGTTCAAACTACCTCTTCTTTTAATATTTTTCATTGATTGGATCACTGTTTTTTCCCTTGAGAGCATTTGCATAACTTGTAGCCTTTCCACTGGTTGACTTGTTGGCGTGTGATTCACCTTTGACAATTTTCAAACTTTATTTATATCCTAGCCCTGACTTGTCATCTCGTGACCTTTGATTACTCAATATGTTATCTAGGGTTTCAGATCAATTTATGAATTTTATTTGAATCTTGGATTTCTCTAAATCATTTCTTAAGACAAATATTTTAGCTTCTAGTTTGTCACAAATATTCTCCTTTTATTTTATCTGATTTATCAATACTTCTTCTTTTCTTTTGGCTTCTTCCAGCTGTATTTTTAACATGATTATTTTCTCATTGTCTTTTTCTTTGTAGATATGTAGCTATTCTTTTCTTAATCTGTTCTTTTTATCAAGTCAAGAAATTTCATCCAGAGCACTAATGAGTTCTCCTTCCATGTCTACTACACCTTCACACTCCTTTGTGTTTGTTTGATCATATTTGTGTTTCTCCAAAGCCATGAGAATTTTTTCATCCTGAATTATATTAGGCTCATCTTCTTCTTCAGAACTTCTACTATCCTGCTTTGAATAAAAACTATTCCTTTTAAAAGACTTTTTAAAGTCACTAGGTTTATCCTTGCCTTTTCTTTCCTTTTCATTGATGCTATTTATTTTGATTGGACACTTAAAAGAAAAATGACAAATTTTACCACAATGAAAACATTTAAATGGTAACATACCTTTGTATTTTCCGGAGCCTCTCTTCAGTTTTTTTACAAAATTGGCTTCTTCTTCATCTGAGAAGTGTTCTGATGAATCGTGGTCTTGAGATGTTGATGATTTGATTGATGCTTTGAAAATTGCATCCTTTAGATCTGGATGATACTTTTTAATTCTCATCTCATAGGCAGTCATTATTCCATGTAACCTATCCATATTCAATTTATCTAGTTAGTGCATTTATTCTATAGTATATACTTTTGAATCAAATCTTGATGGAAGAGATCTCAGAAATTTCTAAACTACCAGAACTTCTTCAATATTTTCACTCAACCCTTTCATAGTGTTTACAGTTTCATCTACTCTAATAAAGAAACTTGCAACATAGTCATCTTTACTCATCCTTAGACTTTCAAATTTCATTATGAGGGCTTGAAGTTTGGCCAATTTTACTTTCTCGTCACCTTCATAACCATTTACCAGCTTGTCCCATATTTCCTTTGCAGATTCTAGCTGCATCAATTTAACAAACTTTGTTTCTACAATTCCACCTTGGATGACATTCATAGCTCTAGCACTGTTGTAGTAATTTCTCTTACCATCTTCATTAGTTGGAAGATTTGTTGGGATTTTATAACCATCTACCACAATCTTCCATATTTTGATACCAAGAGACATCAAATAGGTTTTCATTCTGGTTTTCGAAAAAGAAAAATGTGTTCCATTGAATAGAGGAGGTTTGGTTGAAGAAATCAAAACATATTGAATTTCCATATTCTCTGTGTGATCTTCCTTCCAGTTGTTAGACTGTTACTGAAGGAACCATTCTCTGATACCAATTGTTGAATCTCACAACAATACTGCGAGGGGGGGTGAATAAATATTGTATTAAATCTTTTTATTTTTCTTTTCATCCAATCATTTAAGTTATCAGTAGTGCACACTTAATGACCAGAACAAGTAGAAATCAAAATAGTGCACAAAAATAAAAACAACATAAAAATTAAGCCAACATACTTAATGACAAGCATAAATGAAAATCATCACAATGAGCATAGTACACCAGGATTTTACAAGGAAACCCATAAAGGGAGAAAACAACAAATATTTTCTTCTTCTTCTTTAATAATGCAGGAACCAACTCATTACAATGAGAACACAAATTCTCTATCCGAGAACCAACTTACTATTTTACCCACACCTATTGGAAGGAAGCACACACGCCCCAGATTTATCAACTCCAACTGAAAGGAGGCTCCAACCCCATGGTTTTACTAGAACCAACTAGAAGGAAGCACCAACTCCATGGAATGAGCACCAACTTAGTGATTGCACATGAACCAACCTACTAAGGAAACCAACCCTCACTGTTGAGAAGTAACTAAGACAACCTAGAACCACCCTACCACCCTAGTTTAAGAAAAAATTAAACCTTTCAATGCAGACTAGCAGACCTGTATTTATGTTCCTATAAACAGTTGTAGTCTTATTCTTCTATTACATCCGAACACTGCACAATCAGAGAGTATGCATACTTATAACATTTTTCCCGAGTCCACCTTCCTGTATGTGGACATATTACAGTTACAATGTGGAAAAACTTTGAATATATCAAAGTCATGTTAGTTATAATTTGTCTAAATAAAGTATGGCGGTTACATTGTGGAAAACGTTTAACCAAATCAATATCCTGTCAATTAGCATAAGGTATGTAGACATATAATGGTTACATTGTGGACAAAATTCTTTTATCGAACATTCTTTGACTAAATCAAATGGACCAATTCAAACAGACAAATTTTTTTCATAGTCCCGTCACAATCCATATCGTGTAGTCTATATTGGGCAGAGCAGACCACTTAGTTCCATAATGCTCATTGCCGCATTGTTTTACATTCACACTATCACATTGTTGCACTGTCACATCATCGCACACCATTACATTGTTCATTTTCATACTGTCACACCTTCACATTTTCACACTGTCACACCTTCACATTTTCACACTGTCACACCATCGCTCTGTCGCAGTATCCACTATCACACTGTTACACTTTCACTACTTGTAATATCTCTCAGCCAAACCCAATTTTAAATGTAATGTAAGTGTACTTAAGCTGGTGAGTTGTTTTGACATCATTTTGTAATGCACCTTTCATGGCATAGTGCGCGCATGCACTGCGCAGTAAAATGATGTAGTATGCACATACCCAAATACCGTGCGTAGTAACTAAAGTGCACGCAGTATGGAGGTCAGTGCGCCTTGTGTATATGATATGTGTTATAGGCTGGTGATCCAGTTATTATAATTTGGGATGCTTATGTTTTGGAATTAGGCCAGAGCGCCTAGATGTTAAAGGCCAGTGAACCTATTTTGTATATGTCTCATGATTAATATAAAATACATTGTTGCGCGTAGACCGACCATGATAAAAGAGATGGGGGACTAAAATCCACTAGTTAGGGAAAGGGAGGGCCAAAAGTTAATGGAAAGGGATAAGCTAGAGAGCTTAAGCCAAAAAGGAATATTATATTAATATTTCTTAAAACATAAAGTATGGATAATTATTTTATCCTAAGTTCTAAAGTTGGGGACAAGTGGACCAAAGTAGCTTCCAATATGACAAGTGTCAAGTTGGGGACATGCATACATATCGTGGGGACTTAGCTCATTTTGACACCTTCATCATCATTCTTATGATCATCTCTCCCATGATTCCTTCCATCATTCAGTCATCCAGTCAATGATTCCATGACCATTTCACTCACGTAGTCAGTTATAATTCATACATTCATTTCACCGTATCTGAGCTTGTTTCCATAACCATTTCTTATTGGTGTACCTGGTTAGCTTGGGAGAGGGATTGAAGAAGAAGGTTGTTAGGCCCGTGGGAAATTGAAGAGGCGGGTTGTCAGGCCCATGAGCAATTCTCTGAGCGAGAGAATTGTTGGGAATTGATTTCCTGAAGGTGCTAAATTGCAGCTACAGTGCTTTGAGACTTCTTGTTCGGCCTATTGTTGAAGCCCTGGAAGGGAAGTGGGGCAGCCGAAGGACTGTTGAGCAGAGAAGGGGCACACTTCCTTGGGTGGAATGGGCATGTGGGGAATGAGAGGCTGTAGGCTGTTAGTTGAGTGAGCACCTGTGATAGAGTCTTTCCT
>ML798742.1:140207-153383 GCA_009831015.1 Picea engelmannii | reverse complement strand
AGTTGAAGTGAATATTCACAGAAGATTAATTTCAAAGTGACTGAATTTCAATTCACAGAGCATCCATGGAAAATTTTTGACACCGCGCGGAAAATGTTGGTGTGCAGGTGTGTGCGTTAAATTGTGGCGCCACACAAAATAATATTGTGTGCGGATGTGTACGCTAAATTTAGCATTGCGTGGTGAGCACACACATAGTAATGTGCATGTGGGGTGCGCAAGTATTGCAAAACACAGAGGAGTTTTGTTGGTGCACGCATAGTATGAGTATAAGTTGTCTCACGACAGTGTAGTCAATGGTGCGCGCAGATTATTGTGCACTGTGGGGCATATTGAACTTCTACATGGTACAATGCACAGGGAGAAATGCATGTAGAATATCAGTGTGTGATACCAAAACTGTGCGCAGTGGATATTGGCGCACAACGCAAAAGTAGTGTGTGCAAGCTATTGGCACGACGAAGAAGAAATGCATAGCGGATATAGGTGCGTGGAAGCATGATTTACCTTGTGGTGTTGCTATGCACGATAAATATGGGTGTACAGGTTGAATTTTTGTGTGTGCGAAGTCGTTGGGAAGGAAATGAGTCTGAGTTTAATAGAAAATTTTCATGGTATTGGAGGAAAAAGAAACACAAAACCGCATCTGAGCATTATTTAAAATGAATTCAGAGATGGTTTGAGAAGAAATAAATATAGTCTAAATTGCTAAGTCGAGAGCATCTCAGAAGTGAATTCTGAGTTTTATATTCCTCTGATTCAGACAGATGGAAGTGAAATATAAGCTTACAAGAAAAGCATACTATGAAAGAAAACAAGACTTATAACACTACCAATTAGAATCTTGTAATAAACAGTCCAAAGTCCTCTTCTGCATTTATATAATTGTATTAATCCCAAAATTACAAAAAGGGAACGATAACAGTTATCCTATTGTAAAGAGACCATTTAAGAACAGGCCTATCATCTCTGGTGCCCCTTACCTATGCTACCATTTGACCAAAAATTGCTGAAATGTAATTTTATTTGAGGACTCATTTCAGATTAGCGATCTCCTCCTTTAAAGTATCTAACTAGACCGATTGATTCTCTCCAACACTTTCAGCCATTTCAACGATGGTTTCTTTCTTCTGTCGCTTGCTCTGTTTCTTCTTAATAACCAGTCTATTGATTATCAGATCTCTCATAGTGGTATTTACCATGGCTTCCAATTTCGAGTCTGTGGCAGGTTCTGTGTGAAACTTAGTCGCTAGTATCTATGTAGTTATCCTTTCCTTCTTACTCGTAGGAAAATCTACCATGTTTCCTGAAGAACCAGTCTCACTGGATATAGCTTTGTCCATGTACCTCAATTTCATGGACACAAAAATTCTTTTACAGAGATCAGAAGGTCCATAAAATGTAGAGATTACTCCAGATATGGATAAGATGATGCCTCCATACTTGAGAATTGGTATTTATAGAGTCTTAATCATGAATCATAGACAAACTTATGTACAAATACGTTGGTTGTCATGCACGGTTAATCCATTTCAAATGATTAGATTTTGAGTTCGTTATATGGCGGCATTCACTTGACATCATACGTATGTGAAGTACCGAATGAGTGAAACAGGGTGATCTGACTAGCCATCGCCCGTTCCACGAGTGGTGGTTTTGACATATTGAAACAGGTGACATCAGGACTTTGGTGAAAGTGGTTTCGGAAAACCTCCTTTTGCCCAGATGTATCTCTGAAGTCGCCACACATCTATGTTCTCAAGACTTGGGTATTATCTAGAATTTTCATGGTGATAACACCAGGAAATCAGGAGAAATAATTCTGATGTATATATTGAACCAAAATGGTTCATATTTTTCATGAATTGTTGAATCAGTTAGCCTAATAAGTTTTGGCAGCTGCGCATTTTGCAGAATTAACAACAACTAGATCACATCAGACCAGTGCAGAGTCCATAAGAATGGAAGAGGAACAAGGGAATTACATTCATCAAGATGAGAGTAAAGGGATGGATGTCCATTTGGGCATTGAAGGAACAAACTCCAATGGACATGGAGAAGAAAGGAATGAAAACATGAATATGGCAGAGACCATTAAATTTTTTTAGAAGGATGTCCAAATCCATAAAGGTGATAATGAAAGGCTTATGAGATCCAATGAGCAGCAGGATGAATTCAACATGAAGTTATTGGAGGGCTTGAACATAATAGAAAAGAAATTGGTTAAGAAGAGTGGCTTAAGAAAATATGGAAGTCACAAGCCTTCGGATGAGAAAATAAAATCAAGAAGTGTTAGCATACACCACCATCACTCCCCAAGGCATTCCAATAAGAGAGCAAGAAAAAACTCAAGTCCATCCCCTGTCAGAAGGCATAAGAGGTCTGGGGTGGATGAGCTACGAGGAGAAATGGACAAAATTAAACCTCCTACATTTGATGGTGAGCACAAGAAGGATGAAGATGAAGAAACATGGTTGTTGGGCATGAGGATGTATTTTCAATTGCATAATTATTCTTCTCATGCAGAAGGTAGAATTTCTATCTATCAACTCAGGGGAAAGGCCTCCATGTGGTGGGATCAGCTTGTGCAGGTGTAGCACATTAAAGAGAAAAGTTTTACTTGGAGGGAATTCAAGAAGTATTTTGAGAAGAAATACTTGACTAAGAGATACTATGACAAGAAAATGAAAGAGTTCTTTGAACTCAAGCTTGGAGGTATGACCATAGATGAATATGAGAGAATGTTTCTAGAACTGTTGAAGTATGTCTCTTTCATCAAGGATGAAACAGTCAAAATTAAAAGGTATTTGAGTGGATTTCCATCATTCATCAGTGAAAAAATACAGTATGATGATCCCAAGACATTGGAAGAGACCATAAGGCAAGCTAAATGCCTATATGATCAGCAGAAAGCAAGGCCAACTTTCCAAAAGGCTTGGGAAGACAAAAATAAATTCAAGATGAATCAGAGGAAGAAGGGAGTTAAGCCACCATTCTTCGGAAATAATCCATAGGGACAACAAACGCCTAAAGAAACCAAAACGATTGACACAGGGAGTCAAAGGCCAAGGCAGCCACCTATTCAATGTTGGGGTTGTAAAGGAGGTCATAGGTTTAGAGATTGTCCTCAAAGAAGTGACAAAGGTAGGGATCTTCACAATGTACATCAAGCCAAAACAATGGAAGACATGGGCATATATGTGCCAAGGATCTATGCAACCCTGGACAACAAGCAAGCAGAGTATCAGTCCCACATGATTGAAGTGGAAGGTATGATCAACAACCAAACCATTGCTATTTTAATTGATTCAGGAGATACTCATAGTTATATAGACCCTAAGATGGTGGAAATTTTGCAATTTCCAAGAAGCAAGCATGGGAAATATTGGTTGGTGCAGCTGGCTACAAGAGGCAGAAGAAAAGTTAATGAGATGGCTAAGTCATGCCTCATGGACATGAATGGACTGAACACCAAGGTAGATTTGAACATCTTGCCTTTAGGTTCCTATGACTGTCTAACTGGGATGGATTGGTTGGACCAACATCATGCTCTCCTGGACTGTCATAAAAAATAATTTACTTTCTTGGATGAGGAAGGGAAACTAAGGAAAGTGCAGGGAATTCCCAGAGCAGTAACCATCATAGAAATTTCAGCATTGTAGCTGAAGGAATGTTACATAAAAGGATGTCAAATATTTGCAGCTCATATAGAAGAGACACCTAAAGATAAGGTGCCAAATTTGGAAGATTATGCAATCTTGGAAGAATTTGAAGATGTGCTCAAGGAAATACCAGGACTACCCCCAAAGAGAGACATTGATTTCTCTATAAATATAATGCATGGAGCAACTCCAGTGTCAAAGAATCCTTACAGAATGAGTACACCAGAATTGAAGGAGTTGTAAATGCATATTGAAGAACTTCTGAAGAAGGGGTATATCCGGCCAAGTGTGTCACCTTGGGGTTCCCCAGTCTTGTTTGTGAAAAATAACTATGGAACATTAATATTGTGCATTGACTTCAGACAATTGAATAAAGTGACTATTAAGAACAAGTATCCTCTGCCAAGGATTGATGATATCTTTTATCAATTGAAGGATGCAAAGATATTTTCAAAGATTGATCTCAGATCGGGATACCATCAGGTAAGGATTAAAGAAGAAGATATCATAAAGACTTCCTTTAGGACAAGGTATGGTCATTATGAGTTCACAATGGTACCATTTGGGTTGTCAAATGCACCATTTTTTTTCAAGTGCTTAATGAATGGTGTTTTCCGAGAATATCTGGACAAGTTTTTCATTGTCTTTTTGGATGACATTCTTATATATTCTAAGTTAGAGGAAGAGCATGAACATCATTTGAGTATGGTGTTGCAAGTATTAAGGGAACATCAATTGTATGCCAAATTGAGCAAGTGCTCATTTTATCAGAAACAAATTCATTATTTGGGACATATCATTTCAAAGGATGGGATAACAGTGGATCCTGAGAAGATAGAAGCCATTATAGAATGGTCAGCGTTGAAGAATGTGACAGAGGTGAGATCATTCATGGGTCTTGTAGGCTACTACAAAATATTTATTGAAGGATTCTCAAAGATTGCACACCCAATCACTTCCTTGCAAATAAAGGGTGTGAAGTTTTAGTGGACACTGGATTGTGAAAAGAGTTTCCAACACTTGAAACAATTATTGACAAGTGCTCTAGTATTAAGGATTTCAGACCCAAATGAAGACTTCATTGTATGCACATATGCATGTAATGAAGGACTTGGTGGAGTCCTCAGTCTAAATGGGTTTGTTATATGTTATGAATCAAGGAAGTTGAAGGAGCATGAAAGAAACTATGCCACTCATGATTTGGAGTTGGCATCCATAGTGCATGCCTTGAGGAAATGGAGACACTACCTCATGGGGAAGAAGTTTGAGCTAAGAACGGACTGCAATGGTTTGAAATATTTATTTTATCAGCCAAATCTAAATGTTAGGCAAAGAAGATGGTTAGAATTTTTAAGCAAATATGACTTTGATATAAATCATATCAAGGGGAAAGAGAATAAAGTGGCTGATGCACTCAGTAGGAGGGTGCATGAACTACATTCTACAACCATTAGCATGTACCAAACTAATATTAAAAGAAAAATTCTGGAGGCTGCAAATGCAGATATGCAATACAGTGAATTTATAGCAAAGCTACAGCAGGGTAAGATGCCACAAAAGGTGGATAATTATAATTTGGGAATAGATGGAATACTATTGCACAAGAACAAAATGTCCAGGACTTGAAACATATGATTTTGTATGAAATGCATAATGTCCCTTATGTAGGGCACCCTGGATATCAGAAAACCATGGAAGCGATCAAGAGCCATTACTTTTGGCCAGGTATGAAGAGAGAGATCGTTGAATACATCACTAGATGTATGGAATGCCAAGAAGCTAAAGTTGAGCATAGGCACCCAACAGGGTTGTTGCAACCTTTGCCCATTCCTGAATGGAAGTGGGAAGGGGTAACAATGGATTTTATTACAGGATTGCCCAGAACATGCAAGCTGCATGATTCGATCATGGTGGTGGTGGACAAGCTTACAAAAGTTGCCCATTTTATTCCATTGAAAACTACTCACAAGGCAACAGATGTTGCTGATATTTTCATGAAGGAAGTGGCACGATTACATGAATTCCTAAAACAATTGTCTCTGAAAGAGATCTGAAATTCACCTCGAATTTCTGGAAAGGATTGTTCAAAGGATTCAGAACGAATCTGAACTTTAGTACAACTTATCATCTTGAGTCTGATGGATAGACAGAGAGGGTGAACAGAGTGATAGAATACATACTGAGAATGTATGTGATGGACAAACCATCGAAATGGGAGGATTAGTTTCACTTGGTAGAATTCGCTTACAAAAATGGGTATCAGGCATCGTTGAAGATGATCCCATTTGAATCACTTTCTAGCAAAAGGTGCAATACTCCAGTGAGCTGGGATAATCCAGCTGATAGGACAATAGTTGGGCCAGAGTTTCTCAAGGAGATGGAGGACCAAATGATAAAAATTAAGAAGAATTTAAAATTTGCCCAAGACAGGTAGAAAAGTTATGCCGATAAGAACAAAACCCATAGAGATTTAAAAGTGGGTGATCATGTTTTCCTGAATGTGAAAGATAACAGGAGTTACCTGAAGTTGGGAAGCTGTGCCAAGTTGGCAGCCAGATTTTGTGGGCCATTTGAAATCCTAGAGAGGATTGGTCCAGTTACTTATATGATTGCATTGCCTTCATCTATGTCTGTTCATAATGTATTCCATGTATCATTGATAAAGAAATATATACCTGATGATAATCATGTTATTGATTGGAAAGTGATTCAGGTGGAGCAAGAAGGCGCTTTTCAAGTGCATCTGGTGTGCATTTTGGACCAAAAAATCAAGCAGATACACAATCAAGCCATAGGTATTGTAAAGGTACAATGGACCTGGTACGGTCCTGAGGATGCTACTTGGGAGCATGAGGATGCAATGCAGACAGAATACCCGCATATTTTTTAGGATTTTTGAAAATTTTGTTGTATATGGGTATATGATGCACTGAGGACAGTGCATAAATAAGGGGAAGAGATTTTAATATCCCTTGGCTGAACCCAATTGTAAATGTAATGTAAGTGTACTTAAGATGGTGAGTTGTTTTGAAATCATTTTGTAATGCACCTTTCATGGCATAGTGTGCGCATGCACTGCGCAGTAAAATGATGTAGTATGCACATACCCAGATACCACGCGCAGTAACTAAAGTGCGCGCAGTATGGAGATCAACGAGCCTTGTGTATAAGATATGCGTTATAGGCTGGTGAGCCAGTTATTATAAGTTGGGATGCTTATGTTTTGGAATTAGGCTAGAGCGCCTAGATGTTAAAGGCCAGTGTGCCTATTTTGTATATGTCTCATGATTAATATAAAATACATCGTTGCGCGTAGACTGACCATGATAAAAGATACGGGGGACTGAACTCCACCAGTTAGGGAAATGGAGGGCCAAACGTTAAGGGAAAGGGCTAAGCTAGAGAGGTTAAGCCAAAAAGGAATATTATATTAATACTTCTTCAAACATAAAGTATGGATAATTATTTTATCCTAAGTTCTAAAGTTGGGGACAAGTGGACCAAAGTAGCTTCCAACATGAAAAGTGTCAAGTTGGGGACATGCATACATATCGTGGGGACTTATCTCATTTTGACAGCTTCACCATCATTCTTACGATCATCTCTCCCATGATTCCTTCCATCATTCAATCATCCATTCAATGATTCCATGACCATTTCACTCACACAGTCGGTTATCCTATAGACATTCATTTCACTGTATTTGAGTCTATTTCCATAACCATTTCCTATTGGTGTACCTAGTTAGCTTGGGAGAGGGATTGAAGAAGTGGTTTGTCAGGCCCGTGGGAAATTGAAGAGGCAGGTTGTTAGGCCCGTGAGAAATTCTCTGAGTGAGAGAATTGCTGGGAATTGATTTCCTAAAGGTGCTAAACTGTAGCTACAATTCTCTAAGACTTCTTGTCTGGCCTGTTGTTGAATCCCTGGAAGGGAAGTGGGGCAGCCGAAGGACTGTTGAGTAGAGAAGGGGCACACTTCCTTGGGTGGGACAGGCATGTGGGGAATGAGAGGTTGTAGGTTGTTAGTTGAGTGAGCACCTGAGATGGAGTCTTTCCTATTGTCTATGAGCCTTTAGCCTGGTTAGGAATCCCTTTACCTGGGTGGAGTTTAGTCCCAACTAGGGGGTGACTTACTGTTGAGAGTGATGAATAGTGTAGTCTAAGGCTGGAAGGTTTGTGGACGATCTGTATGTAGTCGATGACAATATTTCCAAGATAAGTACCAATTGTATGATAAATTTATATGTTGCATTGTTATTTATGTGCTTATGTTACGGTTTATCATATTTGTGATTATAATTGTCTATATGTTTATGGGTATTTCCCTGTATATGTTGCATGTCTGTGTTTACTGTTATTTCAGTATGAAATCGTATATTTACAGAATGTAATTGTTTGTTTACGTTTATATGTAAAGCTTACACAAGCATGTTGTATGTATATGTTATAATTGCATGCAGTTTGAAGAGAAAATTTATGTGGCATAGCTCGGTTGAATATTGGGTATGTTACAGTATGTTCCGCAGTGAGAGAACAAAAGTGTTCCCTTGTGTAGCATGGCCCGGTCATGGGTCGTCGGGGATTTTACAATACTATATGTGCTATAAAAAACCGCGCAATCAAGAACCACACAATTCATTCTTTCATACTTCTACTGCATGTGTTGTTGCACTATGTCGCACTGTCATACTATTGCACCAACTTATGACCTTCTTTCTGCGACATCCAACACTTTTCTTAATCAGACACATTTCTTACTGCGTACACACAATATCATGGACATTTAATCTACGTCTTCACATGATACTGCGCACACATCAACTGCGTTGTTTCTGTAGAATCCACTGAGTCATGATGTTGCGCACACATCAACTATGTTGTTTTTGCAAAATCCATTGATTTTGACTCCATTGATTCATGATATTGTGCACACATCAACTATGATGTTTCTGCAGACTCCATTTAGTTTGAGATCAATGAAAACTATGCTAAACAACATCCTTCTGTTGTAGAGAGCTTGCAAAAGGTACAACTAGCCATTTCATCATTGACTCATAGCCTAGTGCAACATAATATCTTTATTGCACTATCTTGGTAGGAGGTTGTTGAAATTACTAAGACAACTGAGAGGGGGGGTGAATCATTTGTTACTGTTCTTAAACAATTTTAAGTCAATTAAACCATTTTTAATCTTTCTCCAACTGACCATCAATATTATACAACATATGAACAACATAAATAATGAGCATCAGTCACACATAAGATATACACAGAGACAAATTTTCACGAGGAAATCCATAAAGGGAGAAAACCTCTTCTTCTTCAAAATGATAGACAATATTTTAAGTTCTGTACATCATCTATAGTTGAGCACCAACTCAATGTGAGGCTACTACCTCTGTTTTACAAGCTCCAACTTGTTTGAGAGTACCAACTCTCTGGTTTCTCCAACACCCACTAGAAGGAAGCACCAACTCCTTGAGTGTTCCAGCAGCGACTGGATGGAAGCACCTACTTCCACTTATACAAGCACCAACTTGCATACAGAAAACTCTGTGTTTTCCCAAGAACCACCTTGCCACCCTATTTTCTAGCCACAATTAGATGGAAGATACAACTCCCAACATTCAAGCATCAACTTGAATATCAAAGGACCACAGTCCTCCCTAGCACCACCCTACCTCCTTGATTATAAATAAATGACTGAATAACCAACAATATAGATATATCATTTATTACCACTTCTGCACAGTTCTGCAATTCCTTTTGCTCTATTCATACTTGGCTTGACTTGTTGTCTCTTTATTTCTGTTCTTTCTCTGTCCTTCTCATGCTTCTTTGATATGTGCACATTCTGCTCTCTTCACCTTTTCTATTCTGTTTAGCTTCTGTTCCTTATCTCTGAGCTTTCTTCACACTGCGCATACTGTAATTTTACCTTTCTACAGTTCAACTAATTTTTTAGTCAGAACAACCAGCCTTACACAATCGCTGCATCTCTCCTTTTATACACACCAGCCTCAACAGTTCCACCTCGAATCTCCTTGGGCAAATAAAAAAAACGTCTCAGCAACTGAATCGCCAATCGATCAATAACCATGATTCGATTTTCTGCTAACTGAATCGTAATTGAACAGTTAATCGTAAAGATCAACAATATCCCTTTGATCATATTTTGAATTAACAAGCACCATTGGATTAAATCTGCAAGGTCTTGCATTTATCCCATATGCCCACTGGTTGTGACCACGGGCCTGATCAAAATGCGTTTCACATTTCGCATTTCGGCAATCCTGTGTCGAAGGGTATCGACACTCCAAATTACGATCCCCGAAATGGAGCTTAGCTTCATGATAGCTCCTCCCTCTCATATGACCATCGGCGGTGACCATAGCCTACGCCAAAATGCATTTCGCAAATTCGCATATCGGTGTTCTTGTGATGAAAGGTATCGACACTCCATGTCTCAAACTCCAAAATGGAGCGAGGCTTCTCTATCTCTTCTCTCCAACTCTAGATGATGTGACCACGAGATAAGACCACTGGCTAGTCCTTTGAGCGCTTATTTCTTCAGATCAATGGTCCAAAACTTTGATGATTCGACGGTCCAGATCTTTTCGTGATTTCGCATATCGCGAGTTCGAAGTGTAAGAGCACCTCATTCCTTTGACTTTCCAGTCAGTGAAAACCTGATCTATTGTCACGTGTCTTCCGAATCTAACAAATGATATTATATCACGATTTCACAACTTCACGGGCCTTCATCGTGCCTGATCAACGGTCCACGATCTCCCTTTGATCAACGACTCAGATTAAATCATGGTTTCTCATTTCGTGATTTCAAAGGATAGAGCACCTCCTTTCTTTGAATTTCCAGTCGGCAAAATGCCAATCACTCACCATGTGTCCTACTTGAAGATGGACGGTCCTCCTACTTTCAGGATTTTGTAGGCCCGCTTCATCTTGTACGTAAAGATCGTGCTCCTTCTTATGGATCCAACAATGGTCGATCTTCGAGCTCATATCTAATGCTTGATATATATTCTCTTCTACTGCTTGTTACTCCTATTTGAATTCAGATCTGATGGTCATCAGGGATTCTGAATGAGATCCAACGACCATCGTTTCTCTTCATAGTTGATCTTGCCATTGCCATACTATCATCGCTCTACTGATCATGCTGATCTTTGCCATCAATGACAAACACACATACTCTTCCTTTGTCTGAGAACATGCCAACAATGTCCCCCTTGAAGAACATCCAACTTGACCATCCTTGTAATTACCACACCAACCCCTTGAAGAACATCCAACTTCTTTACCATCCTTTCTCCCCCTTTGACATTAATGTCAAAGAAGAAACATGCTCCCCCTGAGTTGTTGCAGTACATGTCAAGGGTATCAAATATTCAACCAACACAAACTCCCCCTGACAAGATGGACCCTCTTAGTTTGATAGTGAGATCATGCCCAACTTTTGGCGAAGATATCCAAAAGGTGTCACTGCTAAGGATTTAGTAAATATATTAGTTATCTATTCTGTGGAAGGTATATAATTCACCTGAACAATTATGTTTGTAACTTGTTCTCTAAGAAAATGGTATTTTATTGGTATGTGCTTAGATTTTGAATTAAGTACAGGATTCTTAGAGAGACTGATGGCACTGGTGTTATCACAATGAAGTGAAATGGGATCAATGTAAGTTATCTTCAAATCTGCAAGAGTTTGTATCATCCATAAAATTTGTGTGCAACAAATAGCCATAGCAATGTATTCTGCCTCTGTAGTTGATAATGAAATGGATCCTTTCTTTTTACTAAGCCATGCTACTAATGAGTTACCTAGGAAGAATGCTCCTCCACTGGTGATTTTTCTCTCATCAACACAGTTTGCCCAATCAACATCTGAATAAGAAGTTAATTGAAAGTTTTGATTTTTTTGATACCACAGACCGTAATCCATTGTGCCCTTCAAGTACTTGAATATTCTTGTTACCGCTACTAGATGACTTTTTTTAGGAGCAGACTGATAGCGACATACCATTCCAACATCTTGCATTATATCAAGACGGGAAGTTGTGATGTACAGAAGACTGCCTATCATTGATCGATATGTCCTTTGATCAACATCGGGTGAAATATCATCTTTACTGAGCTTGCAACCAACCACCATAGGTGTACTAACAGGAGAAGAATCTTCCATCTCAAATTTCTTCAACATCTCTTTCAAATATTTTTCTTGTGAGATAAATATTCCTACAGAACTCTGTTTAACTTGTAAGCCAAGAAAGTATGATAGTTCTCCTATCATGGACACCTCAAATTCTATTTTCATAGAGTTAGAAAACCACTAGACAGAGGGTTCATTAGTATAGCCAAAAATAATATCATCTACATAAACCAAAACAACTAGTAAATTATCACCTTCAGACTTAATGTCGAGATTGTTGTCAACAATACCTTTCTTGAATCCCTTTTCTTGTAAGAATTTGCCCAGTCTATAATACCAAGCTCGTGGTGCTTGTTTCAGTCCATATAGAGCCTTCTTCATCTTACAAACATAGTTAGGAATATCTGTCAATGTGAATCCTTTAGGTTGCTCCATATATACTTCTTCCTCTAGATCTCCATTAAGAAATGTTGACTTAACATCCATCTGACACACTTTAAAGTTCTTATGACATGAATATGCAAGAAACATTCTGATAGCTTCCAATCTTTCCACTGGTGAAAATGTTTCATCAAAATCATGACCTTCAACTTGTGCATACCCTTTACAGACCAATCTGTCTTTATTTCTAAAAACTTGTCCTTTTTCATTCATTTTATTTTTGAACACCCATTTGGAACCTATTACATTCTTGTCTTCAGGTCTAGGAAGCTCCCAAGTATTTTTCTTCTCAATCTAGTCAAGCTCTTCATTCATAGCTCTAATCCAATCATCATGTTGGCTAGCTTCATCAAAAAACTTTGGTTCAGTCATAGATAAAAAGGCAACATGAGATTGTTCTGAGTCTTTAATCAATTTCCTTATTGTCTAAACTCTTTTATTTATATCTCCAATTATCTGATTTCCAGGATGATTCTTTCTAACAATTCTGAGAGGTGATTTTTCTTCTTTTTGCCTATTTGTGTCAGCTGGAGTATTAGTATCTTCATTTGATTCATATTCTTCTCTTTCTGATCCTTGGACATGTTCATCTTCGTTTTCAATTATATGTTATGTGCTTGGTTCAACACTGCTTACATTTCGTACCAGGATTTCTTCATCCACTTTTATGTCGATACAATAAACAAATTTATGAAGCCTCTTATTGTAGCATATGTAACCTTTACTGCTTGTAGCATACCCTAAGAATATACCTTCATCAGCCCTGTCATCATATTTGCCAATATTTTCATCATTATTCTTGATATAACATTTACTCCCAAAGACTTTAAAATGTTTGATTGAAGCAGGTCTTCCAAACCATAATTCATAAGGAGTCTTGTCACTGTCTGGCCTGAGATGAGAT
>ML798742.1:73842-140109 GCA_009831015.1 Picea engelmannii | reverse complement strand
AATTGTGTAGTCTCTTTTGATTCCATGTTTATCACAGAACTCTTTGAAGTTCCATGAGTTAAATTGTCCTCCTCTATTAGACCTCACTGCCTTCAATCTTCTTCCTGTTTGATTCTCAGTTAGAGACTTAAACACTTTGAATTTTTTAAATGCTTCATATTTTTCCTTCAAAAAGGCAACCCATGTTAGTCTAGAATAATCATCAATAATCAACATAAAATAGTTTTCTTTTCCTGTACCTTATTTTCTTGATGGTCCACATAAATCCATATGTACTAACTAGAGAGGTTTTTCTGTTGAAGGAAAGGTTTTAGATTTGAACTGTGTCTGAGTAATATTTCCTATCTGGCATGGTTTACAAACAGAATCATATGGCTTTGATATATTTGGAAGATCCTTTAATGCCCCACTGTTTCTGATCTTGATTATATGATCAAAATTTAAGTGTCCAAGTCTCCTATGCCATAGACAACTTTCATCATATTTTCTTAAGTGGCATTCTTATTTTTCTTCTTTTAACACATATACATTGTTTTTTGTTCTTATTCCTTTTGTAACCAACTATTTTGAATTCACAGACTTTATTTTACAATCTTTAGAAGTAAAAACCACTTCACATCCTCGATCACAGACTTGACTGACACTAAGCAAATTATGTTTCAGACCATCTACAAATAACACATCTTGAGATTTTCCTTTTCCATTACTCAGACTTACCATTCCTTTACCTTTTATTTTTCCTGGTGCATCGTTTCCAAAAATTGCATTTCCTTATTTGTTTTCACTTAGAGTTAGAAACTTACTTTTGTCTCCAGTCATATGTTTGGAACATCCACTATCAATATACCAGGGATTCTTTTGCTTTTGGGATGATAACACTAGTCCACACTTGTCATCTTCTTTCTTCTTCCAAACCTTGAAATTTTCAGCAGTGGACTTCAAATCTGGTTTATAATTTCTTAAGCGACAATCTGTGGCTTTATTTCCATATTTATGACAGACATAACATTCAGGTTCACTAAATAACATACTATAATGATTTTTATTCTCATAAATGTTATTATGTTTGTTTCCTAGTTGTCTTAATCTTTGTTGTGGTAGATAATTATTCCTTGAATAACTTGTTTGCTCATATCTACATCTTAAAGAACAAGTTAGAGCTTTGTGACCAAAGTTAGAACAAAAAAAACAATATCCATAGAAAATACTTTTGTACTTGGGAAAAGACTATCTTCTCTGAGTGGATCGATTTCTTTCATGCTGATAGTTTCTTTGATCAGTTCTGGTACCTTTTCCTTCATTCCTTCTTGGTGGTTGATTTTCTTTCTTTGTTTTTGCAGAATGGTTGTTGTCAATGATTCTAGATTTAACAAACTTGATGTGTTCCATATTACTTGGATGATCACTACTTGATTCTTCTTCATACCCCAAGCCAGCTTTCAACTTTGGATTCCTTTGTTGATTCAGAATGGAAGTTAGTTCTTCTGAGGCTTTAATACTTGGTAGGTTTTGGTGATATAATACCTTAAACTTCTCCATTTCCTTTATGGATTTTACTATCTCTTCTTCTAAGGCTTCACACCTCGCTTTCTTCTTTGACAACTGTTGTTTCAGTATGTCTTCTATTTTCTTTGCCTCTTCTAACTCCACTTTTAGTAGAGAAAAATTTTCATCAGGTTTTTCAACATTCATTTTAAATTGCATCAACTGTTTTTATTTTCTCTTCTTACATCTGAGTCTGTCAATCTCTTCCAAAGCACTGATTAATTCACATTCCATATCCACCAAAACTTCTTCATTATCCATTTCACCTCATGTTTGTTCATCATCAAGATCTCCCATAGCCATAGGAATAAAATCATTCACTTTGTCTTCACATGATGAATCACTATCTATGTCTTCTGAGGAGTTTTCATTGTTTGCACACAAACTTTTCTTTTTACTATATTTCTTTAATTTGTAATTATTTTCATCATCATAGTTCTGGTCCTTTTCTGGTGGGAACACTTATATGCAAAGTGACCTATCTTACCACAGTTAAATCATTTGAAGGGAAGCTTGCCTTGAT
This sequence comes from Picea engelmannii, assembly GCA_009831015.1. NCBI lineage: Eukaryota > Viridiplantae > Streptophyta > Pinopsida > Pinales > Pinaceae > Picea > Picea engelmannii. The sequence goes on along the minus strand of ML798742.1, from coordinate 138,041 downwards.
ATTTTCTTGATCCTTTCTTTAACCTTCTCACAAATTTTTCCTCAATATCATCTAAATCTGAATCAATATTGTTGTCTTCTTTAAAAGATGCTTCTCTAGTAATGGATTTATCTTTGTTGATTCTCATTTCATATGCAGTTATTGTTCCTAGGAGTTGATCATTGGACAAGGTCTTAAGATCATTTAGTTCTTCTATTGCAGAGACTTTTGGATTAAATTTATCAGGCAAAGATCTTAAAATCTTCTGAACCAAAAATGATTCTTCAATCTTCTCACCAAGACCCTTCATGGCATTCACAAGTTCTTTAACTCTTAAAAAATACTTGCTAACTATTTCATATTCATTCATCTTTAGTTGTTCAAACTTCAATCTATATGTTTGAAGTTTGACATCTTTTTCTATCTCATTTCCTTCATAGCTGCTAACAAGTTTATCCCACATAGCTTTAGCATTTTCAAGATGCATCACCTTTACAAACTTAGCTTCATCAAGTCCATTCAAGATAGCATTCATTCCCTTAGCATTGAAGCTAAAATCTAACTTATCATCCTTGGAGGCTAGCACAACAGGCTTTGTATATCCAATCTCTACTATGTCCCAAACATCAGCACCTGAGGCCATTAAGTATGTTCTCATTCTAACCTTCCAGAAGGAATTTTTTTTTCCATCAAACAGAGGAGGCTTAGTGGTTGAAGTCCCTTCATGAATTGTCATGTTTAAGCTTACAGATCTACCTTTGTATAAAAGGAACCTGCTCGGATACCAATTGTTGAAATTACTAAGACAACTGAGAGGGGGGGTGAATTAGTTATTACTGTTCTTAAACAATTTTAAGTCAATTAAACCATTTTTAATCTTTCTCCAACTGACCATCAATATTATACAACAGATGAACAACATAAATAATGAGCATCAGTCACACATAAGATATACACAGAGACAAATTTTCACGAGGAAAACCATAAAGGGAGAAAACCTCTTCTTCTTCGAAATGATAGGAAATCTTTTAAGTTTTGTACATCATCTATAGTTGAGAACCAACTCAATGTGAGGCTACTACCTCTGTTTTACAAGATCCAACTTGTTTGAGAGCACCAACTCTCTGGTTTCTCTAGCACCCACTAGAAGGAAGCACCAACTTCCTAAGTTTTCCAGCACCGACTGGATGGAAGCACCTACTTCCACTTATACAAGCACCAACTTGCATACATAAAACTCTTTGTTTTCCCAAGCACCACCTTGCCACCCTATTTTCTAGCCACAACTAGATGGAAGCTACAACTCCCAATATTCAAGCATCAACTTGAATATCAGAGGACCACAGTCCTCCCTAGCACCACCCTACCTCCCTGATTATAAATAAATGACTATATAACCAACAATACAGATATATCAATTCTTACCACTTCTTCACTGTTATGCAATTCCTTCTTCTCTGTTCATACTTGGCTTGACTTGCTGTCTCTTTCTTTTTATTCTTTCTCTATCCTTCTCATGCTTCTTTGATATGTGCACATTCTTCTCTCTTCACATTTTCTGTTCTGTTAAGCTTCTATTCCTTATCTCTGAGCTTTCTTCACACTGTGCATACTATAATTTTACCTTTCTATAATTCAACTCATTTTTCAGTCAGAACAACCAGCCTTACACAGTCACTGCATATCTCCTTTTATACACACCAGCCTCATTAGTTCCACCTCTAATCTCCTTGGGCAAAGACAAAAAATGTCTCAGCAACTGAATCGCCAACCGATCAAGAACCATGATTCGATTTTCTGCTAACAGAATCGTAACTGAATAATTAATTGTAAAGGTCAGCAGTAGCCCTTCGATCATATTTTGAATTAACAAGAACCGTTGGATTAAATCCGCAAGGTCTTGCATTTATCCCATATGCCCACTGGCTGTGACCACGGGCCTAATCAAAATGTGTTTCACATTTCGCATTTCGGCAATCCTATGTCGAAGGGTCTTTACACTCCAAGTTACGATCCCCGAAATGGAGCTTAGCTTCATGCTATCTCCTCCCTCTCATATGACCATCAACGGTGACCACAGCCTATGTCAAAAGGCATTTCGCAAATTCACATATCTGTGTTCCTTTGATGAAAGGTCTCAACACTCCATGTCACAAACTCCGAAATGGAGCTAGGCTACTCTATCTCTTCTCTCCAACTCTCAACGATGTAACCATGAGATAAGACCACTGGCTAGTCCTTTGAGCACTTCTTTCTTCAAATCAACGGTCCAGGAATTTGATGATTCGACGGTCCAGATATTTTCATGATTTCTCATATCGCGAGTTCGAATTGTAAGAGCACCTCCTTCCTTTGACTTTCCAGTCAGTGAAATGCGGATCTATCGTCACGTGTCTTCTGGATCTAATGACTGAGATTATATCACGATTTTGCAACTTCATGGGCCTTCGTCATGCCTGATCAATGGTCCACAATCTCCCTTTGATCAACGACTTAGATTAAATCATGGTTTCACATTTCACGATTTCAAAGGATAGAGAACCTCCTTTCTTTGAATTTCCAGTCAACGAAATTCCAATCGCTTGCCATGTGTCCTACTTGAAGATGGATGGTCCTCCTGCTTTCGGTATTTTGTAGGCCCGCTTCATCTTGTACGTAAATATCGTGCTCCTTCTTATGGATCCAACGACGATCGATCTTCGAGCTCAGATATAATGCCTGAGATCTGTTCTCTTCTACTACGCATTACTCCTATTTGAATTCAGATCTGACGGTCATCGGGGATTCTGAATGAGATCCAACGACCACTCTTTCTCTTCATAGTTGATCTTTCCATTTCCATACTATCATCGCTCTATTGATCGTGCTGATATTTTCCATCAATGACAAACACGCATACTCTGCCTCTGTCTAAGAACATGCCAACAGAGGTGCCTCCCAGTGACATTAATATAGGGGTTGGATCTTCAACATACATAAGAGAGTACAGTGAGGAGAGGGCACATGGACATAGTAGCCATCCATTTGAACCTCACAGATGCTTGATCTGCGGGTAGACATGTTATGGGCCTATAGAGCCCAGTTGACAACATATCTCTATGGAGGAGGTTAGTATCTTAACCATCTCTATGTTCTTCATCGTTATATATTTATTTTGTATTTATTGTATTTATATAAATATTTTAATGTATGTTGTTTTGTAGTTGTTAAGTCTGAGCAATAGACACTTTATTTCGATGGATGAATCAGTGCCTAGCCCCACCATTGATGCAACAATAGAGGCAACTTGTTCATTGGGTGCACCCCAAATACAGGTATGTGTCACATTTTATAAATTCACCATGGTCACTTCTTTATTTCATGGCATCCTCAAATTTTTAATGTTCTCGTGTTTCTACAGGATTTGGGACTAGGCGATTCCTGGGAATTCCATATGGGATGGAGAATTCACCTGCGTCATAGGTATCATTGTAGAGTTAAATATTGTATAATTATCAAATTGTTTGTGTTTATGTTTTTGAGTTTTACTATTTGTTACTAATAGTTAAATTTTATTAATATGTATGCAAGTTGCAGATATATTTCATAGCTATAGTATTATTGCACTCCCTTGGAACTTGGGTGTTGCTTTTGGGTTACCTTTGTCCAGGCCTAGGGAGTTGCAATCACTTGTACAACTTGTGAGGGTCCATCATAGCCCACCCTCAATACTAGTCATATTTCATGCATCCTAAGTGCATTCACATGCAGGGAACCCATACGCACCACCTGTATTCCAACCCCCCCCCCCACCATTTCCATCGACCCCATTGACTGAGATTGACATAGTATGGGTTTTCTCGAAGTAGGTTGTAAAACCTAGTGATCCATATTCTAGTGAATCTCCATCGAGGCCTGCGATAGTCACGGTGAGATAATGCATTGATGATAATTTTTTATGTTTCATGAATTTGATTTTATGCATATTTGTTTAATTTTCTTGACTTGATCCTTGTAACTAATGCAGGGTGGCATCGCAAAGAGATTGGGGTCATGGAGGAGGGTAACACCCTCACTAATGGCAACAACATATGAGGTGAGTTGTCTTAGGTTAAATTACAAAGTATCATTTTGTATGTTTATTAATTCATTGAGGAAAAAAACTTATAACACTATTTATTCTTTGTGAAGTCTCCAAATCATCAAAGCACGCCCAAGCCTAGAACCTCTCAAGGTGCTTCCTCGAGCAAGAGAAGAAATATAGATCTCCAAGATGCTCCTGAGGGTGGGGAGGGTGGCAGTGGTCAATGATTGACCAACTACTTCCATTTTGTATCTAGGCCACCATATGGATGGTTTTTTTATGTTAGGGAACTTGTTGTCGCTTTGTATATTGGGCATGAGTTTCCATTTTGTAAAAAATGGACAATTTAGATGATGTTGAATATATATATATATATACATTTCATGGAACATTTTTTATGAATCTCAATGTTTCTGCATTTTATGTTGATGAATATATGAATTTCAAAGTGTATGAATTTTGTGTGTATTAATCCCTTGATTTTTTCTAAAGTTATTATAAATAATTGCATTACACATTAAGGAATATCTTAAGGTGGAAAATATTGCTAAGTGTTAAATCCATAAGAAATTAATGGTTCTCAAGTAGCATTGCTTGCTAATCAACCATGTGTCTCTACATTATCGTTAGATCATTCCTTCTGAATTACTTTCATGAATGTTTTGGATATCCATATTCTAACTCACAACCAACAATATGGACTATATTTTGAATTATATCCATCTAAATCTAATGACAATCCACACTCAAATAGTGGTCACTTGAAAATATTGTGACCTAAAAAATGGCATATTACAATAATTTATTATAGAAATAAATTTTCTCATTTATGTTCTACATAATTGTAAATCACTTAACAATATCAACTCAATGTTATGTCAAATTAACCTCCATAAATAGTACTAGAATTACTCAATTACGAAGATGACATGATCTAAAATTCAATTATGTAAGTACAAAACATTTGGACAACCCAAACACTTCATATATATTTAGAATATGAAGTACATGAACCTACCAATATCTTTTAAGGGGTTGTTAGAAGTCGGGATCTTCAAACCCTAGCGATGGAAACCATAAGATAACATTAGCCAACAACTCACTCCATTAGAGGTCATAAGCAAGGTAGCATACAATATGGTAAGTCCTTTTCAGAACCTACATTTGTATCCCACCCTCTATCTTCTTGATAACAAGCACATTAGGTAGCACTAGGGTTTTCAAATACCACAAAACCCTAACTTCTTCTCTTACCAGAGCTACATGATAAATTTCTTTCTTTTCTCCTCTAGGTATAAGTCTTAGTATTCCTAGTCTCCTTAGGACAAAACCTTGACCCTAGTCTTCCATTGACATTCCTTTGAGAATCCTAGTTGTTAGTTTTTTAGTTTATTCAATCTATAATTTGACCATTTTATAGGGCACACACATTATTCCCCTCTTTCTATGCATGACATATGTGGAGATAAATATATGCACTATTAATTACCAACACTAAATTTTCAACCAAGGAGTCATAGAGTTAGAGGTGCAAGCACAAGAAATGCAGGATTGGATCCTAGTCTAGCCTAATGTCAGCAAACAACACTTTAATGCAATAAATGAAACAAACAATGAATTCAATCGACAGGAAATAAAATAACACCTTAGGTTGAAACGCATTACGAGAAGGTCATATATCACAAGTTAGGCCTTTAATATTCCTTTGGTGATTGGATATGTTGGAATCAAAAGTCACTCCTGGATTGCAGCAGGAGCAGAGCCCAACGCCCATTAGTTTAAATGTCATGATTTGTTGATAAAGGGTGATGAATGGGAGTAAACTCAGAACAATATCGTTCTAACTCAAAAAACTGGGTTGGAACAACTAAGACAGGTGAGGTCTTGATCTAACTTAAGCTAGTGATTTTGCATAGTAGTGAGTGAGTGTAGGGAAAAACAAAGGAAATAAAGTCTTCTCTATACATCCGGTCTTCCAACAACCTTTAAAAAGGGGGGAAAAGTCATAGATATGAGATCATCTCATATCTGAGAAACTTCAAGAAAAATTAAGATGCTGCACAACTAATATAATCAAACATACATTATATAGTCATTACAACACCTGACTGGATCATCCATGCTCGGGCTCTTAAGTTTCAGAGGAAAAAAGGAGAAGAAGGTGCTAGCTTCCATTAAACAAGAAGTCTCAAATATCAATCTATAACCAGAGAACTAGAGGCCTCGTTAAAGCTTTATAGTTGGGAGCTCTGCTCTACCATCCATCCCTACAAAAATACAAAAGTTGAGTATATATACTCATAGCAACTCACCACCTTGGCAGCAGGAGGGTAGCTGAAACATTAAAATAAAAGCGAGCGTGTGCAGGCTCCTCTGGTCAGATGAGGACATCAGATCGGCATGGCTTCTTAGGAAAACCTGCACATAGGACGATCTTGGGCAGACTTCCTACCAGAACTTCCATGCCTTACATTTAAGGAGTGAGGCAAGGTTTCAACCACCTACTCAATATTCATTAACTGCATCTTCCATGGAGGGTGGTCGAGACTGAATACATAAAGAGTGACCACGTGTCGATTTTCCAAAGCTTGGAGGCCAACCTTCATTTCTTCAGGTTTCACTCTCAACGTAACCATAGGGCCATGCAACTGTCTCCTGGAAGGATTTTACATTTTTCGTTTCGGGTTTCGGCGATTCCCGATGCAGTGGAGGAGCGACCCCTTGTCTTTCAAAGTACCAGTAGCCGGAATGCCGAAACGGCTCCTAGGGGGCTTTTACATTTCGCATTTTGGGTTTTGGCGATTCCCGATGCAGTGGAGGAGCGACCCCTTGTCTTTCAAAGTCCCAGTAGCCGGAATGCCAAAACGGCTCCAAGGGGGATTTTACATTTCGAATTTTGGGTTTTGATGATTCTCGATGTAGTGGAGGACTGACCCCTTGTCTTTCAAAGTCTCAGTAGCCGAAATGATGAAATGACTCTTGGGGGGCTTTTACATTTCACATTTCAAGTTTCGGCGATTCCTGATGCAGTGGAGGAGCGACCCCTTGTGTTTCAAAGTCCCGGTAACCAGAATGTCGAAACGGCTCCTGGGGGGATTTTACATTTCGCATTTTGGGTTTTGGCGATTCCCGATGCAGTGGAGGAGCGACCCCTTGTCTTTCAAAGTCCCGGTAGTCGAAATCGTGACTGAGCCTGATGAGGCGCCATGTGTCCCGACTGGATCGAATGACCACAATCACTTCATGACTGTAGCCATAATATATGAGCCCATGTGCTAAACCCCATGCAAATTTGCGACCCAAGCTTACCCGATGATCGTCGATCTGCTCCATCTATGGATCGTTTCCGTTGAAAAAAAAATGCCCGCTCGCTTGATTTTAAGCCCGAAATGGTCTTCTTTCGTGTGCTACGCTCAGCGCTCATGACTGTGGCCTTTGAATAAAAAACATTTTATGGGTTTTTAAACCCCATTTCTATGCATTTACACCAAGGGCCTGAAATCAGAGAGAAACACCCCCCTCGCAATAATTGGCACTAACATTAGGCTCCATGGGGGATAGAGTCATCCCTGCGATGCTCTAAGAACTCCTTTTGCAGTTCCAATTGCTTTATGTTGGGCTATGGAGTTGAGCTCAAAACACCCTGCTTAAAAATACATGTCGATAAGTGAAAATAAAAGATAAACACACATGCTACAAGGAGCTTATTTATGTACGATCCTAAACTAATAAATTCCTTTACATGGGGCTAGGTGAAAGCAAACTTCCACCATAGCCAATCAAGCAACTTCCTGAATATAATCTCCTTCCTTCTGTCGATGATCACAAACAGATGGTGTAATCGTGACAGTAGAATGGTTACGCTCTTCAACTCCTCCTTACAGGTTGAAGTCGAGATGAAATAAGGTGGCTCCAAATTGTGAAGGAAATACAACTCCATGTATTCCTTCATAGGCTCATAAGACCAGTGGAAAACTCCAGAAAATGGGCGATAGGTAGCCTCCTTTGCTACACAGTTGTTCATGTGTGGCTGAATATCTATGGTAAGCACAAGTGGGTGGATAACTGACGTAGGCTGACTGATCTCAGACGGTTGCTACTCGTTGACTGGCTCTGCGCATTCTGTAAACTGCATCTTTGACTCCTCCTCCTCTTCTCCATGGCTCTCCCAAGGATCAGATTCATAATCATCATAAATAGGGACCATGGGAAAGCTCTGCTTGTTTTCATGTCGGTCAGCGTCTTCATAGTGATCAAATGTAGAATAAGCTTGTTACTGATCATCACTATAATATTCACCAAAAAAGGGTTTCCCTTCATTTCTATGATCAGCCTCCAGAATAGTGATCCCATCGAGAATATAACTGTCAAAAATATCCATTTCAGGGACAGCGGTAACTGTTGCTTCTGGTTGTTCATACATAAGATTTTTCTCTTTAATCCTAGGTAAAAATCTATCACGGGCATCCTCTTGAAGGAAAAGAGAAGAATCCTCTTCCACAACCATCTCTTCTTTAAAAACTGGAAGGTCTTTGTCATCATAAGCTGGGCTGCTAGGAACATCTTCTTCAACCCTATATTCAGGAGATCCATCTACTATAGACAACATCTGCTCTATAAACTCAGAACTCTCACAAGAGGCATTTTGATCTTTATGAACATATAAAGGAACAAATGTATCTGAAATGATGTCAGATGCTTCTGTGCTAGGGATAACATAATTAATATCATCCAATGCCTCTAGATTTTCATAGAAAATTCTTTCCTCCACAGTAAAAGCTTCATCAAAAACATGGTCTTCAGAGCCGACAAAGGCTTTATGAAGCAAAGAAAACTCATCACAACAATTTTCATACAAACACTCAGCTGGGAAGTAATCTTTACAAAATGAATTGAAAGCTGTATGAAAACCTGTTAATGAGTGGATGCATGCAGTGGGAAGAGATCGACACCAATCAAGAGAAACTCCCTTTAATGAATACTTAAAAAGATTAATCTGGACATCTTCATGCATGATATTAAGTCGATGAATAACCTCATGAAATTCCAGTAAATGCTCAGCTGGTACCTCCGAAATTTTTTCTTGAAATTCAGGGAGGATATATTCCCATTCATCTCTATCTGGCAATGGATTAGGAAAACCAACTATCTGGGAAAAGTCACAGAAAGACAACCTTTGAGCTAAGATATTTTCCATATCAAATTAGTGGAGTCGTCGACCGATCCTCAGATCATGGAGTTGCTAGGTGAAATATGTGCAACTTTGAATGTGTCTGGTCTTTGTTTACCATCAGAGGCCAGATCCTAATGTTGTGTCCTCCCAGGAAACTTCTCAAGCTGAGAAAGTAGTTGCTTAAACCTTCTCAAAAAATCTCCTCTGGGTCAACTTTCAGGTGTGCTAAAAGTAGCCACAGTTGAAACAGTGAAGTGGAAATAGTGGAGTCACCACAGTGGAGTCGCCAGGTGCACAGTAGCAATCTTCAAGGGCTCTGATGCCTGATGCACCTTCAGAATCAGAGACTCAATGTCGTTCAATCCCGGGGAAAATCTTCAACTTCGTCCCTGGCAACGGCGCCATAAATGTTGGCGTCAGAAGTCACTCTTGGATTGCAGCAGGAGCAGAGCCCAACGCCCATCAGTTTAAATGTCAGGATTTGTTGATAAAGGGTGATGAATGGGAGTAAACTCAGAACAATATCGTTCTAACTCGGAAAACTGGGTTGGAACAACTAAGACAGGTGAGGTCTTGATATAACTTAAGACAGTGATTTTGCATAGTAGTGAGTGAGTGTAGGGAAAAACAAAGGAAATAAAGTCTTCTCTAGACATCCAATCTTCCAATATCCTTTAAAAAGGGGGGGAAAGTCACAGATATGATATCGTCTCAGATCTGAGAAACTTCAAGAAAAATTAAGATGCTGCAAAACTAATATAATCAAACATACATTATATAGTCATTACAACACCTGACTGGATCATCCATGCTCGGGCTCTTAAGATTCAGAGGAAAAAAGGAGAAGAAGGTGCTGGCTTCCATTAAACAAGAAGTCTCAAATATCAATATATAACTAGGGAACCAGAGGCCTCGTTAAATATTTACAGTCGGGAGCTCTGCTCTACCATCCATCCCTACAAAAATACAAAAGATGAGTATATATACTCAGAGAAACTCACCACCTTGGAAGCAGAAGGGTAGCTGAAACATTAAAATCCAACCTAGCGTGTGCAGGTTCCTCTGGTTAGACGAGGACATCAGATCATCATGGCTTCTTAGGAAAACCTACACATAGGATGATCTTGGGCAGACTGCCTACCATAACTTCCATGCCTTACATTTAAGGAGTGAGGCAAGGTTTCAACTACCTGCTCAATATTCATTAACTGCTTCTTCCATGGAGGGCGGCCAAGACTGAATACATAAAGAGTGACCACGTGTCGGTTTTCCAAAGCTTGGAGCCCAGCCTTCATTTCTTCAGGTTTCACTCTCAACGTAACCATAGGGCCATGCAATTGTCTCCTGGGGGGATTTTACATTTTGTGTTTTGGGTTTCGGTGATTCTCGATGCAGTGGAGGAGCGACCCCATTGTCTTTCAAAGTCCCGATAGTCGGAATGCCGAAACGGCTCCTGGGGGGATTTTACATTTCACATTTCGGGTTTCGATGATTCCTGATGAAGTGGAGGAGCGACCCCTTGTATTTCAAAGTCCCGGTAGCCGGAATGCCGAAACGACTCCTGAGGGGCTTTTACATTTCGCATTTCAGGTTTCGTTGATTCCCAATACAATGGAGAAGTGACCCCTTGTATTTCAAAGTCCCGGTAGTTGAAATGCCGAAACGGCTCCTGGGGGGATTTTACATTTCACATTTCGAGTTTCGGCGATTCCCGATGAAGTGGAGGAGAGACCCCTTGTCTTTCAAAGTCCCAGTAGCCAGAATGTCGAAACGGCTCCTGGGGGGCTTTTACATTTCGCATTTTGGGTTTCGGTGATTCCCGATGCAGTGGAGGAGTGACCCCTTGTCTTTCAAAGTCCCAGTAGCTGAAATCAGGACCAAGCCTGATCAGGCGCCATGTGTCCTGACTGGATTAGACGACCACGATTATTTCGTGGCTGTGGCCATAAGAGATGAGCCCATGCACTAAACCCCGTGCAACTCTGCAACTCAAGCTTACCCGATGACCGTCGATCTGCTCCATCTATGGATTGTTTCCGTTGAAAACAAAATGCCCGCTCACTTGATTTTAAGCCTGAAATGGACTTCTTTTGTGTGCTGCGTTCGGAACTCATGACTGGAGCCTTTGAATAAAACGCATTTGATGGGTTTTTAAACCCCATTTCTATGCATTTACACCAAGGGTCTGAAATCGGAGAGAAACACCCCCCTCGCAATAATTGGCACTAACAAGATCTATGAAACATTAAAGTGAAAGAAACCAAAAGAGAGAAAATGAAATGAAAGCCAAGTGTAAGAAATGAAAGGAACTGCGGAAAGGCAAGTTAAAACAAACTAGTTAAAGGGAAAAACGATCAAACAAATAGGAAATGAAATCTAAATCCAAACCATGCAAATGAAATGAAATGTGAATGTAAGAAATTAACCTAAAACATACCAAGCAAGCCACTCAAACTATAGGAAATATAAAGAGGCAAGATGAATTCAAGAGAAATCAATCAAACTAGAATCAAACAATATATGCAATCTAAAATCAATATATTTACACAATCAAGTGCACCAATCACAATGAGAAAGCATGGAAAGCAATGAAAATGAATGAGAAAGAATGACAATGCAGAAATATTATGGTGGAAATAATTGGAATGCTTATGCAATGGAAAGGAATACCAACTCTGTAAAAGAAGCTAAAAATGGCATGCTTATTAAAAATGTTGAGTCATATATAAAATCAAAAGAGGAAAAGAAGGATAGGTACTCTCAACAAACTGGGAGATTCAATGTAAAGAACAATAATCAAAGAGTAATTGAGAAGAATATGGACTTCTGAAATTGACGAAAGATCTATATTTAAAGCACAGTCAATTAAAAAAAGTTATTGTGTTGAATAAGTTGAGAGCAGGGTGAGTTCCTTGTGTGAACAATCAATAAAGTTGTGTAATTTAATGTGCATTCATCAATCAAGGAATGAGTAGATGAAAAGAGAGGACAATTCTCTATCATGAAATTTAATTGCAGTGTGACTGGTCATTGATTCCATGCGTAGAGAATGAGGCAAAGAGAGGGGATGATCTTCTCTTGCAATGGCTAATTATATTGTATGATTAAATCTGCAATCAATGGGAAAATCGTGTTGAAGGGAAAAGAGCAAGTATGGAAGATAAAAGTTATGTATATGCATCGAATAAGACAACTTTGCTTTTGTTTTTTCTTTTATAAGTGAATGTAAACAATAATATGTTAGCTAATACTTTGTTTTATAATGTTTTGGACAATAAGAAACTAATGGGTGATTTGAATGGTAGATTTCATGGGAAAATTGGATGGCAAATCAATGATGAAGGAGATAAATGCAATCAGGGACTGTCCATAGTCTATTCAGCATAAAACAAAGCATAGGAAGAATATACAAAAATATAAGCACGCAAATGTGATAGGAGAGAATGCTAAATAAATTCAAAGAACATTGTGATAATGTATTCAATTGGGAGGTTTACAATCTAATTTCTAATTAACATAACAACTACAAAACTAAAATTGGAATTCAAACCACACAATCCAAACTTTGAATGAACTTCTAACCTTTAAACAAAATGAAAAATAAAAGAAAAATACATAAATGAAATGCTAATTAGTTAAGATACAAAGGGAATCATTCTTACCAAGTTGGAGGGCCCTACCCAACAGGTAATTTTCTTCCAAAAAGAAGTCAATCCCCTTGAATGCACAAAACACCAATTCTTTATTCCATCAAACTCATAAATTACAAAAGGGAAGATCACTCTCACAATAGTATTATGGCCTTAACTAGCAATGAATGCCCATAATGATAATGGATACCTCTCACATCCCTATGAGGATTATTTATTCATAAAATAGAAGGGGAAAGGATAGAACCGAATGCCCCAAACTCAGATTTTGGTTAAAACCAATTATACAAATTTTAGAACAAAATCACAAAAACCTAGGGTTTTCATCAATTTGGGTAGATTCGAGTTAGAGATACACCCATATCTTCTAAACAAATTCTAATTTTAAAAACTTTCCCATGTGTTACTCAACTTTCCACTTTCTGTACAAAACCCATATCGTATAATTTTCATATTCGATACCATCTGCATGGAAATCGAGGAACAAGTTGGTAGTTTGAAAATTATGCTAATTTTGGCTGAATTGTTCCCCCTGATTTGGAGGTCCACACATGCGATCTGGGTGAATAATAACTCAATTCTGCATGCTGACGTCACTCTGGAGAAAACCCATGTTTCTGATTTTCCTCTAGAAGCATGCCAATATGTCGAATTGTAATTCAGTATCAGACACATGTAGAATGTTCTCGTACTGGATGACTGTAGAATGTGTTGGTACTAGATGATTGTAAAATGTTCTGGTACTAGATGTCGTACGAGAATGTTGAGTGTGATGGTCCAGGGACACATTTCTTGGTCATATAAACATGTTGTTAAACTTTCATCAATAGAACCATGATAAAACATCTTTAAACATTAAAAAGACAAGAAAACAACAATAATTAACCACAAGGTAGAATGGATGTATTTAGCAGTAAGTGACAAAATAATGGCTATAAAATGTATCAAGAGTACATAAATATGGATTATGAATGAAGGTTTTACATGGTAGAAAATATGGAATATTTGGAGCTCAACAACATATATAAAATCATTTGATTTATGTGTAAACCTTCATAAATTCCAAACAAACTAGTCAATGACTCATTAATGCACTCATGTTTGTTTAGATTGTGTAGTGGTTATATGCAAATTTTGTTAAACCCATCAATTATTATTACAATTTATTCAGTCTTCCATGATGTCCATTAAACTTATTGATTTTGATCAATAGAATGAAAGAGTTAACATGGAAACTAGATCTTAGAATGGGTATCATTTTCCACCTATAAATAAAGGTTTTGATGTTACATTTCATGACACACCATAGAAAGTAATGTTATTCTACCAAAACTCCTCCAAGGAGACTTGAAACCATTATTTTCATCCCTTCACCATCTATGAGAGTTTATTGCACATTCCTACCCAATTTTTTGGTTATATCACACAAGGAGACAAAGGACCCTCCCAAACCCAATCTCACAAACCTGTTTATTCCATGCCATTGTCATGCCATGCTATTCCATGCCATTGAGATGTCATTGTCATGCCTTTCCAAGACATTCCATGGAATTCCATTGCCATTTCATTTCCATGCCATTCCTTGCCTTGCCATGCCATTCCATGCCTTGCCTTCCATTTCCATTCCAGGCCATGCCTTTCCAAGCCATTCCATGCCATGACATGCCATTTCCATTCCATTTCCATGCCTTTCCATGCCATTCCATTGCCATGCCAATCCATTGCCATTCCAATCCATTCCATGGTATTCCATTTCCATGGCATACCATTTCCATGCCTTACCTTTCCTTGCCTTTCCATGCCTTTCCTTTGCATGCCTTGTCATGCCATGCCTTGTATTTCCTTTCCATCTCATGCATTTCCATGCCATGCCTTGCCATATCATTCCTTTCCTTTCCATTCCATTCCATTCCATGCCTTGCCTTGCCTTGCATTTCCTTTCCTTTCCTTGCCATGCCATGGCATGCCTTTCCTTTCCTTTCCATGCCATGCCATGCCATGACTTGCCTTTGCATGCCTTGTCATGCCATGCCTTGCATTTCCTTGCCTTTCCATTCCATGCCATGCCATGCCATGCCTTTCATTTCCTTGCCTTTCCATGCCTTGTCATGCCTTGCAATGTCATTCCATTACCATTTCAATGCCAATGATATGCCTTGCTAAGACATGCCATACTATGTCATGCCATGTCATGCATTTCCTTTGCATGCATTGCCTTTGCATGCCTTTCCTTGACATGCCTTTCCTTTACATGCCTTGTCTTTCCTTGCCTTGGTATGGTATGGTATGGTATGGCTTGCCTTGCCTTGCCTTGCCAAGAAATGGTATGGTATGGTATGTTATGTTATGGTATCCCTTGGCTTTCCTTGCCATGGTATGGTATGGTATGGTATGGCATTCCTTTCCTTGTCATGCCATAGTATGGTATGGTATGGTATGCCTTGTCTTTCCATGCCATGGTATGGTATAGTATGATTTTCCTTGTCTTGCCTTGCCTTGTCTTTTCATGGTATGGTATGGTATGCCTTGCCTTTCCTTTCCTTTCCATGGTATGGTATGGTATGACTTGCCTTGACATGCCATAATATGGTATGGTATAGTATGGTATAGTATGCATTTCCTTGCCATGCCATGGTATGGTGTGGTATGGTATGGTATGGTATTCCTTTCCTTTCCTTTCCATGGTATGGTATGGTATGGTATGGTATGCCTTGCAAGGAAATTAAAGAGAAGGCAAGGTATGCCATGCCTTTCCTTACCATGCCATGCCATGCCTGCCTTTCCATGCCATGCCTTTCCTTTCCTTTCCTTTCCTTCACTTTCCATTCCTTTCCATGCCATGCCTGGCCTTTCCATGCCATTCCATTCATTTCCTTTCCTTCACTTTCCATGCCATGCCTTCTCATGCCTTTCTTTTCCATGTCATTCCATGACATGCCTTGCATTTCCTTCACTTTCCATTCCATGCCTTTCCATTCCATCCCATGCCTTGCCTTTCCATGCCATGCCTTGCCATGCCATTCCTTTCCTTTCCTTTCCATGAAATGCCTTTCCATTCCATTCCTTGACATGCCTTTCCATTCAATGCCAATGTTATGCCTTGCCATGCCATGTGTTGGGCACAGACCAATTTTGAGGAAGAATCCAATTTTGGAAAGTAAAGCTTAAATTACAAAAATACAGCTAGAAGGAAAAACAACACATGCGAGGGAAAGCCGCATGTAAAGGACGAAAGCATGCAAGTTGAGCATGAAGAAAAACCTAACCACATTAGGGTTAGGTTTTTTTTAAGAGATTGTAATGGATGATAAGCCAAAAATAAGTACAAATAAGTACCTAGGAGGTCTAGGTCGAGGGTTCCAGAATGTTAGAGAATATTGTTTTGCTTGGCTAGGAGAAGGACTGTAAGATATGATACTTTTTTTTAATTTGTTGAGTCATAGAAGAGTTAAGTAACTAGACCTTGAGGGTTATATCGCAGGCTGAGGATCTTGGTGTGATCTATTCAGCCTCACAAAGGTCATAGAGTCTTCTTGGTGATTGTATGAATGGAGTTGTAATGCGTGTTGCGCCATATATTACAGAACCATAATAAAAGATCCTAAGAGACAGATATTTGTGGACGTATCCAATGAGGGGGTGAACCACTGTAACACCTGTGTAATGTGTTATGTGATGTTTTTATTGCATAATTACTTTCGGTAAGTAGTTAGTTGATGAATGAATAATTCTGTGAGATCTGTCAATTTTTAGATTTTTTAGAATGCATGCATACACTTAATAGAAGAATGGATCTTTAGAATCATAGAAAGAGCCATCAGACCGAGGCTTAAGAAGATGAATTGCAATCCCAAATCCCCAATATTTCCTAGACTGCAACCATCTGAACATTGTATTCACCCATAGAACTATCTCGGGTGAGACTGTGTAGTACACTATGTGTCCTGTGTTGCCTTCTAGTTTACCAGGAGGGTTGATAGTGTTAGAGGGATTTGTTGGAAGCTTGTTCATATTTGAACCTGGGTCAACCCAAGGAGTATTTAGAGAAGGAATTCAACCAACCAATGGTTTCGTTGTCGAATAGAACTATATGGGATTGAGTGAGTGGGATCCATGAAAGAATCGCGAAAAGAATGAAGTTATAAAAAGGAATGTTCAGACCATGGAATCCAACGAAGGTGGAGATTGAAAGCTAGTTGAAATCAAAGGAGCTAGAGTTTGCGCAGAAAGACAACATAAACCCTAAATTAACACCACACAAATATCTGGACAAGTACATGTTTAGTGACTTGCATGAGGTATTTTTCTTTGATTTACCACATGTGTTGCAGGAGTGGCTATTGAGTTTGAAAGAAAACCACCCTACAAATCGAATTAGGAAGATCGAGTGGAATCATGTGGAGATCACACATCTACAACAAGTTAACAAAAAATTCATGCATGCAATAGATTTCTGGTTAGACAGTATTGTGGTAGGGTTTGTCATAGAATTTGTAGTAGATACCGCAAAGTCTTATAGTGAAGCAGAGAAAGAGTTTCTAAGAGTACCTCGAGGTAGGCATATCAGATCATAGTATACTTCCATCAAGATATTACTATATAACAAAGGTGTAATGACAATGGAATGAGACAAATAAACTTCCCTACGTTCATGGGGGAGGGGGGGAAGCACTAACCTGAGCTGGAAGGATGGAGGGAGAGATGGATAAGGGAAATAAGGAGGCCATGGAACTAAACATGATGGATGAGGACCAGATCAAGCAGATAATGGAAACAATTGGAAAGACGCACAATGGAGTATCCTACAAATACAATGTGAATAATAAGAAGAGAGCCATAGATGACAAAGAGGACTTGGCCAGTGATAAAGAAGAGTTAGAGGATCCTCTGGAGAATATTGAGGAAATCCTGCATGAAAAATATGAAACAAAGATAGGTAGTCCAAGGGAAGGAATAGAAGGAAAAACTCCCATCCATGTCAGTGTCAGTGTGGAACCCATAAACCCATGTGTGACAAATACACCAATAAGAACACCACCATTTAGACAAGTGAATTTTAGTTGAAGAAAGATAGAAGGAAGTGCACCCAATCAAGGTGCAGCGACTGGAGGATCCAGTTCAGGAAGTAGTAGTCAAGTATCTACATTGTGTGGGGGTCGTAGTTCATTACCATTCAATATGGCAAGACGTGATCCCACCATCAGTTTACCCTAATTCAAGGGAGAGGCATCAGAGGATCCTGAAAATAAATTGTTTATCTGTGAGAATATATGGGAAGCAAAGAAGATCATCGATCAGGACACAAAACTTGCGCAATTAACTATCACGCTAAGAGAACACACATTGGATTGGTACATGAGCTTAGTTGTAAACAGTCCAACATGAACAACAAGGACAATTTCAGATGTCAATAAGTTGCTCATAAATGAATTTCAAAATCCTAGATCAGAATATCAATACATGAACAAGATGATTGAAATTAGGTAGAAACCAGGCGATTCTGTTTGGGAGATCGATTAGAGGTTCAAACGGTTGAAGGGAAAATTTAGGTATGCCATGAATGACATGAAACATAGACATCTCTTTGTGAATTCACTACTACCACATCTTAAATACCCATTGAGACAGTAGAAGTTTCAAACTCAGGCAGATGCTCTACAGGAAACCTTACAACTGGAAGAGAACCAATATCGGAAGATAGATCTAGAAATAGAAGAGTTGAAGGAGGATCTGAAGAACCTTACATTGAAAATAAACTAGAATAAGGGAAAAGAGAAGAGAGAATTTGTTTGGTGTAACACATGTACGACAAAAGGACACCACACGAATTTGTGCCCAAATTTCGCACAATACATGAAAACAGGGTTGTCAAACCCTTTTCCAATAGGAGGACCATGGTGCAAGATATGTAAAACACATGGGCATGATCCATATCATTGTCCAATATTGCAAAAGTATCAAACAATACCCAAGAGTTCATACTACAATTTTTACAAATCAGTGGGTCATGATGATAAAGATTGTCGGACAGTGGACCTAATGAGGGAAAGAACATCAGACACCTATAGGGTGTAGGCAAAAATGATGACAAGGAAAACTACGCCACATTTCAACCAGGTACCAACCCCATACAACACTCTGCAACAATAGTATAACAATGTGCAGCCACAATACAATAACGCGCAACGACAATATAACCCTGCACAGTATAATCAGGTGCCTCAGTACAATGCACCGCAAGGAGTTCAAAACTGGTTACAGATGTGGAATTCGAGGTAGAGGAGGCTTTGGAAGAGGTAGAGGACCAGTAGTGTACCATAACTACTAACAACCAGGACACTATGAAAGGGAATGTCCACTTCCACCTGTGACATGCATGTACTATTGCACAATAGATCATGATACAAAGGACTGCCCAACATTATTGGCAAAGATTCAAGAAAAGAGAAATCAGAACAATCAGAATGTACATTGGATCACTGCAGAGGCTAGGGATGATGGAATAAATATCAACATATTCAAACGAGGAGGTGCTAAGACAGGAACTGACGGAGTGAGACCGGATCCAACACAACACCAATGGGTGAAGAAGAATATTGAATCACAGACATAGTTTGATGCAGGGAAAGAGAAAGAAATATTCAAGGAGGAAATACATGAGTTCCTCAAGAAAGATGTTGCATCTACATCAACCGTGTAGAATACTCAGAATGTATCAATGTATGAGATGCCCTAATAAATGGATCACGCCAGCGAAGTACAACCTATAGCGCAAGTAAGTACCATAAAGAATTTTCTGCAATCCTTTGTTAAGCAACTGAATGACCCATTATATGTTAAATTTTTTCAAAATATGTTAGAAAAATGTAAAACATAGGTAGAGGGGAAGTTAGAATGGAAAAAATTCAATCACCTCCATACAAGAAGGAGGACAAGCATAGAATTTAGACTGAATGCCAACATTGGAGACTTCAATATGGGGGATATCATACTGGGTTTAGGCTTCGGGGTAAATGTGTTACCCAAGAAGACATGGCAGTGTATGGGAGATCCCACACTAGGATATTCACATGTCCAATTGAAGCTAGCAAACCAACACATATTTCTACCAATTTGAAGGCTTAAGGGTGTGATAGTAGATCTAGATGGAGTGTGCACTAAGGCAAACTTTGAAGTGATAGATATAGTAGATGGTACAACACCTTATCCAACATTTCTTGGATTGGATTGGGCTTTTGATAACTAGGCTGTAATCAACTTGAATACAAGGAAGATGAAATTTGAATCAGGAGAGTACGAAGACATTGCACCATTAGATCCATCAGAAGGAGAAAGGTTTATAGAGCCCACTTTCTTAGATATGGAGGAAATCAACCAGTTATATAGAATCATTGCGTGTGAAGAAGATTATGTTAATCCAACTGCAGATGGAGTACTCAGCTAGCAGAGCATCAAAACATGTGCTTCTGATTCAGATACAGGGTTGGAGAATTGGCAGCAAAGATTACATGAAGTGTCCACAAGAAGGTGTGCAATAATAGACCGCATAGTAAGATGGGTGGGCACGGATATTAGAGAACCTCCCAGTTTCAATGGTATAAAAGAATTAAAATAATTTCTAACAAGATACGAAAATGAAGTACTAGAAAATCAGAGGCTCTTATCCCTGGACATAGCACTCAATGAAACATTTGCAAGATGATGGGGTGCACACAAAGAAATAGTTAAGGACTGGTACCAATGTAAATGAATATTTGGCATTAGATTCGATGCAGATCAGAGAAGCACTAAGATGCAGAGATATGATGGACATGTGATGCAGACCCCTTACCTTGGCAGGGTTCGCTGACCTCCCGGTCATTGGATCATTCTAAATCTCTGATCTGGATTTTATGAGCATAATGAAATGACTATAGATTATTACTAGATGCTTAACACAGAATAACAGAGATACAGTAAAACTGGTATTCTATTAATAAGGAAATAAGTTGAAACTGTAAAATGCAACGAAAAACAAGTTTGTTGGAATGGTGGCGGATTATCTCTGAGAACAGATGTGACGGCTTATCTCATTCGTGAGAAGATCATTACAATGAGGCTCTCAAGGAATTTTTACAATAAAAAGGAGTTTCAAAAAACCCTAAACATCCAAAAACCTAACCCTAGGAGATGAAGCGCCAAAAGTCATGTGGGCTCTGTTTGGGTAATTTAGTACATCAACTTTCCAAGGTCGTAACTTTTTCATACGATCTCCGTTTTAGGCGTATGATAGCCCATTGGAAATATCTATTCGAGGACTACAACAATTGAAAAAATTTCATGATGAAATTTTGGGACCGCAACATACCCCTAAAAACGTCGTTTAGGGCCTCAAAACGGCTCCGGAAGTTCAGGACCTGATAACTACTACCACAGCCTTGGTGATGGTGTACAAACCATGATGGAGTGGGTGAACCTTCCGATGGGGTCCTGTAAGGCGTTCTTTTTTCAAGTGAAACCAAACTTTGTCACCCACCTAAAGCTTATGTGGAACCTGATGTTGATCATGGCGCTGCTTGTACTTGTCATTGGACTTCTGTAGGATATCCTGAACCTGTTGGCAGATGTGTTGGATCCTCTCAATGAACCGGGTGGCTTTGTCAGCCTCAGTTGGAGAAGGAGGGGAGTCAGTTGAGGTGACCGCAAGGGGAATTGAAACATATATGGGACCCAATGGTTGGAATCCCAACCCCACCTGAAAGGGGTTGTGGTCGGTTGAGCTATGCAGGGCTCGGTTGTAGCTATGTTGGACATAGGGAAGACTCTCATCCCATGTGTGAGGGTGCTTGGAATTATACATCCCTAGGATATGCACGATCATTCGATTTATGACCTCGGTTTGGCCATTGGTCTGGGGGTGGAAGGTCGTGGATTTGGTGAGCTTGGTGTCCAGCAGTGACCAGAGGCTCGACCAGAATGTGTTGAAAAATTGAGTGTCCCAATTTGAGACAATGGTTTGTGGGATTCCAAAATGTACCTAGAATCATTCAAAGAAGAGCTTGGCAGTGGATTCTACTATGATGCTCTTCTTGCAGGCAACTAGAATCGCCATCTTAGAGAAGCGATCAACAACCACAAAAATACAGTCATTTCCCTGCTTGGTGGATGAGAGGCCCAACATGTAGTCCATTGAGATGGATTCCCATGGTCTGTCGGGAGTAGGAAGAGGGGTGTACAAGCCCCATTTCTTAGTGGTTGGTTTGGCAATAACACAAGTAGTGCAAGACTTGATATACTTGTTGACCTCCTGTCAAAGTTTCGGCCAATAGAAATGTTTTTGTAGCATCTCCACTATCTTTTCAACGTCGAAGTGTCCTGCCACCCGACTGTAGTGGGATTCCCAGATAATGTTTTCTCGCTCGCTTGATGGAACATAGATATGGCCTGGACGACACAACAAACCATCTGAGGTACCCCAGTAGGGGAGGAGAATATATCCGAGTATTCTTCCATGACCTTATCTACTTGTTTATGCTGTGTGGAGAGGTCAGTCGCAGAGACCCTGGATGTGGCTAGGATATTTCTCTCATTCTGAGAGCGAATAACGAAGAAGAAAAACTTCCCCATCTGAGAGATGACCTTTTTGCATTGCTTAGCAGAGATCAAGGAAATAACACTAGGTGGGACAACCTCAGGTATCCTGTACAATTTCCTGTTCAAAGTAATAATAACACTATGAGGCCTAGACTCATATAGATCATGACATTTCCATAAATAAGGTTGGCCCAAAAGAACATCACAAAATTCAAGAGGAGCAACATCACACAATACCTCATCTTTGAAGGGCTTGATGTTGTATGATAGTCAGCACTGTTGGCTGACACGGAGATCACTTCCTTGGTGGATCCATCCAATGGTGTAGGGTTGTGGGTGAAACATTGTCTGCAGGGCCAGCTGTTTGATGACCTCTGCTTATATGAGGTTCTTCTAGCTACCATTATCAATGATGAAGTGCAGCGGGGTGCCTTTTACCCACATCTGTGAATGGAAGAGGCACTCTCCTTCTTTTGTCTCATCTGGTTCACCCTGTTGGAGCTTGGTGGTAGCAACAGTGGCACTGGGTTCCGCATCAATGATCCATCTTCCCCTTTCTGGTTCTGAATCAGAGTCAAAACCCACATTTTATTCATAGGATTTCACTTCAACCACCAACGACTGCTTTGAGCGGCAATCAACAATGTTATTCCAAGGGCTCTTATGGAAGTCACACCACTTCCTGGTATCTTTATTTGTCTTTCCAGTGTCCTTCTTTGCTTGCATCTTGGACTGGTTGTCCTGATACTATCCATATTTTCTCGGTCCTTTGTTCTGTGGTCTGGGGCCACCCTTTCCTGGCTTTTGTTGTGAGGGGTTCCCCGACCCAAATTGTAGCATCTTTTGTTTGATCTTTTTCTCGATTTTGATGGCATATCAATAGGTTGCGCCCAAGGATGAGATGTCTAGAAATTACATTTCAGTCTGGATGTATCTATGCATAGCACCATGATACTTGAGAACTAGATGTCGCTTTGAATCTTTGATACCCAGCTTGGTGCATAAGGTATGGACGATATTTGTGAAATCTTGCACTACTTGGTCTCTTTCTTGCCGCAGTGTGGTCCATTTGGTATACAAGTCGTCATAACTTCCGATAGGGTAGTATTGTTCCTTAATAGCATCTCTAAAGGATTCCCAGGTGACGTGACCATAAATAATGAGGGTTATTCTATTTCCTTTTACTCACAAAAATTTTCCCACCAATCTTTGACACGGGGAACGACTTTGAGGAGTGCAAAAGTAATCTTTTCTCTATTCGAAAAGTTATGGACAGAAAATTACCCTTCTAGTAGATTCAACCACTTGTCTACAACATCTGTGTCTATATGAACTTGAAATATAGGAATATCAAATTTTATTTGTACCTTGAAGGGGGTGATGCCTCCGCTCGAAGAAGATGCATCGCTTGTTGGTAGCCGCCGAAGGATTTGTGCAAAATTATCCATCATCTCGTTCCTCTGTTGCATGAGGGATTCCTCAATCAATAGTTTGAAAGGATCTCCTATCCCATCATCTTTCTTTTCTCCTTCCATGAGAGTTCTCTTGGGTGTGTGAGAGATTTTGTCCTCAAGAGAAACAAGCTTGAGACCCAACTCTTTGTACTCCGACCTCGTTGGGGACATGCATTAAGATGACAAGGAGCAGATCACTCTGATACCACTAATCCATATTTTATGAGAAGAACGAAATGACTAAATATTATTACCATATGCTTAACATAGAATAACAGAGATACAATAAAACTGGTTTTCTATTAATAAGGAATAAGCTAAAACTATAAAATGCAGCAAAAAACAAGTTTGTTGGAATGGTGGCGACTTATCTCTGAGAAGAGATGTGAAGGTTGTGCTCATTCACAAGAATATCATTACAATGAGGCTCTCAAGGCCTTTTTACAATAAACAAGAGCTTAAAAAACCCTAAACATCCAAAAACCTAACCCTACGAGATGAAGCGCCAAAAGTCATGTGGGCCCTGTTTGGGTAAGTCAGTACATCAACTTCCCGGGGTTGTAGCTTTTGCATACAATCTCCGTTTTAGGCGTATGATAGCCCATTGGAAATATATATCTGAGGACTACAACAGATGCACAAATTTTCAAACATACCGCAAAAAATGTCGTTTAGGGCCTCAAAACGGCTCCAGAAGTTTAGGACCTGAAAATTGCTAAAAATAGTAAATTATCAAAATTGCTAGAAAGCTGTTTTGAGCAAGATGGAAAAGGTGGGTGGCCACCGATATCCACCTGGATCAATCACTGAGCTGAAGAAACTCTTTTGGGTCCCTTTTGAAACCTCTACTGAACAAATCCACAGGTCCAAATGTGAAACTCATCTTGCGCGTACAAGCACCAGACGTGAGCTTCACCTCCACACGACCACGGGCCATGACCGCACGCTTATACAAAAGGTGCGTCACGATTTCGCATGTTGGGACTTTACAAGTGGGCCAACCCTGACTCCCCGACTCCCGAAAATTCGAAAAGAGCTTAATGAATGCTAACTCCTCCCTTAGCCTCTATCCATGTGACCATTCTCTATGACCTGGGGCTCAACTCTCAAGCGCATTGGGATTTTGTGTATCAGGGGTTTGCGATGTAGCTTGTATCCCTTTGCTTGATACTCGATATGTCGATATTCCTTTTTCACAGATCAACAACTTGGATCTTTTCGCGAGTTCTCACAAAATTTCCCTTTGACTCTTCCACTCTATGGGTCAATGAAATGTTGATCGACTACCACCTGTCTTATGACGATAGATGGTCCAGATGATTTCAGGACTTCGCGTTTTGCAATATCCACTTCTCAAACTGAGATTCACTTTATCTTTTCCGAGAGTACGATATTTGTTGACAAATGTCTCCTCATAGATCAATGCCTCACGACTCTTCGGCTCTCCATGCTTCACATGTTTCAAGCCTCAACTTCCGCCTTCCTCCAGATCTTCTGAGCTGCTGACACATACCCTCTTGGTTTCAATGGTCCTGATATACTCCGGCTCTCCAAATATCCATGCTCTAGGAGTTTGAAGTCTCAAACTTGACTCTTTATGCGCACGTGATATTTGATGACTCACACTTGATCGATCGAACGACTGAGATTCCACCTCGGTGTTCTAGGACTATGGACTTCAGGAATACCAAGTTTCAAATCGCTCTTCCTCTTGATATTACAACAACCAATGGATGTGATCCCTCTTGGCGATCCAACGCTTAGTCTTCGCCTCCAGTGGTCTGACGGCTCAGATTTATCACACTGATCGGATGGTCGAGATTCTATTTCGGGGTTTCGAACTTTGAGAATCTCAAGTTTCAACTCTGATATATTCTCTCCTCTATACGCAAAGTGATAAGGTTCACGCACCTCCTTCTGGTTCGACGACTGTCGATCTTATTCCCTATTATCCGATGGTCACGGTCGTTCTTCCTCCTGAACTTATGATATCTCTCCGCCTGGAAGATTTATCAACTTTCAAAGGTTCCAAACCTTCGTTATCCTAACGAACTTGTCTCTGGAATATCGTCAACACTTTGTGAAAAGTGTTATCTATTCTGAGCTTCTATCCTTGAAAGTATTCTACCTCCCATGCACACCTTGCGTTCTCGAGATTTTGAATAACTCAGTTCGAAGGATTTTCTTGAAAAGAAAATGCTTCTCGCCCACCTGACATTCTTCTGCGTTGGTTCTTGGAAGCTTGTTGGATTCTAGACACTCTGCACACCTTGCACTTGATATGATTTTCTCTTATTCTCTCTGAACTCCTCAGAGTCAATCCAAGACTCAGTCGACACACTCCTTGCGTTTGAGATGCACAACTTGCATACGAGTATCAGAAGAGAAACGTTTGAAACCCAACCAACTTCGTCATGAACTCATACAGTTAATCTCTCGAACAATCATACATGAATGAACTAGAATAAAT
The DNA here is from genome assembly GCA_009831015.1 of Picea engelmannii. Classification (NCBI taxonomy): domain Eukaryota; kingdom Viridiplantae; phylum Streptophyta; class Pinopsida; order Pinales; family Pinaceae; genus Picea; species Picea engelmannii. The sequence goes on along the minus strand of ML798742.1, from coordinate 111,679 downwards.
CATACACACAAAATAACATTCATTCAATCACACATGAAATGAACACAGTCCAAGGATTTGGTACAATTTCTGTCTATTCTATTCATTTATGAAAAACAAAATACATAGAGTTTCTTCTACTCTACTCTACTCTATTGATCTCTCTATTATGTCTCTCTCTGTCTATCTATTACAATACAACAATGAAAAAAATATATCCAAGGACTGGCTCCACGAGCTCTCTCATCCTGTTCTGAAATATATCATTTCAAATTCAAAGCTATTACCTACTTTGTCCTATTACAATAACTACTAGAATTGCTTTCTCTGTGATTTTCTCCTTCAACACTTTGAAAAAAAATTCAACTTCTTCTTTCCAACTGAAGGACTTGTGTTTCTTCTTCACAGTGTCCAGCATGGGTGCACATATGCCACTGAAATTCCTGATGAATTTTCTATAAAATCTTTCTAACCCATGAAAACTTCTTACCGCAAATATGTTGCTCAGCAATGACCATTCTCTGATCGCTCTCACTTTTTCTATGTCCATCTTCAACTCGTTTGAAGAGATTACGAAACCCAAATATATAATCTCCTTCTTCATAAAATAACTCTTCTTCATATTTATCAACAATTTATCTTGTTGCAACCTTTCCATCACTAATTTCAAATGTCTTAAGTGTTCTTCCTTTGTCTTGCTGAATATTAGTTTGTCATCCAGATATACTATGACAAATTTGGCTATGAAGTCTTTCAACACTTAATTCATTAACCTCATAAATGTGCTTAGTGCATTTGTCAACCCAAACGGCATGACCAACCATTCAAACAATCCTTCATTTGTCTTAAATGTTGTTTTCCATTCATCTCTCTCTCTCATCCTTATTTGATGATATTCGCTCCTCAAGTCTATCTTGGAAAAATAGCTCGCTCCACTCAAACAGTCCATCAAATCATCCATCCTCAGTAAAGGGAATCTGTATCTAATGGTTATCTTTTTGATGGCTCAAGAATCTGTACACATCCTCCATCCTCCATCTTTGTTTGGACTTAATACAGTCGGTATTGCACATGGGCTTAGGTTTTCCCTGACTAACCCTTTATACAACAACTCCTTGACTTGATTTTTGACCTCCTCATTCTCTCTAGGTGTCAACCTATAAGCTTCTTTGTTTTGAAAACTAGCTCCTGGAATAAGGTCAATATGATGGATTATACTCTTGATGGGTGGCAATGAGTGTGGTAACTCATCCACGACTATATCAACAAATTTTTCTAACATTTATTGGATCTCTATAGGCAAATCTTATACAAAATTTTTTGTAAGGATAAATCTAGGCTTCTTCACTACAACAAACTGCATTTATTTCTCCTTCTTGACTTATTTTAAGAGCTCCTTCCCACTCATGAGAAGTATGCTTGAACTAGCTTCTTTCTTTTGCTCTTTATCTTCTATGGGTAACAACATATGTGTTCTACCATTATTTTCTAGGGTATAGGTATTCCTCCTTCCATCATGAATAAAATTTCGGTCATAATGCAATGACCTCCGCAATAAAATATGATAGACATCCATAGGTATTAAATCACATAATATTTCATCTTTGTAACCTCCTATTTTAAATTCAACTTGGCATTGTTGACTTATGACAACTTGATGTCCTTTCTGCAACCACGATACCTTGCATGGATTTGGATGTGCAATTGTCTTCATTTCTAGCTTCTCCACCATCTCTGTGGATACTATATTGTCAGTGCTCCCACTGTCTATGATCACCTTGCAAACTCTGTCTTTTGACTTGCAAGCAGTTCTGAACAGGCTTTTTCGCTGAACTGGTTCCTATGGTTCCTTTTCTAGTTTAAGAAGAATTTTCATCATCATGAGGTTTCTTCCTCTTTCCGCTTCTTTTTCTTCCATATGCTTCTGTGCTTCGACAATGTGTGCTTCTCCACCTTCTCTCTTTCTGTCGGGATATTTCCAGGATTTATGTCCTTCTTTTCCATAGGTGTAGCATTTAACTACGCCTCCTCTAGCTCTTCCTCTTCCTCTACCTATGGAAAAAGAACTTCTTCCTCCATGTTGTCCTTCTTTAGAATTTCCACCCTTCTCATGGTGACTATGTTGTTTGTTAGCTTCAGGCTTCGACTTCTGGAACTTCTCTCTGATGGTTCCCTTGCCTCTGCTTGAATTTCCTCCTCTACTTTGTTGGATTTTCTTCCTAGAAACTTATTCTTCAGCCTTCGAGGCTACTTGATAGGAATCCTCGACTTTACTAACCGACATCATGATGATATCCTCTTGTATTTCATATCTCATCCCATTGATATATCTGGTTGTCTTCTCATCTTCATTCTCTTTCTATCTAGCTATGATGTTCAGTCGGTAAAATTCCTCAGTGTACTCCTTCACCGATAAACCCCTTTGTTTCAGGTTCTACAATATTCTGTAAAGGTTGATTTAGTAATCCTTCAGGATAAATTTGGCCTTCAACTTGGCTACTATTCTATCCCAGTTTTTAATTTTTTGCTTACCATTTCTCCTACGTTCGGCTTGCAGTTCATCCCACCATAACGCTGCATGACCTTTCATTCTTGTCACTGCATGATTCACCATATTTTCTTCTTCGATATCTTAATAATCAAATTATTTGTCCATAGCACGTACCCAGTCTAACAATTCTTTGACTTCCAAATTGCCTTCGTACATAGGTACCTCTATTCTCGCTCTGTCTCCTATCTTTGAAATAACTTTTATCAAGCGATCTTGTGCACCATCCTCTGCTACATTTTATTCGATCTCTTCTTCTTCTTCACTCTTAGCTTCACTGACATCACTAGCATCTGGTTCTCTTCTCTGTGTTGTCTCCATGGCATCCAATCTCATTCGTAGTCGCCTCATTTCTTCTTCCATTTCTACATTTTCTATGCGCCTTCTGGGTGGCATGATTTCACTGTGTCACCTACAAACATAAATCAAATTTATTTGATACCACAAATGATATCAACTTTCCTCATTTCTCCTTTTGTCTGTTGTCTACAAACAAATTTAAAATCTTCTCTGATACCACCTAATGCAGACCCCCTACCTCGGCAGGGTCCACTGACCTCTCGTTCGCTGGATCATTCTAAATCTCTGAGATGAAGAAACTCTTTCGAGTCCCCGTTGGAACCTCTACTGAACAAATCCACAGGTCCAAATGTGAAACTCATCCCATGCATACAAGCATTGGGTGTGAGCTTCACCTCTACATGACCACGGGTCGTGACCACATGCCTATACAAAAGGTGTGTCACGATTTTGCGTGTCGAGACTTTACGAGTGGGCCAACCCTGACTCCCCGACTCCCGAAACTATGAAAAAATATTAATGAATGCTAGATCCTCCCTTAGCCTTCGATCATGTGACCATTCATCATGACCCGAGGCTCAACTCTCAAGCGCGTCAGGATTTCACGTATCGGGGGTTTGCAATGTAGCTTGTCTCCCTTCGCTCGATACCCAAGATGTCGATATTCCTTTGTCATAGATCAACAACTTGGATCTTTTCACGAGTTTGCGTTTCACGAGTTCTCACAAAATTTCCCTTTGACTCTTCTTCTCTGCGGGTCAGCAAAATGTTGATCGACTGTCACCTATATTCTGATGATATATGGTCCAGATGATTTCAGGACTTCACATTTCATGATATCCACTTCTCAAACTGAGATTCACTTCATCTTTTCCCAGAGTACGATATCTGTTGACAAATGTATCCTCACGGATCAACGCCTCATGGCTCTTCAGTTCTCCATGCTTCACATGTTTCAAGCCTCAACTTCTGCCTTCCTCCATATCTTTCAATTTGCTGACACGTACCCTCTTGGTTTCAATGATCCTGATACACTCCAAATCTCCAGCTCTCCGTGCTTTCGGATTTTCAAGTCTCAAACTTGACTCTTTATTCACTCGTGATATCTGACGACTCACTCTTTATTAATCGAAGGAATGAGATTCCACCTCGACATTCCAGGACTGCGAACTTCGGGAATATCAAGTTTCAAACCTCTTTCCCTCCTGAGCTTACATCAACCAAGGACTGTGATCCAATGCTTGGTCTTCGCCTCCAGTGGTCTGATAGCTCAGATATATCACACTGATTGGATGGTCAAGATTCTATTTCGAGGTTCCAGACTTTAGGAATATCAAGTTTCAACTCCGATAGCTTCTTTCCTCTGTATGTGAAGTGATAAGGTTCATGCACCTCCTTCTGATCCGATGAATTTTGATATTTTTCCCTATGATCCGATGGTCATGGTCGTTCTTCCTCTTGAACTTCTAACATCTCTCTACCTGGAAGATTTATCCACTTTCAAAGGTTCCAAACCTTCGTTCTCCCGATGAATATGTCTTTGGAATATCGTCAGCACTTCATGAAAAGTGTTATCTCTTCTGAGCTTCTATCCTTGAAAGGATTCAACCTCCCATGCACACCTTGCGTTCTTGGGATTTCGAATAACTCAGTTCGAAGGATTTTCTTGAGAAGAAAATGCTTCTCTCCCACCTAGCATTCTTCTACATTGGTTCTTTGAATCTTGTTGGCTTCTAGACGTTGTGAACACCTTGCACCTTATCTGAGTTTCCCTGATTCTCTCTCAACTCCTATGAGTCAATTCGAGACTCAGTCGATGCACTCCTTGCGTTCAAGATGCACACCTTGCATATGAGTATCAGTCGAGAAACGTTTGAAACCCAACCAACTTTGTCACAAACTCATACAGTATTTGGGGCAATTTCTGTCTGTTCTATTCATTCATGAAAAACAAAATACATAGGGTTTATGCTACTCTACTCTGCTCTACTGATCTCTCTATTCTGTCTATCTTTGTCTATATGTTACAATACAACAATGAAAAAAATCTATCCAAGGACTGGCTCCATGAGCTCTCTCGTCCTGTTCTGAAATCCATCATTTCAAATTCAAAGCTATTACATACTTTTTCCTATTACAATAACTACCAATTATTTCCAGATAGAGTCAACACTCCATATCTGCAATTTCTTACAGTCCTTCAAGACTTTACAAACAAGTTACATTTTTAAAATGTTGTTATAAAAATATCTCAACAACCGATTAATTCTGAGTTAAATGCTTGATTTGAAATTCTTCCATTACTGAGATGTCATTCATCTGCCTCCACACATGCATTGTTGACTTTGAAGGCGATGCTCCTACATCATACTCCTTTGGTTAAATTTTTTCATGGACTCCTGTCCATGAGCTCTTGCATTGTTCTTCCATGCTTCAAAATATCAGGTCCTGTTACCCAACTTGCATCTTCCATTGGATGATCTTTCCACTTCACTAAGTATTCATGATATGTCTTCCTCTTGGTTTTCTTTTTATCCCTCTGTTCAATGATTTTCTCCATCTGATTTTTTTCTGCTATGGGTAATTGTTCTTCCCAATGAATTTCTTTCTGATCATATGATTCTCCTATTTCATCTCTCCTGTAAGGATACAGGTCTGCAACATTGAATATTGGCGATATCCCAACATTGTTTGGCAACTCAATCTCATAAGCATTGGCTACGAATTTTCTGAGAATCTTGCATGGTCCTATCTTCTTCATCTTCAATTTGTTATACGTTCCCCTTGGAAACCTCTCTTTTATCAAATGAGCTAAAACTTCATCTCCAACTTTGAATTGAAATTCTCTTCTCTTTTTATCAACTCTACTCTTGTATTTCTAGTTTCTGTCCTGTAGTTGTTCTCTGACCCTGTCATGGAGTTTCTGCATTTCTGTTGCAAAATCCTCTGCTCCAGCACTTCTGAACTCATCTTGACTCAAATATATCAACTTTGTAATCCCTCTTAGTTGTATACCATACACAATTTCAAATTGACTTTTTCTTGTTCTCCTGTTCACTGAATTGTTGAATGAAAATTCTGCCTGTGCCAGAATTTGATCCCATTATCAACCTTGCTCGGTGACTAAAATTTTCAATACGTTTCCCAGACTTATTTTTACTACTTCAGTTTGTCCATCTGTCTAAGGGTGATATGATGAACTAAAGGACAAGTTCATCCCCAACCTCTTCCATAGATTCCTCCAAAAGTGTCCTACAAATTTGGTGTCCCTGTCTGAAACTATGCTCCTCGAAAATCCATGTAGTCTTACTACTTCTCTGAAAAAAAAATTGGCAATGTGTGTGGCATCATTTTTCTTCTGGAATGGTATGAAATGTGCCATTTTTGAGAATCTGTCTACCACAACAAATATGGAATCGCTCCCTTTTTTAGTTCTAGGCAATCCCAAAACAAAATCCATACTGATTGCATCCCATGACCTCTCTGGAATTGGTAATGGATGATACAAACAAGTGTTATGTTGTCTTCCTTTTGCATACTGACAAATTCTGCATTTTTTCACAAACTTCTTCACCTCTGCTCTCATGCTCAGCCAATAATACGAATTATCCAGCTGTGCAAATGTCTTATCGTGACCAAAGTGTCCAAATAAACCTCGAATGTGTTTCTCTTTTAGTAGGTTGTCTCTCATTGAGAACTTCGAAATGCATAATTGGATCCCCTTGAATAGCAATCCATCTTGGATCAAATATTCAGTCCATGGGCTTCTGTCTCCCAATAAAGGATTCTTGCATGCCTCATAAACTTCTTTGAAATCTGCATCTTCTTTATACATCTCCTTGATGTGTTCAAACCCCAAGGTCTGCACTTGGAATTCATGTACAATCAAAATTCTTCTGTTCAAAGCATCTGCGACTTTGTTAGCAGTTCCAACAATTTTTTTGATAACAAGAGTAAAATTCTGCATAAATTCTACCCATTTTGCATGTTTCTGCTTCAACTTTTCTTGCCTAGTAATAAATTGCAAAGCATGATTATCACTGTACAACAAAAATTATTTAGGAATTAGATAATGCCTCCATTTTTTCAAAGCTTGAATCACTGCATAAAATTCCTTGTCATATGTGGAATACTTTTGCTTGGCGTCATTCAGTTTCTCACTGAAATAAGCAACTAGATTATTGTGCTTACTCAACACTTCTCTAATAGCTAATCCACTTGCGTCACATCTCACCTGAAATGTTTTTCCAAAATCTGGTAAGACCAAAATTGGTTTCTCTGTGATTTTCTCCTTCAACACATTGAAACTTTTTTCATCTTCTTCTGTCCAACTGAAGGAACTATGTTTCTTCTTCACAGTGTCCAACATGGGTGCACATATGCCACTGAAATTCCTGATGAATTTTCTATAAAATATTGCTAACTCATGAAAACTTCTTACCAAAAATATGTTGCTCGACGACGACCATTCTTTGATCGCTCTCACTTTTTATGGATCCATATTCAACCCGTTTGAAGAGATTACAAAACCCAAATATATAAGCTCCTTCTTCAAAAAGAACTATTCTTCAGATTTATCAACAATTTCTCTTGCTGCAACCTTTCCATCACTAATGCTAAATGTCTTAAGTGTTCTTCCTTTGTCTTTTTGAAGATTAGTATGTCATCCAGATATACTATGACAAATTTTCCTATGACGTCTTTCAACACTTCATTCATTAACCTCATAAATGTGCTTGGTGCATTTGTCAACCCAAATGGCATGACAAGCCATTCAAACAATCCTTCATTTGTCTTAAATGTTGTTTTACATTCATCTCCCTCTCTCATCCTTATCTGATGATATCCACTCTTCAAGTCTATCTTGGAAAAATAGCTCGCTCCACTCAAACAAACCATCAAATCATCCATCCTCGGTAAAGGGAATCTGTATATAATGGTTATCTTGTTGATGGCTTGGGAATTTGTACACATCCTCCATCCTCCATCCTCCATATTTCTTTGGACTTAATACAGTCGATACTACACATGGGCTTAGGCTTTCCCTGACTAACCCTTTATCCAACAACTCCTGGACTTGATTTTTGACCTCCTCACTCTCTCTAGGTGTCAACCTATAATCTTCTTTGTTTGGAAAACTAGCTCCTGGAATAAGGTCAATATGATGGCTTATACTCCTGATGGGTGGCAATGAGTGTGGTAACTCATCCACGACTATATCAACAAAGTTTTCTAACAGTTCTTGGATCTCTATGGAAAATATTCTACATAAGTATTTGTAAGGATAAATCTAGGCTTCCTCACTATAGCAAACTACATTTCTTTCTCCTTCTTGACTTCTTTTAAGAGCTCCTTCCCCCTCATGAGAAGTATGCTTGAACTAGCTTCTTTATTTTTCTCTTTATCTTCTATGGGTAGCAAAATATGTGTTCTACCATTCTTTTCTAGGGTATAGGTATTATTCCTTCCATCATGAATAACCTTTCGGTCATACTTCTACAGCCTCCCCAATAAAATATGAAAGACATCCATAGGTATTACATCACATAATATTTCATCTTTGTAACCTCCTATTTTAAATTCAACTTCGCATTGTTGACTTACCACCACTTGATGTTCTTTTTGCAACCACGATACCTTGTATGGATTTGGATGTGCAATTGTCTTCAATTCCATATTCTCCACCATCTCCGTGGATACTATATTGTTAGTGCTCCCACTATCTATGATCACCTTGCAAATTCTATCTTTCGACTTGCAAGAGGTTCTGAATAAGCTTGTTCCCTGAACTAGTTCCTCTGGTTCATTTTATGGTTTAAGAAGAATTTTCCTCATCATGAGGCTTCTTCCTCCTTCTGCTACTTCTGCTTCCACATGCTTCTGTGATTTGGAAATGTGTGCTTCTCCGGCTTCTTGTTTTCTATCGGGACAGTCCCAAGATTTATGTCCTTGTTTTCTACAGGTGTAGCATTTAACTACACCTCCTCTGGCTCTTCCTCTTCCTCTACCTCTGGAAAAATAACTTCTTCCTCCATGATGTCCTTTTTTAGAAATTTCACCCTTTGCATGGCGACTATGATGTTTGTCAGCTTAAGGCTTTGACTTATTTAACTTCTCTTTGTTGGTTCCCTTGCCTCTGCTTGAATTTCCTACTCTACTTTGTTGGCTTTACTTCCTAGCCAATTATTCTTCAGGCTTCAAGGCTGCTTGATAGGCATCCTCAAATTTACTAACTGACATCATGATGATCTCCTCTTGTATTTTGTATCTCAGCCCATTGATATATCTGGTTTTCTTCTCATCTTCATTCTTTTTCTATCCAGCCCTGATGTTCAGTCAGTAAAATTCCTTAGTGTACTCCTTCACTGATAAACCCCTCTATTTCAGGTTCTACAATCTTCTATAAAGATTGATTTGGTAATCCTTCGGGATAAATTTTGCCTTCAACTTGGCTACCATACAATCCCAGTTTTTAATTTTCTTCTTAGTATTTCTCCTACGTTCGGCTTGCAGTTCATCCTACCATAATGCTGCATGACGTTTCAGTCTTGTCACTGGATGCTTCACCATCTTTTCTTCTTCGATATCTTCGTAATCGATGTATTTGTCCATATCACGTACCCAATCTAACAGTTCTTCAACTTCCAAATTGCCTTTGTACATAGGTACCTCTATTCTCGCTCTGGCTCCTATCATTGAAAAAAAATTTTATTAAGCGATCTTGTGCATCATCCTTTGCTACATTTGCTTTGATATCTTCTTCTTATTCACTCTCATCTTCAATGACATCACCAACATCTGGTTATCTTCTCTGTTTTTTCTCCATGGCGTCCAATCTCATTTGGAGTCACTTCATTTCTTCTTCCATTTTTGCATTCTCTCTGTGCCTTCTGGGTGGCATGATTTCACTGTGTCATCTACAAACATAAATTAAATTTATTTGATACCACAAATGATATCAACTTTCCTCTTTTATCCTTTTGTCTGCTATCTGCAAAGAAATTTAAAATCTACTCTGATACCACCTGATGCAGACCCTCTACCTCGGCAGGGTTCACTGACCTCCCGGTTGCTGGATTGTTCTAAATCTCTGAGTTGAAGCAACTCTTTTGGGTCCCTACTAGAACCTATACTAAACAAATCCACAGGTCCAAATGAGAAAATTATCCCGTGCATACAAGAACCAGACGTGAGCTTCACCTCCACATGACCATGGGTTGTGACCACACGCCTATACAAAATTTGCGTTGTGATTTCGCATGTCGATACTTTACGAGTGGCCCAACCCTAACTCCCTAACTCCTGAAACTATGAAAAGAGCTTAAATAATGATAGCTCCTCCCTTAGCCTCTATCTATGTGACCATTCACCATGACCCAGGGCTCAACTCTCAAGTGCGTTGGGATTTCGTGTATCGGGGGTTTGCGATGTAGCTTGTCTCCCTTCACTCGATACCCAAGATGTGGATATTCCTTTTTCATAGATCAATGGCTTGGATATTTTCACAAGTTTGTGTTTTGCGAGTTCTCACAAAATTTCCCTTTGACTCTTCCTCTTTGCGGGTTAGCAAAATGTTGATGGGTTGTCACCTGTCTTCTGACGATAGACAGTCTAGATGATTTCAGGACTTCACGTTTCATGATATCCACTTCTCAATTTGAGATTCACTTTATCTTTTCCTGGAGAATGATATCTGTTGACAAATGTCTCCTCACAGATCAATGCCTCACAGCTCTTCATCTCTCCGCGCTTCGCATGTTTAAAGCCTCAACTTCCGCCTTCCTCCAGATCTTTCGAGTTGCTGACACGTACCCTCTTGGTTTCAACTGTCCTGATATACTCTGGCTCTCCAGCTCTCCGTGATCCAAGAGTTTCAAGTCTCAAACTTGACTCTTTATGCGCTCGTGATATCTGATGACTCACACTTGATCGATCGAACAACTGAGATTCCACCTTGGCATTCTGAGACTTCATACTTTGGGAATATCAAGTTTCAAATCACTCTCCCTCCTGAGCTTACAACAACCAATGACTGTGATCCCTCTTGGTGATCCAATTCTTATTCTTCACCTCTAGTGGCTTGATGGCTCAGATCTATCGCACTGATCAGATGGTCAAGATTCTATTCCGGGGTTCTAGACTTCAAGAATCTCAAGTTTCAACTCTGATAGCTTCTCTCCTGTGTACGCGAAGTGATAAGGTTCACGCACCTCCTTCTGATCCGACAACTATCGATCTTCTTCCCTATGATTCGACGGTCATGGTCATTCTTCCTCCTGAACTTTTGATATCTCTCCTCCTGGAAGATTTATCCACTTTCAAAGGTTCCAAACCTTCGTTCTCCCGATGAATCTATCTCTTGAATATCTTCAACACTACGTGAAAAGTGTTATCTCTTCTGAGATTCTATCCTTGAAAGTATTTGACCTCCCACGCTCACCTTGCGTTCTTGGGATTTCAAATAACTCAGTTCAAATGATTTTCTTGAAAATAAAATGCTTCTCGTCCACTTGGCGTTCTTATGCATTGGGTCTTTGAAGCTTGTTGGCTTCTAGATGTTGTGCACACCTTGCACCTGATATGAGTTTCTTTGATTCTCTCTGAACTTCTCTGAGTTAATACAAGACTCATTCAACGCACTCCTTGCATTCGAGATGCACACCTTGCATACGAGTATCAGAAGAGAAACATTTGAAACCCAACCAGCTTCATCATGAACTCATACAATTAATATCTCGAACAATCATACATGAACTAACTGGAATAAATCATACACACAAAATAACATTCATTCAATCGCACATGAAATGAATGCATTCCAAGGATTTGGGACAATTTATGTATGTTCTATTCATTCATGAAAAACAAAATACACAGGGGTTTTGCAACTCTACGATGCTCTACTGATCTCTCTATTATGTCTATCTCTGTCTATATGTTACAATACAACCATGAAAAAAATCTATCCAAGGGATGGCTCCATGAGCTCTCTCGTCATGTTCTGAAATCTATCACTTCAAATTCAAATCTATTACCTACTATGTCCTATTACAATAACTACCAATTATTGCCAGATAGAGTCGACACTCCATATCTGTAGTTTCTTAAAGTCCTTCAAGAATTTACAAATAAGTTACATTTTTAAAATGTTGTTATAAAAATATCTCAACAACCGATTTAATTCTGAGTTAAATGCTTGATTTGAAATTCTTCCATTGTTGAGATGTCATTCATCTGCCTCCATGCGTGCATTGTTGACTTTGAAGGCGATTCTCCTGCATAAATAGGGGACACCAACAAAACATTTGGAGAGATGTAGAACACTATGGAGGATGACACCACCAGAGGAATGGCCTCATCACTTCATTCATACCTTAGAAGGAATTCCAGAAAACTGGTATGTAGACCAAGAATTGCGCAGAGGCACTACAGAATGGAAAACATTACAACATAATTTTATAGTAACCTTCTGATTCGAAAATGAGAACCCCAACATGGATTCAACACTCAAACTGATAAGAGGGGTGATATTTGTTGATGAACCAGAAGTTGAACTTATGATAGAGTATCAATAGAAGAAAAGACAGACAGTCAAAGAACTGTTATCATGTTATCATGTCGAAGAAGAAGCACCAGAGGAAGATGACCCACACAACATTCATATTACAAAAGTTGAAGGTGAAAGAGAGGTGGAAGGTCCATGTTTGGAATCAGAATTATTTGCTGCACCTATCAAGGTAAAGAAAGTCAACATTGGGACAACTAAGAATCCCAAAATGGCCAACATTGAGACTACTAGGATGAAAAAACAGTAGAAAGGATAACAAATTTATTGCATGAGTACAATGACCTATTGTTATAGAAATATTTGCATCACCCCATGCAAAGTTTCTCAGAAGGCCTTTTCCAATTACCTATGCAGACTTGAAGTCCCTTTTTGCAGTTCCCAGAGATAAAAACCATATTTTTTCCACATATACATGCCCTAACAGCTATACAACATGCGTATACACAGGTTGCACCATTACATCCCGCGTAGATCGGGTTTTGTGCTCAAAATTTAAAAATGGTGTCGGGTTTCCATGTCACGTCATGAGATCCATTATCCTTAACCTTCCATATACTAGAAACATTCTGACTCGACCCTTCAGTTCCATTTGAAGGATATAAATGGGCCATATCCAATAATAAATGATTTTAGGGGATAAATTTCGCAAATGGGCTAATTTTCCATGGTTTTTCCCAAAAAAAGATTCGCCAATTTCAATTTTTTCTAAAAAACATTCACCCAAATTCCATAGAATAATTTTTTTTTACCTTAAAAATCGCCAAAATTTTATAGAAACTATATCAAATCCTTAGAAATTTGAATACTTTTACAAATCTATCGCCAAACATTTTACATTTTTCATATTAAGGACTAGTAATATTAGCTCATGTTTCTACATATTAATATAGTTTTCCATCCTTAAAATCATCCCTGTATCCAAGCCATGGAAAAGAGGAGAAGAATTCAACTTTGAGAGCAAAGTTACTCTAGATAAATTATTCACTTCAAATTGAGTCTGCATCCCTTTGTCCTTTTAAGTTTGAACACATTGTTCAGCCCCCAAGCTCTTCCCTTTTTGATGGAGAACCTCATTGTCTCTCTTATATGAGCTTGCCTTTGGTGGAGGATTGAAGTGGTGGAGGCCCAACTGGAAGGGACTTAGTTTCTCAGTTTTGAACGTGCTGACACAGAATTGTTTCATTCATACACTTATGTTGATTACATTTTAATAGAAATGCTCTTTTCTCGTCCAATTAATGTCTTGCAAATATTTGAATTGTTATTCCATGGGAATATCTGTTATGAATATTGATGGATTATTGTATTATATGTACTAAATTTATATATTATCACCATATGCTTGCGTATCTTGGTTGTTGAGGATAAGTTGTAGGTGTATTGCTTTGAGTCAAGTGCTCAATGGTGGACTTCATTGAATGTTTGGACAAGGTAGGATCTTTATCTTGTCTTGTTAGCATATTTGTTTGTATAGAATACTTGATATTAGAGTTGATTTCTGTAGTCATTTCCTTCTGTTGTGGTTTACCCCATGTGTAACATCCCCCGGGCACCCTCGTCGGGGACAATGCCATTAATCCAAAAATAGACTTCTCTAATACGAATTTGTAGCATCCCCTGACCACCCACAGGCCGACCCACGCTAACTTAGACACACACGGTCTCAAGTTCTGTTATAGATAATTAAAATTTTTGATTCCTAGACATAGACCTACCGGGATATGGAAGTTAGATCTCTTTGTGGAAATAATCACATATGAACTTAATATAAATAAATAGAGATAACATGAAAGCATGCATGTATTGAAACACATGATATTATTATAAGAATCATAGACATGCACTAAAATACACCATTTAACCATTAAGCATAAAAATGATACTTATCTATTAATTGTAGTGCACCATCTACATGAAGACCTTCCACGAGCCTCCTAGCCTTAGGCCACATTGCTCATCACTCTCAGCAGTGGGTCACCCCCGAGATGGGAAAAAAACTCCACTGGGAAAGGGATTCCTAGGCTAGGAAAGTAAAATAGGAAGTTGCACCAGTCTACGAGAAGGATTCCCTCCAAGGAGCCTCTTATGCCCACCTCTCACAGACTCTCATTCTCCACATGCCTGTCCCACCCCAGGAGTATACACCTTCACTGTCACATAGTCCATCAAATTCTCCACCTCCCTTCCATGGCTTCAACAACAGGATGGGTAGGAATTATCAGAGCTCTGTAGTTGCTACTGGACTCCCTCCAGGAGAACTCACTTCCCTAGAAACTCTCCCACCTTAAGAGAGTTGCTAGGGAATTGAGTTCTTCCAGAGGGAGTCCAGTAACATCTTCTGAGATTTGAGAATTCCTATCCGGCCTGTTGCTGAAGCCCTGGAAGGGAGGCAGAGCAGTCGATGGACTATGTGACAATGAAGGTGTATACTTATGGGGTGGGACATGCATGTGGGGAATGCGAGTCTATGAGCGGTGGGTGTAAGAGGATCCTTGGAGGAAATCCTTTCTGTAGACTGGTGCAACTTCATGTTTTCCTTTCCTAGCCTAGGAATCCCTTTCCCGGTGGATTTTAGTCCCAAATCTAGGGTGACCCACTACTGAGAGTGATGAGCAGCGTGGTCTAAGGCTGGGAGGTTCGTGGAAGGTCTGCATGCATTTGGTGCACTAAAATTAAGAGATAAGTATGATTTATGTGATTAATGGTTAAATGATGTATTTTAGTGCATGTCTGTGATTCTTATACTAATATCATGTGTTTCATTGCATGTATTCTTTCATGTTATCTTTGTTTGTTTATGTTAAGTTCATATGTGATTATTTCCGCAAAGACTCTGTCTGGGCATGGACAGTTTTAATTATCTATAACAGAACTTGAGAAACAGAGTAGTTGGTTTTGGATTAGTGGTGTAGTCCATGACGAGAGTGGTCGGGGGACATTACAATCTAGTATCAGAGCCCATGGTTTCCGCATTGAACCTAGATGGGCCATGAATGTGGAATTTAGAGTTAAAATTCCACGAGAATTGATGTATAGAGTGCCAGGAGGGCACTAGGGAACACCTTGGATGTGTTCATAAGCTCAGGAGGTATAGTCATTCTATAAACCACGACAGACATGGTATTGGGCCACATAGTTAAAATGGGCCATTGGATCTGTTCGGAAGGATACAAATCCCCCACCATCGTCAGATCGGGAGAAGGTACACGAAGGTTAAGCTCTGAATTCCTTCGAACTTTTCCCTCCAGTCATTTTCAAAATTTAAGCTGACAAAATATCGAAGTTCATAACTAATGTGGACCTTCCATTTTATGGGGACACATGTCCTAAGATTAAGCCATGTTCGGGAGTTCGACGTTCGAGGAAATTTGTTGGAGGTTGCACGACGGAGAAATTGTTGAAGTCTCAAATTGTCGAAGTGACATGCCTTGGTGATGTCACCTAGGGTGACGTGGACACACAATATGCATGCCACGTGTTAGTGTGTTTTGTTATTTTGAAGGGATGATTTGGCAGTTAGAACTTGACACGTGCCACCCCTCAGATTAGGCCACGTGTCAATTTCTTGGAATCTTCCATGTAGCACCCTGGTGTGCAGTACTAAGTAGACCCCAATGGTTCTCCACTTTGGCATTCAAGGAAAAGTGTTGAAAGAACTCTCAGACCTCCGAAGTCCCAGAGTCCCAAAGTTTCGAAGTGACATGGCAGTGATGTCACCTAGGGGTGACGTGGACACACATTATGCATTCCACATGTTAGTGTGTTTTGAGCTTTTGAAAGGATGATTTGGTAGGTAGATCTTGACACATGTCACCCCTCATATTGGGACACGTGTCCTCTTCTAGTGTTCTGCCATATGGCACCAAATCCTACAGTTCGGAGACTTGGAACTCAGGAGGAACATGGTTAAGAATTGTTAAGTATGAAGAGTCTTGAAGATCCGAAGAGAGAAGTAAATCCTCGTCATCCATCTAGAGGGGACACGCAGAAATAGATCCATCATAGATATAAATGAGGAATAAGAACCGTTGATCTGTACGTCCTTCGAGTATTTGGAGAATTGATGTTCGGGGAAAATGTATAGTAACGGGGGAAGATCCTTTGAAGCCTCGGAGTCCCAAAGAAAAGGATTACCACCTAGTTGTTAGTGTTGGGTCACAACCCTTGGTCATATGAGTTTGGGGGCCGAAGGAAAGGGGCTAGCACCCAAAATGTTTGTTTAAGAACATAAAAAAGGCTTAGTGAAGGAGCTCGTGAGGTTCCTGATTGAACAAAACTAAATAAAAAGAAGTAAGTAAAAGTTTGTAAAGCTAAAGAGAGGATCTAACATGGATCCAAGAGCCAATTCGACTCTGATAATTAAGAATAGTTGAACATACATCACCTTCCAGGAAGCGCCATTGCTCAAATAGTCATAACTTCCTGCTCAAAAATCAGAATTGAGCAAGGGAGCAGTCATTGGAAAGGTCTAGAACAATAGAGGACAAATGTTCACCTATAAATTGTCTATGGACAGTAAAATTTCTCATAAAATAAATAGAAGGAATTATGATCATTATAAACTAGAATTGTACATGTTTGCATGGTTTTGTTCAGACAGTTGGTCTGACGAAAGTTTTGTTGGCTACAAACTTTTGCAGAGTTTTCAGTTGCCAAAATAGAACATAATATTCCTGGAGTGTAGAGAGATGGAGGATACACAATAGTCTTACAGTCAGGAAGATGAGGTTAGATGAATGAATGTCCATCTAGGAATTGAAGGAACTAATTCCAATGGACATGGTGAAGGAAAGGATGAAGACATCAATCTGGTGGAGACCATAAGAAAATTGTAGGCAGATGTACAGATCCACAAAGATGGTAATAAAAGGATTATAAAGACCAAAGAGTAGTAGGAGAAAATCTTGGACAAAACTGAGAATAAGTTAGACAAGGAGAGTGACTCCAACAAATATGGAATCCACAAGACCCCTAAGGAAAAATAAAGATCTAGGAGTGGTAGAATACATCACCAACACTCCCAAAGGAATTCCAACATGAGAGCACACATAAGCTCAATTCCATCTCCTGTTAGGAAGCATAGGAGGTATGAGGTAGATGAATTAAAAGGAGAAATGAACAAGATCAAACCTCCTACTTTTGATGGAGATCACAAGAAGGATGAAGATGCTGGGACATAGATGCTAGGCATGAGGAATTACATCCAATTTCATAACTATTCTTCTCATGCAGAAGGAATAATTGATATTTATCATCTGAAGGGAAAGGAATCCATGTGGTGGGATCAACTTGTGCAAGTGAAACACATCAGAGAGAAGAATGTTACATGGAAGGAATTCAAGAAGCATTTTGAGAAGAAATAATTAACCAAGTGGTATTATGATAAAAAAATGAAAGAGTTCTTTGAACTCAAACTGGGTAGCATGAACATTGATGAGTATGACAAGAGATTCCTGGAACTGCTGAAGTATATCTCCTTCATCAAAGATGAGACAGTTAGGATCCAGAGATATCTGAGTGGACTACCATCCTTCATCAGTGACAAGATTCAGTATGATGATCCCAAAACTTTGGAAGAAACCATAAGAAGAGATAAGTGCTTTTATGATAAAAAAAAATGAAATCCTACTTTCCAATGAGCCTGGGAAGACAAGAAGAATTTTAAGAGGGAATAGAGGTAGAAGGAAAACAAGACACCATTTTTTAGAAACAATCCTCAAGGACAACCATCTTTTAGAGAGAATAGAATGGATGAGGTAGGTGAGAAAAGGCCAAGGAAACCACCGATGCAATGTTGGGTTTGTAAATGAGATCTTAAGTATATGGATTGTCCTCACAAAGATGACAAAGTGAGAGCTATCCACAATGTCCAGCAAGAAGAAATAATGGATGACATGGGCATAAGTGTGTCAAGGATCTATGCAAAACTGGACAAGAAGCAAGCAGAGTTTCAATCACACATGATTGAAGTAGAAGGTATGATCAATAACATTACTACACCTCTGGAAAATCTACTAAAGAAGGAAGAAGTGTTCTAGTGGACCCCAGAGTGTGATAAATATTTCAATATCCTGAAGGAAAAGCTCAGAACAACACCTTTTTTGATATTTCCAAACTGGGAAAATGAATTTCATGTGCACATAGACACATCAAGTATTTCCTTGGGATCCATCTTGGCGCAACTAGGAGATGGAGCCATGTATCATCCTATATATTTTTATAGCAGGAATTTGTCGTACGCTGAGAACAACTATACAACCACAGAAAGGGAAGGTTTAGCTATGATTTACGCTCTGCAGAAGTTTAGACATTATTCATTAGGATCTCATTTTAAGTTCTTTACTGATCATTCTACATTAAATTTTCTAGTTAACAAGCAGGTTCTGGAAGGAAGATTTTTTCGATGGTTGTTACTGTTTCAAGAATTTTCATTCGAGGTGATCATTAAACCTGGACGATGCAATGTGGGGACTAATCACTTGTCTATATTAGAGTCAGGATAAAGTGGCAAAGCAGTTGATGATCATCTCCCAGATGGAGACCTGTTCCAGGTTGAGGCCATACCAGAATACCTGGAAGACATAATAGTCTTCTTAAGTACAAGGGGCCCTCCCAGAAACATACTCTACAACTCAGAAACATCATATGGTGGTTAGAGAAGAAGACTATCAATTGATTGCAAGGAAATTGTATAAGTTTGGACTAGATAGTATCCTTCAGAGATGTGTCTTATATCATGAAAGACAATACATACTCTAGGAGTGTCACAATGGAGTTGCAGGAGGTCATGTTGGAGGAAAGACCACTACGCATAAATTCCTCCAATATGGAATATGGTGGGCCATGCTCTTCAAGGATGCAAAGGCACATGCTAGATCTTACGACGTTTGTCAAAGAGTGGGAAAGCCATCACGACGAGACAAATTTCCTCTTCAGCCAGTTCGATCTCTACAAGCATTTGAGAAATGGGTGGTTGACTTCATTGGTTTGATCAACCCCACAACTAAGCATTCAAAGGATAGGTATATTATTACTCCAACTAATTACCTTACCCGTTAGGTTGAGACAACAACTATCCAGTATTGTTTGACCGATACTACTGCTAAGTTCATTTTTGAAAATATTATCACTCGGTTTGGATGTCCTAGGATTCTGACCAGTGATCAGGGTGGTCATTTTATTAGTAGTACAATAGAAAAGCTTACAACATAGTTCTTGATCCAACACCATAAGAGTAGCCCCTACCATCTGCAAGCCAATGGAATAGTGGAAGCGTTTAACAAGATTCTAGAGAGAGGATTAATGAAGGTTTGTTGCGCAAAAATGGAGGATTGGGATGACAAAGTACCAACAGTTTTATGGGCTTACAGTACAACCACAAATAAACTCCACAAGTACACTCCATTTCAGCTAGTTTATGGGAAAGAGGATCTGGTACCTGCATAATTCATTACTCTGAGTTTATATATTGCACAGGTTACATACATGTCGGAGGATGAATCAGTTGCACAAAGGCTCATGAAGTTGCAAGAAATTGAAGAGACCGGGTTTTTAACAAACTTCCATCAGTCAGTTGAGAAAGCAAGGCAGAAATATTGGCATGGCAGACACATTAATACCAAAGAATTTGTGCAAGGAGACAAGGTCATACTTTATGACATTAGATACTAGAAACATCTAGGCAAGTTGCACATGCATTGGTTGTGATCATTTACAGTTGCGAAGATCCAACCTTCTGGAACAGTCAGACTCACGCAACTGGATGGTATGCTACGGCCAGGATGGGTGAATGRCGCTCACTCAAAACCCTATATGTCTCAGAACAGAGCTAAAGGACTATTGATCTAGTCCAAAGGAGCATGTATAGTATTTATATTTGAGTGTTTTTTCAATTTTKGTGAATTCAGTTAATAAAGTCAAAGAGTGCATTGTTTCGCCGCGGCATGTAGTTCATTTTTATGTTTAAGTGTTGTTTTGATGMTGAACTGCTTACTCAACAACTTAGGATTAGARGAGTCATGAAYCCATTAATGAAAATCATTAATATGACGGGGAACCCTTTGTATTCAAAYGAAGAGMGAATCCAGACACAATCCGAGTACATGTGCCACACAAACCTAGCCCARACATAGCCTTTATTACCACTATAGTAACCCGTCTGAATTTTGTTAAACCATAAAGCTACGATACACGAAGATGCCACCAGTATTTGTGCCAAGATTCTCATCCATTAAATGGTAATGTTTGGAATCGGCCACGTCCYTGACCAACTTGGCTAGTAAATGCTGAGATCACCCAATAGATTTACCCCGTTAACTAGTCCYGTCGGAAAAMTCATATCCAAGTCGCGTCTATAGGGTTAATGATGAATAACAGTTATTGTAGAACTTTCCAGCTAAGCCCGAGTATAAGGCTTTGAGAAATCATTGTAGGACACATTTTTTCCCAACGAGAACTTAAAGATTTGCAAATTCTGAATTGCGAGCAAGCTTGTGAATTCCCTCGACCCTCTTTCATGATACCCAATCCCAGTTTAGTCATTGAATTTGTTGACAGTTCAGACTCACCATGCCGAGATATATAGGGAGTAGAAGTGTTGTTTCAAGGGATGCAGTACCAGATGAGCCCTGTGATCCCCGGGTCGAGATCATGGGCGATCTCAAAGGGAAGGTCGAGCAAGTCAATCTCCTCAACCTTGATCTGATAGACCAGGTTATGTTCCCACAAATGAACATCGATGTCTTCTGGAGTGTTTCTCCAGATGAGTTGGGAGGCATGCAGTTCATGCCAAAGCTAGTGTTCATTAATCTGTTCAACTCTACAATTATGAACCTCATGGATTCACTAGTTTTCGACACCACTGGGGAAGTTTCAAGGTGTACCAAGTTTCTCATCAATAGGGTACATGACAGAAGCTTGTGGTTGGATAGGAGATATCCAATTCACACAGAGGACATCCACCAGCTTACTAGACAGTCCATCGAGGGCGAGGATATTGTGTCCAAAGGTTTCCAAGGTCCCAACAAGCATGGAAAGAAGAAGGGGTAGCCCGGTTTATATGAGAGGTTTTATACATAGAGGGGGGGGGTTGCACAGCCAAGATCGACCCCATACTACCCAAGATGGTCAAGACTAGTTTCTATATAATTTATAGCAAGGTCATGTAGTCTTACTACAAAGGAGAGTGTACACTGGATGCCCCATCAGTGGCAGATTTTTGTGCCAATGGCGTTGTCTTCAACTAGTGAAACTATTTAATGGAGGAACTCCTTGTGGCATGCGAAGAAGAATAGGATAAGGGTGGCACTTTCACCTACGGATACTTATTGGTCACATTTGTAATGTTGAAATGGACACCACCCATAGGAAGACCATTGTTTCCAGCAAATAAGGGGTGATTGGAAAAGAGGTTTTAGCCGTGGAACTCAAGGTCAAACTCGAAGAACACCACCTTCAACAACATGACATTCTCCAAATGGTACAACATGTTGCTCGATGAAAAACAGAGGTTGCGCATTCCGTAGGAATTGCTCAACTGCAACACGTGGAACATTGCATTCAACATGAACCGCCACCATACATTCATGTGGCTAAGGCATGCCAATAGAGAGAAATTCCACTCATGCATGCTTTCATTTTACTTATATGAGGAGGCCTTCGATAAGGAGGTTATGTCATGGAATGGATTCAAACACAACCCACGCAAGTTGGGGATGCATTACCTTCTGCCTGTAGATATGTTGAAGAAGAGGGGTCAGGAAGAAGGGGTAGGACCGAGCTCAAGCTCGGAGGTACAAAATAAGGAAGCCCCAGTACAGACAGACTCTAATGAGGAGGAAGAGATCCATCCACTGGAGAGAAAAAAAACAACACTACCTATGTTCCCTCAACTTACTGAGCAAGTTATGTTGACAGGTAGGGATGCCAACAAAATATTTAGTGTTGCATTCATTACAGAGCCAATGGCTAAGAAAACTAGGATGGGGAACTCCCCAAGCAAGGTTTTGAACCCCCAGCCCATTTCATCCATCATTCCTCGCACTCGCTCAGCGACTCGAGCAGCCCATATTATAGACATCCAAGATGACCCTGAGCCTGACACCACTCCATCCACCACCATCATCACTGAGAAACCTCCATAACAACCACAACCCCACTCACCACCTCCAAAAACCGTCATTCCATCCCAAACCATCGACCCAGAACCCATGCATCTCGATCCCCTAGAGATACCCGAGCAGAGACCAGAACTCCCTGGTCCAAACCCAGCAGTACCTGAATAGAGGCTACAAATAACTAGACCAAACCCTAAATCTTGGGACCAACATATCATACCCTTTTTTCCCATTTAGTACACTCCCTCTTTGACGGTGATGAAAACAACACAAAAGCCGCAAGTATGAAGTCCTCAGCCCACTTCCTCAATGACCAAGGTTGAGGGTTCTATCGGAAGCGCCACCCCGGAAGCTGAGGTCCACAAAGAGGTGGAGGCACTAGAGGTTTAGAAGGAACCTGAGATGGCATTAGGACAAAGCACAACATCAGTTCAGGAAAAAATGGAGCTATTCCTCCAAAACCCTCAACAGTGCATAGAGTTGCTGCAACTCTGTCTGACCAGAACAAAATTTCTAACACTCCTGCCATCAACGTTGAGGTTGAGGCTTGCGCTAGGACCATCTATAGGAGAGGAGGAGGTGGAGACTCCTTCAGAGAATTCAATGGCCAATGGAATTCCACTATAGGTCCGAGCACCTACGGATGCCACCCCTTCTTTCACTGACCTTGCACAGTGGGCAGCAACTCAGTTAGTCGGAATGATTAGAGCCTCAACTGATCAACTGGAGCAGAGGCTCCAGTAGGCTGGAAGGACTGCAAAGTTTGCAAGGGAGGAAGCATTCCTTGCTCAAGTTCATAGAACAATGGAACAATACGCCAAGATCCAAGCGGAACATAAACTGGAAAGAGTCCATGAGAGGCTTGTTGAAGCCTAGTCGAAAATAAGGAAATTAGTGCAACAATTGCTAGAGCCAGTGTTGTAGGAGAACCTGAGAATCAAATCAAGCTACTTTAGGGAGCGTGGTCATAGCTTTCCATTCATGTAGAGAAACTGGAAGTACAGTTGCAGGAAATCCAGCAGGAAGCATAACAACAGCCTCGGAAGTTGTAGGAGCAGATGGAGAAAGTAGTGTTGGAAGGTAACAATGCTCGAGCAACACTACACAAGTGCACAACCAAGTGAAGAAAGATATTTTGGGAAGTTATCGACTGGATGGGAATTATGGAAAGGTGCAACCAAACTATAGAGGAGGTGCATGTAAGAATCCATTTTCTCAATGAAGAAGTTGCAGTCACCATGGAACCACTGGAGCAACAAGAGAAATTCAATCAAATTCAGCAAGTGGATAATGAGCTGAACGCTTTGTTTGAAGCACAATCTGTAGCCAAGAAGGAGTTGTGTGAATTTTGACCTGTTGTTCAGACAATATATATGAAAAAGAATCAAGTAGATGCTACAACCAAGTCTGAATGGAACTATCTGGTTGCATCCAAGCCCAAAGGATTTATCACAGATGCAACTCAATAGTTTGTCATCGAAGCCTCACTCCTTGCCAAGAAGTGGCAGGATAAAATTGGGAGTTTACAGGAAGTCAGGAAGTAGGCCTTAGAGTTTGTCCCAGAGTTGGGCCCTTCATTTGAAGAGGCAGAAAAAGAGAAAGAGAATGTAGAAGTTGAAAAAAAAGTGGATAATAAGGACAAGGGAAAGAAACAGGCACTCCTAGAAGCCACAAAAGAGCCAAGTACTTGACTCGAGAGCGAGTCAAGGATTGTGGTCAGAGCCTATTGGGACCTTCATTTTTGGTTTGAAGTTGCACAAAGAGGAATACAGTCCTAGTTTTGGTCAAACACGAGTTGTGCAAGCTACAAAAGAAGCTAGATAGTGGAGCAAGCAAAGAAACAAAAAATGGTTGCAAAAAGGGATAGCGCAACGCCAGCAAGGCAAAAGCAGTTACAACAGAACAAGAAAGTATGAGGAGCCCAAAGCTAGAAGATTCCACTCAACCTATATATGAGATGCATACTATTGTAAAAGGGCTGGTTAGCTGATATGGTTGGGTTGGCTATTAGTGGTTGGGTTTAGTTGAGAAAAGGTTATGTAATTGTAATTTGCATATAGTTTTGGGAAAAGGGGTAGATAGAGCTCTGTGACTTGAGTCCCAAGCCAGAAGGTTGTAATAGAGTATTTATTTGTATCTATGAGTTTGTATCTGAGAATATCTGTTGCTAATATATAAAGAAGGACCTAAAATTTTGAAATATACTATGTCATTCTGTGTTTATTCTTATGAATTGCCTCTTTACAGTACTTCCTTATGCTTGATAAGATCAATATGTTGTCTTTGTGTACAAATTCTTTTGTGACTTGAGTGTCTTTAGTTCTAGTATGAATGAGTTCAGATCTGTTCTGTAGTTAGTCTATCTTACGAAAGATCATGGTGAATCTTGAAGGTTCTGGGAACCCACCTAAGTATTCTCCTTTCCCTTCCCTATCTTTCTGTCTTGGTTGCGCTTCGGGTGAGACTTCTTCTCTTTGGAGGAGATGAAAATTCCGACGCTCTAGACTGCTGAGTGTCATTTTTTGGTAACCTGAGAAGGACCTTGGTTTGATCAATTCCGAAACAACATTCTTCATCCAAGTTCCTCCAAATAATCAAGCTCCTTCTTTGTACCTCATACTAAATTATTAGAGATTCCTTAATGCTCTCCTTTCAGCGGGTCTCCTTCCATCGACTTCAGCCCATCTATTCTGGAAACGAGACCTAGAGTCCTATGAGTACCTAGAGGCTTGCGGTCATCAGTGGTAGGTTCTCTCACCATTGACAGTTGGGAATACATCAATTTCTCCTAATCGATTGATTCTTCAAGTGTTCGACCTCAACTCCTTTATTCACACTTGTAAAAATGTACTCAGTGCCTTGATACCTAGTTTCATTATCGGTAGGTTGTCTCATGTTTGTTAATGGTATACCTTAATGACCGGTAATCAAACGAAGTCTCATTGTGTTCAAACTCAACTCCTCTATTCACATGATGTAGACTTGCACCTTTGGCGGATCGTGTAGAAGAGTTGAAGACATCAGTTTATAGTCACAGCTTCCCTGAGCTATTGCTATCATTCATTGGCCCAATACCTATATGACTTCAGTGATCATGGGAGATCAGATTGTACTCCTTTGTATTAAGATATCTTTGGATTTATTTTGAGACTGGTTTTCACTGGGCCTTGTTCGTGACTATGACATCCTTTGGCATCTATCTACTCTTGTATTTCCTATTCATGGCCATGGAAAGTTGTTTGGTATATTTCCACATGGATTTAAGGTGTAATTGAAATTGGAATCCATGTGCACAAAGTCAGTATGGATTGTAATAATCTTATGAGAAACTACTTTGTCCATCTAGGTCTCCATTACTCCACTTTTGGGAATTATAATATATTTTGGCCATCGTAGATACTCCTCTGACCTCAAACATTAGGGGACATCTATCATAGACATATTTTCATCACCCCATGCAAAATTTCTTAGAAGGCCTTTTCCATTTCCCTATGCATACTTGAAGTCATTTTTTGCATTTCGCAGAGATAAATAACATATTTTTTCCACATATACGCACCCTAAAATCTATACAACATGCGTATATGTAGGTTTCACCATTACAGCCCGCGTACATCGGGTTTTTTTCTCAAAATTAAAAAATTGTGTCAGGTTTCCATGTCACGTCACGAGATCCATGATCCTTGACCTTCCATATATTGGAAACGTTTTGACTCAGACCTTCGGTTCCATTTGAAGGCTATAAATGGGCCATATCCAAGCCATGGAAAAGAGGAGAAGAATTCAACTTTGAGAGAAAAGTTACTATGGAGAAATTATTCAATTCATATTGAGTATGCATCCCTTTGTCCTTTTAAGTCTAAACACATTGTTCATCCCCCAAGATCTTCCCTATTTGATGGAGAACCTCATTTTCCCTCTTATATGAGCTTGCCTTTAGAGGAGGATTGAAGTGGTGGAGGCCCAGCTCAAAGGGACTTAGTTTCTTGATTTTGAACGTGATGACATAGAAGTTTGTCATTCATATACTTCTGTTGATTACATTTTAATAGAAATACTCTTTTCTCGTTCAATTAATGTTTTGCAAATATTTGAATTGTTATTCCACAAAGTTAGCACATATGGTAATAATATTGATGGATTATGTTATTGTATGTGCTAACTTTGTATATTATTACCATATGCTTGTGTATATTGGTTGTTGAGGAAAGGTTGTAGGTGTATTTCTCAACAGTGGAATTCATCAAACATCTCGATGAGGTAGGATCTTTATATTCTCTTGTTAGCATATTTGTTTGTATAGCAAACTTGGGATTAGAGTTGATTTCTGCAGTCATTTCCATCTGTTGTGGTTTACCCCATGCCATAGAGTGATTTTTTTCGTAACACCTATTCCCAACGACCTTTACATAGATGAAAGGCATCGCATGAGAGATAGGAGAGATGAATATCCCTCTCAAACCTAAGGCTAGATCTGTTAGATAGAGACCATATAGAATAAACACAATATATAAGCAGAAAATGAAAGAAGAAATTGATAGAATGTTGGAAGATGGTATCATAGAACTAGTGGAGCAATCTAAATGGATAAGACCTATGGTAGTTCAAGAGAAGAAACAAGGGGGGATAAGGATTTGTTTCGACTTGAGGAAATTGAATGATGCTTTCCTACATGACCCCTTTCCCACCCCTTTCATAGATGAGGTATTAGAGAATGTGGGAGGCCAAGATGCATACTCATTTACAGATGGATTCCCAGGTTACCATCAGATCAAGATAACTTGAGAAGACAGGTACAAGACCACTTTTTCCACAGAGTGGGGATCCTACCAGTACACAGTCATGTCGTTTGGGCTGAAGAATGCACCAACTATATTTTCAAGGGTATTAATAGTTGTTTTTAAGGAGTTCATACATCAGTTTTTAGAAGTGTATATGGATGATTGGACCATATATAGTATGTTAAAATACCATGTGGAATTGTTAAGAATGATGTTGGAAAGCTGCAGGCAGTGTCATATATCATTGAATATCAAGAAGTGCATCTTTGGGACACCTTTTGGAATATTATTGGGCCATATAGTATGTAAACAAGGCTTGCTAGTTGATCTTGCCAAGATTGCAGTCATTGTCAATTTACCACCACCAAAATCAGTGCACCAGTTGAGAGAAACATTGGGACATACAGGCTACTACAATTTTTTTATAAAAGGATATGTGCATATCACTGCACCAATGGAGAAATTGTTAAAGAAGGATACTAAATTCCAGTGGAATGAGGATTTCCAACAAGGTTTGGATACCCTAAAAGAAAATATGGTAACAACACCTATTCTAGTATTTACAGACTGGGAAAAGACATTCCATGTGCATGTAGATGCATCAACTATAGCACTTGGAGCAATTCTAGTGCATCCAGGAGCAGGGGATTTGGATCATCCTATAGTATTTGCAAGAATAAAGTTGTCTAAATCAAATCAGAACTACAACACTACATAAAGAGAAGGCCTAGATATGGTCTATGAACTTCAGACATTTAGAAATTACTTATTGGGAAAACACTTTAAGATGTTCACATATCATTCAACCCTCAAATACCTAGTCAACAAACCAGTGTTGGGGGGGAGGATATGCAGATGGCTACTATTATTTCATGAATTTTATTTCGAAGTGATAGTCAAACCAGGGAAGATGAATGCAGGACGTGATCACCTGTCAAGGGTAATTAAAGGAGAAGAACCTACCAAATTGGAAGACAACTTCCTTAATGCCTAGTTATTTTCAGTCCAAATAGTCGATGAATACTTTGTTGATATTATTGAATACTTGAGTACATGAATTTCACCACAAGAGTTCAAAAATGCATAGAGGAAGAATCTGGTATTCAAAACTACAGACTATCAAATGATTGCAGAACATTTATACAAGATGGGCGCATACAACATTCTGATAAGATGTGCACTAGAACATGAAAGACCTAGAATTTTGGCAGAATCTCATGAGGGAATAGCTGGAGGACACTATGCAAGAACATATATTGTGAAGAAGGTATTGCACGCAGGCCTATGATGGCCAAAAATTCATAGAGATGCTAAGGACTATTGCCAGAGATGTGATGTCTGTCAGAGAGTTAGTAAACCTAACAGAAGGGATGAGATGCCTCTAATACCACATGTAACTTTGCAGGTATTTGAAAAATGACAAATAGAATTTGTGGGACCAATTAACCCACCATCAAAATGGTGAGGAGAAAGGTATATCATTACTGCAACAGAATACTTAACAAGATGGGAAGAAGCAACACTAGTAAAAGACTGCAACACAGAGACAACAACACACTTCTTGTTTGAGAAAGTGATCACTAGATTTGTATGTCCAAGGATTTTGATAAGTGACGAAGGTACTCACTTTATCAACAGTACTATCAAGGCTATGACTAAGGAGTTTGAATTCTATCATCATAAGAGTACACCATATCATCCTCAAGAAAATGAAACAGTAGAATCCTTCAATAAGATCTTGGAGATTCTCTGACAAATATATGCAATGTCAAGAGGGATGATTGGGACTTGAAAATACCAATATTACTATGGGCATACAAGACTACATGTAAGAATCTGACAGGACAAACACCATTCAGGTTAGTGTATGGGAAAGATGTAGTGGTACCACTAAAATTTCAGGTACCCAGTCTATGTGTAGCAACAATTACCAACATGACATAAAGAGGCACAGTAAAGGAAAGGCTCAATAAACTAATGGAGATGGAAGAAGATAGGATTCTGGCAGGATTTCACCAAGAGGTACATAAATCAAGAGATAAAGCTTGGGATGAAAAACATATCAAGAGGAAGAGTTTCAATGAGGGAGATCTAGTCTTGCTTTATGACAGTAAATTTCTTCAGCATCTAAGTAATATCATAATGCATTGGCTGGGACCATATGAAGTGAAGACTGTCACAGATGGGGGAGTTGTACAAATAAAATATTTGGGAGGCACAAAACTGAGAGGAATGATCAATGGAAGTTGAATGAAATTGTATAGGGATAGTCGACCTCCTAGCACTTAAAACTTATAGCGCAGTAAGAAAACATGTACATAGTGGATATAGTAGAAGTTAAGATAGAGAAAATGAGAAAAATAAACAAAAAGGAGAAAAATAAGCGAAAAAGAATTAAAAAATTAAAAAAGAGATAAAATGCAAAAACAATGGGGAAAAATTGTGCGTAGTAACTACCACGACAAACATCAGAAGAATGCGTGCAGTAAAAAGTGAACTTGGCACAAATGCACAAAAAAAGGTAAAAGTAAACATAACCCAGTCTATAAAAGATAGAAAAGCATATAGTTATTCAACACTTAGCAAATTTTTACCTCAGAGTGAAAAAGAGAACCCATGCCCTAGTTTCAAATCGACGAAGTAGAAAGCCGATATTACAATAGTTGCGCAGGATGAATCCACCGAAGTTTGGGTCATCAGGATAGTTTTTCCAGGTCACTCGACATGGACAAAGGCGTAAGGAACGACTGCAACAGTTGGAGAATATAGTTGAGCTTGAGGATGTGACCACCTCAGACCCAAAATCGATTAGCCTAATGCATATCAAGGAAGAGCTCCCTACAACACAACAAGGAGAGATAGGGTAGAGCTCAGGGTCCAGAAACATGGGCTCAAACCCTAACCCTGAAGCGCCTGAAAGAATGGATGACACAATGGGACCGCAAAAGTCCTAGGCACAAGACGAAGTACTAGTCGAGGACATAATCGACAGGCCAAAGTCAGCTAGGGAATAAGAGGGAAAAAAAGAAGCAGAGGCAGGCACATTTTTCGTGCGGAAAAAAGGAAATACACCCAACAACATGGAAATCAACCTTCCATTCCTTCTAGACACAGTCCCCACTATCAATGACATGTCAGGGAAGGTACCAAAGTTGAGGTATGTGGACCATGACGTGTGCGACATGGCCAAATTTCCAGAATTGGCCAAGGAAAACTATATTATTAACATAGGGCATATTGGACCCCTGGGACAACCAGTGCTAGAGCCCGCGTAATGGATTACAGGGTTGTAATTTAGGTATAATGAACCTCTTGGTTATACCTCATTTTTTGCGTGGTAAGAATGTCGGTTTATGCATCAAATAGTTGGTCGCCTAAGTCCATGGAGGAATTATTTGGATGGACAGACCAATGCAGATCCACATGGCATTAATTTCCAAAATAAAAGGATTTCCTATAGTCAGCGTACTGCCAGAAGACTTCTTGGAAAACAAAGTTCTTGAGAAATAACTAAAAGAATAAGTGAAGGCACAGTTCGACATGACCAGGGGGAATAGAGGCATCATCATCAAAGAAATAAACGACGATGCCACAAGGTTCACTAGTAGGATAATGGCGTGCAAGCTGCTATGAAAATGTCGGAGAGAGGAAGCTCTAGCAGGAGTGATCGCAATAGCAGCATAGTGCATGAAGGGGATGAAGTTCAGTTGGGCACAGTACCTACTGAACCAATTCCTACTTGACTTTAGCAACACGCAGGAAAATGGAATTGAATTCCATTACTATTGGCTGATAATATCAATAGATATGGTAGGGTGGTAGGATCCCAAGTTCTTCGCATTCTTAGACAGAGTGGGAAAATTCTACGCGGCCAAGTAGCAGTCTCTCTGGAAGCGAAGGATAATAAGACGCAATAGAAAACAACATTGTGTTTTCCATGCTTCTAGAAGAAATCAAGCAGCGCACAACAAACATCTGGCACATACATATGGAGGTCACACAGGAAACAGAGGGGATAGTTAAGTTCAAGGAATCCCAACATCACCTATGGATCCAAGCCGTGAGGGATCCAAAAACGTCATGGTTGAAGATGCAATATTGCATCACCGGGGAAGAGGTGGAGTGGATTATCAAGGACTGGCCCATGCAGTGGCACTCACCTGCAACAAAACCAACTACACGGACAGGCATGATGTAGTCCTCCAAGACTAAGGAAATGTAGGATAGGTATCCCTATGGATAACACTCAAACAACTATAGCGTGAACCATACTAAGTGGGAGCATCGCGGTACCAAAAAGATCGAGGAGAATGCCCATAGTATCAAGAACAATAATTTGGGCATAGATGGGGCCAAAGGAGACCATACAGGCTCAAGTGAAAGGAGACAAAGAAACAACCCTCAAAAACATCAAGTAATACCGTGCAAGGAAAATATGTGCGCAAGAAGATGAAGTATGAAACAAAGGACCTCAACATTACCCTCACATGGGATGATGCAAATATCGTCATGGATAAGGTCCAAGATAGGAGAGAGGAAGTGGTCAAAACAGGAGAGGCACAAAGGGAGTAGATCATGGTGAAGTTGCTAGAGTTTCAAGCAAACATCCAACATCTACAGAACTGGGCCGAGTCATAGGCCACTGCGCGACCACATGAGGATACACAGAGGCCATCTTCACAGAGATAAGTTGAGGAGACCATGAAATTCATTGTCCATGGTAGGGAGACATTCACGGTAACGTGTCAAATGATAAAATTCAACTAGGTGAAAATGTAGAAACCCCTAGAAGAAGTGGAACAAGTAGAGTTGGTGATGGCGCAGATCCCCACAAAGGCCTTATATGGGATGCAAGCTAGTGTTATGTAGGAACTAAAATTTAGGGCTCGTGCAGATGCCAAAAATATAGAGGTTGGAAGAGGGGTTGCAAAGATGATCCAGATCACATGCGACCAGTTGAATGACGTAAAGGAAGAGGAGAAAGAATGTGTAGATAGGCTAGAGCAAGGGTTGAAAACGACATACAACTGGATCCCCAATAGTGCGTAGGAAACAGAGAGAAGCGGAGAGGATAATATCAAACTCATCGTGTAGACAATTGACCAGTATAGGCAAGAGCTTGAGGATATAAGAGAGAATCTCAATCCCACGACCCCACCTGAGGTCTGAGAGCAGAGGAAAGAAGAAGTTGCACTCCAACTATAAGAGATGGAGAAATAAGTCAACACAATAGAAGGATTGTTTGACAAAGCATCTGTTGGCACAGGGGGATACCCAGGGTTCAACGCTTCAACAATCCACCAAAAAAACCCTAACTACCAACCCTTTCGGAAACACCTGCGAAGAAGGAGAAGTCTCACCTGAGGTAGAAGAAGGGGGAGTTATAGGACTCAGGTGTTTATAACCAAGCTGGGACATAGATCTGTGATTATAACACTTCACAGAGTATTCTATCCACACTTAGAAGGTGATATGCATTAGTTCATTGAATTCATTAAAATCACAGAACAAACCCTAATACTGATCAACGCAGTAACAAAAAAGATTAAACATTTCTACCACTTATCACATAACCTTAGGTTAGCATTCATTCATCTTTAACACAGGTAAAGCACAAAGCATCAACAGATCTATCTAACAAACATAATAAGAAAATCACTGAGCATATTCATAGCATAAACAACACCACACAAAGCCAACCAAAGACACAAGATATAAGTGGTTCACCCAAGTGTAGGGCTACGTCCACCAACTACTTTATCTTCTTTATTATTCTTCAATCTTCTTACATTCAGTCGCTCCTTTGCACCATGCCACAGAGACAAGCTTCGCAGAGGACAAGATATTTGTGCACTGAGCACCAGATCCTCCTTCCCAAAATTAGGTCAAGGCACAGAGCCAACTCCTCTATCAATCACAGAGCCTTACATACACATTCTTTTACAAAGAAACCCACAACTACTCACACTTAGCCACTTTCCACTACTCTTCTACATTACATTCTTACTTATTTATACTTTTACAATCCCTTAAAAAAATGCCTAATCATGGGAAAACCCATGGGATGACATCCCATAAACCATTAAAAAAATCGTAAGGAACACCTTTATGGGTCCACAAAGCTAGAAAAACAAGTGAGATCCACGATCTCAGCTCCGTCTGGGTGCTCCATCCTCGATCACTGTGTCGAATTCCAAAAAGTGGTCAAACCTAACCAAGGTTTTCTCAAAACTTGGTCGAGGGCCAATAGGTCCCCAACACTCACCTGTTTCTCATCCCGAGTCACTCAGATCTGGGAAACGCTGCTTCGAAGGCCTCGAGCTGCCTCGACTTTGTCCTTTTCCCGAGCCTCCTACTTAGCGAGCTCCTGGATTGTCTACTCTATAACAGGCCCTTCTAGGCGTTGTTCCACCGTTGCAACCACTTGGTCTAGTTGCGAACCTTGTCCCTCAATTTATTCAAACACCTTGCAGGCTTCATCCTGCATAGGTTGTTGCTTCTGCGCGACTTCCATTACCCTTCCCTGGATGGAAGTAATCTATTGTTGTACCACACGTTCTTCCTAAGATCTCTTCATTGTTTCTACCACGATAAGTAGCTTCATCTGTGCCTGTACTGACAGTGCATGCTAATGCACCTCCTGTAATTGTGCTTCCAGTTTCCTTAGCTCTGGATCTTCTATGAGACGTTCATAAGTTTGCGCACTTCTATCACCTAGTTGTTTGCATTCTGAGGTGAGGGATATGATCCTTATAATTTCATTCTTAGTAGCTTCCTCCCTCTAGTTTTTCACCTCTTGCGGAGTGCTCAGTACTGCTTGGAACTCCAACTCTGTTATCCTCGCTTGAAGCTATTGGATGGCCTTAGCGAGCTTTGCCACTTGAACCTCGGCTGGCTCTTGTTCCTCCTATGCCAAGCCTGGCACAAAATGACATGCTCTGTTTACTACCTCTTTGAATGTGGCCCATCCTACGAGAAACTACTTGTTTTCTTTTTGTAGCTTCACTTATTCCTCCTGGACCATTGCCTAAAACTCTTCTTTCAAGTTTTCATAGGCAGTTACACAGTACCGCGCTACGCATAATTTCTCTATGATTTCCTCCTTCTCTTGTTTCAAGGCTTTTGTAGCCTTATCCTTTTCTTCTTGGATTTTATGAAGTTGAGCCTCTATCACATTTGTAATTATTCTTAGTTGGGCTGGTTCATCACCCAACTCTGTAGTCTACGACGAGGAAGGCGCAGTAGGTACTGCGCGGCTCAAATGAATAGCTTGTTGAATTTCCTTTAGTTCCTTCTTGACTCTTTCATACATATCCTCCTGCTTCACTCCATATCTCTGCAAGATATCCTCAAAAGAATCCTCCATTTCTCCGTAGACCAAGTTGATGTCATCCTCCATGAGCGTGGCCTCTAATTGGGGCTTTCTAGTGCACGTCTTCTTTCTTGCCGAAGGTTTCTGCGGAGAAACCTTCCTCTTCTGTAGAGTTATTGTTTCAATAGGGGGATACTTTGGCGGTGTAGCTTCGCCTTCTCCTTGCTTTTCTCCTTCGTCCCCTCCACCTTATCCATTTTCTTCGTCTCCTCTTCCTAGAGAGACAGATCCATTTTCTTCGGAGGCACTGTCCTCCTCATCAGTCTCTATATGTTGGAAATGTTTAATAGGTAGCATATAATTGTCATTGATGGCAAGTACAGCAATGAAGATGACATGAGTATAGGAAGAATGTAATAGAAGGGCACCAGAAGTATTTTGGGAAGAAGCTGAAGAGCAACCTCGATAAGATCAGAAGAGATAGTGCAGAGGATGTTTGGTATGTTTTACAGGCAGCGTACGCTTGTCATTGATGGAAAGTACAACAGTGATGATGGCTTGAGTACAGAAGTGATGATGAAAGGCAACACAACCAGGCAAACAAAAGATAAGTTCAGGTTGATCGAATGATCGAAGGCCGACAAACAAAAGATAATTTTAGGAAGGTCGAATGATCAAAGGCAACGCAACATTGATCGAGTGATCGAAGACTCGTAAAGTTTGAGAAGAACTACTGATCGTTGGATCCCATCCAAAATTCCCGACAAAACGAGGGTCGTAAGATCAGAATATAGACAAGAAGAGCGCTGAATAGGAGGACAGATCTTAGATATTAGATCCAAGCACAGGACCCGACCATCGTTGGATCAAGGAGAACCTGCACACCTTTTAAAGTATAACAAGGAGAAGCGGGCGTAATCGCGATATGAGAAATCGTGACTTAATCTGAGCCATCAGATCGAGGTTGAATCTGGACTGTTGATTCCAGTCCATGTCAGAGTTTTGAGGATTGCGAGTTGAACATGTCAAAGATTATTAACATCAGGAATCCCGATACCATGATATGTGAAATTGTGACTTAATATGAGCCGTCAGATCGAGGTTGAATCTGGACCATTGATTCCAGTCTATGTTGGAGTTTCGAGGATCGCGAGTTGAACATGTCAAAGATTATTAACATCAGGAATCCCGATATTGTGATATGAGAAATCATGATGTAATCTGAGTTGTCAGATCAAGCTTTGATCTGGACCGTTGATTCCAGTCCGTGTCGGAGTTTCGGGGATCGCAACATGGAGTGGCAAGTAAACAATGCAACAAGAATGTCGATTTTGCGATATGCGAAATTGCGATTCAATCGCAATCGTTGAATGAAGCTCTGATCAGGACCGTTGATCCCACACCATTTCGGGGTTTCGGAGATCGTGAATTGGAAATTCGAGATGCCTCATCTACATATTCACGAAATATGAATTCGCAAAAAGCACTTTTTGCATAGGTGCTTGGTTATGACCATAGTCATATTGGGGAAGGAGCTAGTGTAGAAAAGTTCTGTATCGAAACTTCAGAAATTGCGAAATGAAGTGTCGAGACACTCAGCATAGAATTGTCGAATGCTGAAATGCCGAAATGAATGCAAGATCCCATGGATTCAATCCAACGGTGCAGGTGAATTTGAAAAAGATCGGAGGGCTACTGTTGCAGGACACAGTGAAACTGCTAGTAACCAATGATGGTTTCTACCAGAGGATGCGAAGAGACTTCGGTGTGATTTCCAGAGGAGCTGAAGAGTCACATGGAATCTGCCAGTGGAATGAAGAAGATTCGTGGAGGAAATTGACAGCTGGATGAGGGTTTGAGCTCGTAACTAAAACATAAAGGATGAGCTCGACTGTAACAAAGAAGACGAAGAGTGTCAACTGCCAAAGAGAAAAAGGAATCTCGGCTTAACACCTAGTGATGATAGACACAGGGGTTGAACTGCCAGAGAAGTTTAAGAGTCGCGATGATGATCATGCAGAGCACTTGATATGTGGAGGAGATTGGTGCGGTATGAGCATGCTGAAGAATGGTGAATATTTCATGCATAAGATGCACATAAGCTATATATACACGGTACAGATAAGAGAAGGGTTGATGTTGTTGTTGTAGTTGTGGTGGTTGTTGTTGTTGAAGGTGATTCATGTGTGAAGAGGGAAGAGAGTGCAGCAACTGAATTGAATAGAAGAGGATCTGTGCAGTGAATGGACATGGCGCATAGAGCATAAAAAGAAGAAGAACAAATAGCGCAAGTCATGTGTGCAGGAAGGCAGTGAGGCTGACAGAAAAATAAAATGCAGCAGAACAATGATGAGTCTGGTAAGCCATTGTTGAATATTATATCACTGTAATAAGTTTCAATAGCAAAGCTTTATGTTTCAGGGTGGTTGGGAGGTGCTAGGGAGGACTGTTGTCCTCAGATATTCAAGTGGGTGCTTGAACACAGGGATTTGTAGCTTCCATCTGGTTGCATCCAGAGAAACTAGGGTGGCAGGGTGGTGCAAGGGAGAACTCTTGTTCTTTGTTATACAGGTTGGTGCCTGTAAGATTGGATGTGGATGCTTCCATCCATTTGGTGCTGGAAACACTCAGGGAGTTGGTGCTTCCTTCTAGTTGGTGCTAGAGAAACCAGGGAGTTGGTGGTTCCTTCTAGTTGGTGCTAGAGAAACCAGGGAGTTGGTGCTTCCTTCTAGTTGGTGCTAGAGAAACCAAGGAGTTGGTGCTTCCTTCTTGTGGGTGCTAGAGAAAATAGAGAGTTGGTGCTCTCGGCAAGTTGCATCTTGCAAAACTGAGGTTGTAGCCTCATTATGAGTTGGTGCTCATATGTATGATAATGTAAAGAATGTAACTATTACTTATAATATAAATAAAAAGAGGTTTTTACCCTGTATGGGTTTCCTCGAGAAATATCTGTCTCTGTGTTTCTCAAATATGTGAATGATGTTGAAAGTGCCATTGTTTATTTCCCTGCATTATTGTGATCATCATTCAATGTTTCTGCAAAGAGTTTAAAAGAAGCATAAATGTTTAAGCACGATAACGACTGATTCATCCCCCCTCTCAGTTGTCCAACAATTGGTATCAGAGCCGACCCCTTTTATCTAAGGGTAGATCCTAGAGCTTAAACATGACAAGCCATGAAGGGACTTCAGTCACTAGGCCTCCTCTATTTGATGGAACGAATTTTGCCTTCTG